>JAWWTY010000072.1:1049851-1141640 GCA_035222235.1 Margarornis squamiger
GCCGCGGGGGCGTCGGGCACGGGCAGCGGGCACGGGCAGCGGGCATGGGGCGTCGGGCACGGGCAGCGGGCATCGGGCACGGTCCCGGGCATCGGACACGGGCACGGGCACGGTCCCGCGGGGGTCACGCTGCCAGCTTCGTTGGCCGCCCGCCGGCACCCGCGCCCCCGGCCTAACCCTAACAACCCTAAACCTAACCCCAAGCAGAATGTAACGCCTGTTAGACATTCTTAATATTAAATCATTTCTTTAATAACGACCACGAATGAAACCTTTTCAGTTGCTGGGCCATTCAGACGTTTTGCTGCACGCACTGAACAAATACCTGGGTTTAAGGTGGTTATACGTTCACCTTAGAACTTCTGTAGGTTCTACCACCTGCAGTTTTGCATTTTACTCCTAAAAACTATTTGCGGCTCTGTTACAAGCACATTACATATTCTATCAGGTGTCTGCCAGGGGTTCTGACCCCCTAAGGGAGTCGAGGCCATCAGCTGGGACTGGAGCAATGTCTGGTCTGGTTTTAATTTCTAGGATGTTTTAAGCATTCCCAAGAGCTGGGTCCTTTGGCATCAGATCATGAATATTTTCAGGGAAAGGCAGGTATGCATGTATGCAGTTTTGGAAAAAAAAATCCTCTATAATTTCTATTTGTTGCTCTATTACTAAAAGCATCGGATGTTTAGGACATCCGTCTGTTCTGCAAAGGGTTCTATGTGAGACACAAGGTTTTGTGATAACAGGGGCAAATTTCAGCCTCTGCACAATTACAGTGTTCAACATAAGGTTGAGCTGAAAGACCTCAAGTATGATGGAGTTCCCCCTGCTAGCACTGAACAGCAACGTCCTACCTCAAAGAACAACATTAACACCCAACAGATGCAATTATAATCTCGGTTAATAGGTAGCCTGTTATCCCATGTACAAAGTGACTTGTGCTGCCAGCTCTAGCAAGGTGTGTGCTCACACCTGCCAGACTGCTCTGTTCCCTGGCCCCACTGGATGGATTTGGGAACCCCAGTGAAGCACACATGTAGACTGGCATTGTATTCCCTTGAAGAGTAGCTGTCACCACAGGCTGAATGAGGAGCCTCCCACAGAGGTCTGCTACAGAAACAAGATACTACTGAGCATCTTCCCTCTTGCCATGTTTCTTTCATGCTTTTCTAATTTGGGAATGGAAAACACAGTCAGGGTAGCACTGTCAAAGGGTTGCTGAGCCAGGCCTAAGCCAAAATACACTCATCTTTTCACAACCAGCCTGGCACTATTTTTTGGAGAAGGATAAATGTCCCCAGACTATGCCATACGTAAGTGGTTTATCTGGTCCTTCCTCCTCGTGTTGTGTGCAGTGTGACACACTGCCATGCATGGCCCCCAAGAACTGCTTCTGCCATGCTCTGCATGAAGTCTGAGCTTCCTCAGCTGCTTTATATCTTCTGCAGCTATGTACGCACAAAAGTAGCATGTGACTAAAACCACAACAGAGCTGGGGGTGGTTATATGCACATTGCACCATCATCAATGAAAATGTGCATGTCTGGGGAGGTGTGTCCTCTAATTCAGTGCAGTGGGAGAGCAGCCTGAGTTTTTGCAGCATGCCCTGCTAGGAAAACATGTTGGCTTACCAGTAGCTGTAAAGAACATGAAAACATTGTTGCATGCACAAAACAACTTTAGTTGTTGCAACTATGTCAGGTGAGAATGTCAGGGTGCCAACAAACACAAGAATACAGACAGGCCTTTAAACTCTGACTTCTGTGGTTTCTTAGAGGTATAGGTGGAATACTTGGCCATAAAGTACATGCTTTGTACTTCACAGCCCATGTCCAGTGATCTGTGCTTGGCTAAACACAGAAGGCTTGTCTGTATGGGAGCAAAGTTATGGCACCACGCAACTGTAAGGGAAAAAGATCAGGATTGACTGGATTTTCTCTCAGCAAGATATTTGTTTTGCAGCATGAATTTGCATGCTAATATACTGACGTCTGATTTGTCCCTTGGTGCTAAACTCTGCAGAGTCATGGGGGTGGGAAAGGAAGATTGGAACTTTGCTGAACAAGACAAGAAAAAAAACTCTTTAAGTTTTCAGTGGAGACTTTTGATGGTGCCAACAGCTAGGAATGCCATTTCATCTTAAATCAAGGCTACCATAGGAGAGCCAACAGAATCTGGAAATTAGGGCTATACTTTTCAGGAGTTTTATATTACTCATTATGAACAGAGCTGAGAGAAGCTTGGCATGAAGCCACTGTCCAAAACAATGCAGGGAAGCATATGTGGTTTGAGAATTAGTGCCATTTGGGCTTTCAGTTTTTCCTGTCTTTCAATACAAAAGGTTTGAAGGTTCCAGGATTCAGTTTTCTCCACAGTAAAAAAGTCCACACAGTAACATTCACTAAAATCCTTTACCACAGCAGTTCATGCCTATGCCACCTCCCAAAATGCAAATGTTTCCTGTGTTACATTATTTAGTAAGTGGACTAAATCAGGTCTTGACCTACATGATTTATTTTGCATCTATGTTTTTGAATCAGAATTTCCAGTAGCTAAACTCTGACTAACCCCACCACCCAGTGTTCCTTCTTCCCCTTTTTAATTCCCTGACAATGTTGATGATTTTCTATGTACAATCCAAATATAAGTGATGCTGTGCCTGCCCAGGGCTTCTTGCAGCCTTAAACTGTGAACAGTGACTGGGGGGAATCACACCAGTTAACATTATAGAGCTGAGTCCCTTTCCACAATTTCATTGTCCAGGGTGATCATACATTGGGCTGACAAATGGATACGAAACAGAGAACAGAGAAAACACATGAGATAGGGAAGTGGAAAATAAATGGGGAAAAGATTATGAGGAAGCAAGGCAGACATGCTTTTTAAACAATGAGTTAGGTGAGAAAATAAGAGATTTTCTTATTAAACATCAAGTACAATGATTAAGTTTCCAATAATATTACCTATGACTTCAGAGCAAAATTCTCCCTTTGAACTCTGGGCAAGACCTATTTTATCGTGCACCATGTGTTTCTGGGTGGACAGGTGGACAAACTCTTAACTTTAGATCATGTTACAAATATACACAATTCAACCCTTTCCATCAAATGATTTTGTTTCTCTGACTCCAGAATTTCATTCAATTTCCTACTTACATTTAAAAAGATATAAAAAGACAGTGCTGGAACAGAAGGCTATTGCACAGTCTAAGAATCTCACTATTACAGAAAGTAATCTTGTTGACAAGACTTCATGGTTAATGAAAACTAGAAAACACAATAGCAACTCAAATTACAGCTCCATTTGCCTGAATTTACCACCAGCAAATTGCTTTACAGCAGCATAAGTCAGACAAGACTCACAGTTTTAGGCTGCAATACCACACATAACTAAGCTGATGAAAGAGCTAGTTATACAGAAAGAAGGCTGGCTCTCCTGCTTTCCTTTTTCCTTTCCCTGTGTGGTCCTGTCCCTTCTGGCAGCAGCAAGCTGATAGATTAGCTCACCACACCTTGTAGAACCTCACCCATAGCCAGACTTGAGTCTCAAGTCCTGCCATAGTCTCAAAACAACAGTTTAAGTTTCAGTGTATGTTCAGTATACATGCTGAAACAAAGCCCATGTAAATGATGAATCAGAAATTCTGTATTTACTTTCTTAGGAGGACTTTGAAGAGTAGACACAGCCATCACCTCTGAGAGTCCACTCCGGATCCAAAAAGAGATTTAAAAGGAAAACTGAGATATTCATAGTCAAACAAAACTAAACCAAACAAAACTAAGATCACTGAGATTTGCTTCTTCTGGTATCCGTACCACAACAAGGACTCCAACACGGTGTTTACTGTCTTGTACATGTACACATACTCCAATCATTCTAAGCCACAGAGAGAGCTCAGTGTGTCTGACATGGAGCACAATCATCTCTTTTCAGGGCAAAGTCATACAACAAGCAAAACTAATAAGAAGCAAAATAGTTTGCAAACTAAAGGCATTAAAACCCCTAACACAACAAGAAGTAGTTACTTCTTAAATGCCAGCAACAGTAAATTTCAGCTGTTCACTCCTGTGGTTTGGACTGGACAGGGTTCCATTCTGTTACACTGTGTAAAGGAGAAAGGTTTTCACATGGGAAGCCAAATGTTTTAAAAACAAGCTTCCATAACCCATTCAGAATGTGTCTGTCTTGCACATTATTGCCAAGAAGACTCACCTTTTTTAAGCTTAAGAGCCAAAGCTAAGTGACTTTAAACAAATCTTATTTGTTGTGATATTTTGTATTTAGTACCTGGTGAAGACACGAGTTCCACTCCAAAATATGCTTAACTTGCAGCACTTAATGACTTTGTTGAGTCTTACGCATGTACTTGACAGCAAGCACTTTCTATCTTTGCTATTACAAGGCCATTTTCAGTATTGAGAAGCAGTTTATTCTCCAAGCACACAGACTGGGAAGTCTGTGCAGGGAGAGCTCAGCTCTCCCCATCGCTTCTGCCTTGACACCCCTGGAAGCGAGTAAAGCATCCTTAAGAAGTTTATAAGAACAATTAAGGGTTCGGAAGAACTAGACCACTCCTGGGTTACGCTCTGGCAGGCTCTTCCTCACTCTGCGCTGCAGAGGTGCTGCCCTGGCTGCGGTTTTTAATCTATTTGCCTTTCCTTCCTCCCCCTCGCGCGGCCCCAGCGGCGCGGCCAGGCCCGCCCAGGGCCCACACGGCGGCCCCGCCCCCCGCTCTCGCGAGAGGTCACGGCGCGCGCGCCATATCGGGACATCTCTCGCCTGGGCCGCGCAGCTCTCGCGGGCGTTGGGGCCGCGCGCTGGCGGGGCCGGCCGTCCTACCTGCGGCGGGAGCGCGCCCCGCCCCGCGCGCGCCCGGCTGCGCGGCCCGGGCAGGGAGCGAGGCCGAGCGGGCCGGGTCGGACCGGCTGTGACAGCGCCAGCGCCAGCGCCGCGCTCGGCATCGCCCCCCGCGCCCCGGGCAGTGCGGAGTGCGGGCGGGCGGGCGGGGCGTGAGGGGCCGGCGGCGGCCGCGTGGGCGTCGCTGCGGCGGGGCCGCCCCCGCCCGGAGAGCAGCGAGGCGGGGAGGGGAGGCTGTGGAGGAAAGGAGGAAGGAAGGAAGGAAGGAAGGAAGGAGTCGTCGCTGCTGCAGGAGGAAGAGGAGGAGGAGGAGGAGAAGCGGGTGGTGGCGGCGGTGCTGCTGCTGCTGCTGCAGCCGCGGGCAGAGCCTCCCCCTCCCGCCGGGCCGGGCGGGGCGGGCTCGGCAGCCGAGATGTCTCAGGAGCGGCCAAAGTTCTACCGGCAGGAGCTGAACAAGACGGTGTGGGAGGTGCCCGAACGCTACCAGAACCTCTCCCCGGTCGGCTCCGGGGCCTACGGCTCCGTCTGGTGAGTGCCGTGAGGGCACGGCGGTGCGAGGGAGGTCGCGGCAGGTCGTGCCCCCCCTGCCCTGCAGGGACTGCGGCGGGGCCTTCCCGGGCCGGCACCGCCGGGACCCGAGCTCGCTGGTCCTCTGGGGCTGCCTCTCCCTCGGCCTTTACCGTCTCCTGGTGAACATTGTTCCTCGCGGTTTGAGAGCTGTAGTGCCGGGAAGCCGCAGCCTTGTCTCTGGAATGCGTTGGGGATTGCACCACATGGCAGGTGGCACTGAAACATTTTTGCAGGGGAAGATAATAATGTGTCGTGTTCGGCCCCCCGCCCCGAATGATCTCATATAGACAGACGCACTTCACTGAGCCTGCTTGCAGTTAGTAGGTGGGAACTGGGGAGGAAGAGCCTGGTGAGTCCCCCATAGCTGGCTTTGCAGAGCTGAGGGCCTGGCAGCTCTTGTCGCAGTTTCTTGCTGGACCTGAAGGATAGATGATATTTGAGGCAATTGCATTTTTAACTGGAATTTGTTGATAGGCAGGGAGAAGAAGGAAGGCTACGAGGATTGTTATTGTGTCCCTGACTTGTTATAGAGGGTTTACAATTAGCAATGTTTTCTTGGCAATAGGAGATGAACACAGGAAAACTCTTTTTATTGCTACAGAAGGACACAATTACTGCAGTATGTGCTTGCTGGGAGAGTAAAGTCCTGGTATGAGACCTGCAGAAATACAGCGAGCTTGAAGAGTTTAGCTTTTAATTCTTACTTACTAGGAACAAAACAGGCTACATGTGTGAAATACAGTACGTCCTTGATTTGTAGTTGCTCTGTTAAAGTATGCTGGATCATTAAACATAAATGGAGTTAAATACATTGCTTAATCTTAAAGACAAGGTAGTATTAGAATCAGTTTGACGTCTAGACTTTAGCAGTCATTTAGTAGAGCTCTATAGTTTTCACAGATTGCTGTCTCCTTTTACTAAGAAACATCTTCTCTACAAGCATTCTGGTTTTTGTTCTATGTTCTTTGGTTCTGTCAAAGTGTGATCAGAATTATCAAATGATTACACAGCTGCTCTGCTGTTGTGTTGGAGCAGGCATGCATATTTCTTTATTAACACAGTGTGCAAATTTATACCATGAATATCAATTTTGTTATAAGGAGGGATGCATACTGCATTCTACCAGTAAATAATTTTGTATGTGCTACAGTTTTAATGAAATGCTCTCAGCTGTTCTTAACTTCAATTATAAAATTGTTGGTAAGTTGAGCTGAAATGACATGCATTTCTTGAAATGTTGTGCCTCAAGTATGCAAATGCTTACATTTCATAAAAGAAAAAAAGGCTAGTCGATTGTGCGGCAAAATTAACCAGTATACTCGCTGATTTTTTTTTTCTGTTTTGTGTTTTAAATAGAATCATAGAATGGTTTTGATTGAAAGGGAATAAATAGACAGGTTTTGTTTGGTGAAAGAAGGGCCTTATTGATGTAACTGATAAATACCCCTGTAAGTGTCACAGAGTTATGTAACTCCTAAAATGTAATGGTAAATTAATTTGTTCAGTGCCTTGTCCATTGTATTTTAAGGCTGATTGTACATTGTCTAGCCCACTCCCCTTTTCCCCCTGCCCACAATCTCCAGTGTGTGTGTAATACTTTCAAAATTTGTTTTCACAACCAGTAACTAAAGAGTTTGCATCATGAATTTCCTGTTTTGCTGTGTCAAAATTTTCAAAGATTGTGCAACTGTGTTCAGACCAGATGAAAAAATTTTGTATTGGAAGCAATTTCAAACATGTGGCACATGAGCCTTTTTACAGTCCATGTTAATGGCTTCCTTCTGTATGTTCCTCTAAACATAGGTTTCAGAGAAGATTACACTAAAAAAAGGTTCCTCATCAGTCTTGTAATATTTTATCTAAGGAGGAGAGGGACCTAGACAATACAACATCTTGCAGTTGGAAGTTGCTGAACAGAGATGGGATTGATGGGTGACTCACAGGTTAGTTGAGAATTGCTTAGTTTCTTATGTGTGCTGGAGAAAAGTCTGGACACATGGCATTATTCAGTTAGCTCTAAGCAAAGCCGTGTTTTGACAATTTTTGCCATCAGTTCCTAAAATGCTGTAAGGCCAACTCGGTATACTCTTAGTTTATTTCATCATATTTTTAACAGCTGCTCTTTGTGTATCGTATTGATTCCTTTGTAAAATAATGGATCTGGCTTGATTGCTTTGCAAGCTGTCTGTCTGGCCTTAATTAATTTGGAAAGCAATTGAACAGCCAAGACTTACTCTTCCTCAAAGTCTTGCATAAGTTCTTTTAGCTTTTTTTTTTTCTTGGTCGACTGTCAGGTCCTAAAATCCTTCCAAAATTTATGATGTCTTCCCGTTTCAACCCACAGTTGTACTAACAGTGAGTCTGAATTTCTTGGATACTGAGATAATTCACAGACAAACATATGGATTTAAGAAATTTTAAATCATTAGTCTCCAGCGGAAATTAAGTAACAACGCTCAATATCACCCCTGTAGTAACAGTTCCTCTGTGGATTTTTTCTAATACCTCATCAAAGTGTGCAAGTGCCTCTGAAGCATGTGTGTGCTTGAAGGAACAGGTGCCTGCTTCTCCTGTAAGGTGCGGTAGATATGTGAGGAGTGATAGGAAAAGAACTGTAAAACTGAGTGGGATGAAGCAGCCATACAGGCAGGATTAGCAGAAGATGTGTGAGGAAGGGGGAATCAAGTAGGAGAAGGGCAGGCACAGAAAAGCTGTGGGCAGAGCTCTGAAAGTGCTGGCAAGTAGTTTGAGCTTTATGGGAACTTTGTATATTAAGAAATGAAATTAATGTGGGGACATCTGTCCTATAGGGAGATTTTTATTACAACTTAAAAGCAGAAGCTAACGTAGCAGAGGAGAAAAAGATGTACAACTTTGATAGTGTGTTGGGAGGGTAGCTGACTGAAATGCAGATACAGATTGAACCCAGAATTGACTAGTGTTAATAATAAACTGTAAGGTACTAAGAACTGTGTTTTTCTGTCTGTGACCAGGGGTGCATAAATTAACTTCAAAGGTACCACTAAAGAGATTCGGTTAGCTTGGGTATTTGCACTAGCAATGGACAGCATACTATTTACCAAAATCATCTTCACGCAAAAATCAACATTCTGATTATCTAGTATTTAAATAAATTATGTTCATAAGTAATTTTGCATGCTTTGGTTCCTCAGACTACTTCAAATGTACTTCTAAGATCTAAGTGTATAGGTTCTCTAAAATATTTGTTTTATTTTATCTCTTATGTTCTGGATTCAATTCAGGTTAGCTCAGAATTGTAATTCGAGCTTGCTTAGGGTGAGTTGCATGCAGTTCATTTGCCATAGCACAGTACTATTTAAGAGATTAAAAAATGTATGATAAATGCTGAATTTGTGCTGATCCTGTTTTAAAAGGGATTTAAAACTGTGGGTCATGCAGTTTTTTTCTCAGTTGGGCTTCATTAGCTGAAATACAATCAGTGTAATGCAGCTGTTTTAAGTCTGTTATGGAAGCCAGCTTAGTGTTCTTTAAAATGCTCTCCAGCTGACAGCTGTTCTGTAGCTCTGTGAGAACCATTAGGCAATTATGTATATTGGCAAAAAATTACTCAGCATGCTTTTATCTGTAGGGAAATAGTCCTTAGGCCTCAAATATGACCAAACTTAGCCTTCTGACTTTAAGAGTAAGTCTATATTGTGAATGTGCAGTAACACAAAATTTTCTTTCCTGGGCTTGTGCGCAGTGCAATTGTCACAGTGCTGCTGATTGCAATTCCTCTTGGTAAAAAAATCATGACTAATTCACAACAGCACATATTGAATTATGATAACTAATCTTATTTTTGCTCAACGTCCTAGAAAGCACCTTATGTATCAGTAAAATATTGTCATGTAATACCAGTCAGCAGCTGGTATCTCTATTTTCATGAACCTCATTTACCGAGTTCCTTGGAAACTGGGCAACTTTGAGATAAGAAGTCTTTTTGCACGTTAATTCCAGTTGATTGCTTTAAAAATAAATGACAACTACATTTATTTCAAATGGCTCCTTTGCGGGGGGTGGAAGGGGTGGGCATTGTGGGTTGCACATGCAGTTGTGGGTTTGTTCTAGGACTCCTTTTTTGATTGATTTTGAACTTTCTGTTAGTTAGGCTTTACATTTCACACTTTACATTTATAAATGTGTAGCATTCCTTTTCGCTTGATGTTTATCAAGATCCAGTGCATACTCACTTTTAAATGCACTTTTAAATGGAAGCAGGCATTCAACTGTATCATAATGCACCAGGAAAATAAACAAATATTGTTCTTCTATGACTTTCTCCATTCCATGTTTTCCCCATCTTTGTTTTCGTGAGTCAAGTGTTACCTGATTTCACATCCTCCCTTTCTTCTTCCTTTTGGACAGACCAGAGCTTTATAAGTTGAATAAGGACGTAATTAAGAAAAGATAATTTTACTGTACAAAGTATCAAAAAAAGTACATATAAAATACTATTTGTATGTGCAAAGTTTCTGTTAAAGGGACAAGTTTTGGTAATGTACAGCTAATTATCATTTATTCACATGCATTGTTGTATAACAGAACTTTAGAATGGATGTGATTTACCAAAGAAATTTGATTTCTACTTCAATTATAGCTACCAGCAATCATAATTGATTTTATTAGGCGCAAGTCCTGGCTTTTTGTGTGAGGTTAAATTCATGAACAATAGTATTCTGTGATGAAGTGTGGTGTATGAAAGTATGTTTAGGAATAGTGTTAATATTTACAAATACTTCTCTTTTCGGAGCTTTATTACATATTTATGTTTAAGAACACTTTAGGCAGCAAAGTCATAAACATTTCTTTTTTTTTTCTACAAAATTTCCTTTACTCTGTGGACAAGACTCATCTTTTAAACATTTTCTGTAGAAACCAACAGTTGTGTAAATATGTGGGGCTTTTGGGTGGCAGTGCAGGTTATGGACCAGGATACCTAGAAATTATTTTCCTTGCAGAAACGGAGAAATAGTGTTGACTGTGACTCAGTGTCCAGATAGCTGCTGTCTAGAGTTGCTGAGTGTGGATTTGAAGGCATTTATAAAGAATTTATTTGCATAATTTGATTACTCTTTGTTGTAGTTCTGCCTTTGACACAAAAACTGGGCTGCGTGTGGCTGTAAAGAAGCTGTCCCGACCATTTCAGTCCATCATCCATGCCAAAAGGACCTACCGAGAGCTGCGGCTACTTAAGCACATGAAACACGAAAATGTAAGTTGAGGGAGATGGTATGAAATGTCTGTCTGAAGTCAGACTATGCAGTGAGCATCCATCATGATTGTATTTAAGGATCTTGCTGCATATTTTTTCCTGATGCTAAATACAAAGCTTGCATTAGTCCAAGGGATTATAGTTGTAAAAAAGCATGAAGAGTAAAAGAACCAAACTGAACAAAACACATAAACCCCACAATAACCAATTTTATATTAAAAAAGTCTTAATATTCTCTAGACTATCATCTTGAAGTTACAGTTTAGCAAGTTCATGCTGTCATTAGAATATGAGACACAAGTGATGCCACTTCCATTCTCCTCTTTGCTTGCTGTAGTAATATGAATGCTTTTCATATAAGACATCCATTTAAATCATCAACAAGAAAACAAAACAGAATGTGACAAATGTTACGTTGAAGTATTTTTTTATATAAGTTCCATTTGGTATAGAAAACAGTTGGGTGACCAGTTTCTTGGGTGTGTGGTAGGTATTAACATACCAATATATTTATACTGCAAGCTGTTTAGAGCAAGTATTACATGCAATGGAGCAAAAAATCTGATCACTTGCCCTCAGCAGAGCTCTCAAAATACCAAGAACAAAGGAAGACCCTTGGTTTCTTTTGTCCCAGTGAACTCCGACTTGGCAGAAGGGAAATACTTTTTGGACCTGAGCTGAGCAAAGCTAGACTCTTTATCTAGCACAAAAAGCCAAGCAAGCATAGGCCCCTGGTAAGGTTTTCCTTGGAAAAACCTCCCGTTCAAAACCTCTGCTGTGGCAGCAGTGGTTGTGTATTGTGGCTTCTCACCACTGCAGTCAGCAGCTGGTATCCCATAAATCTTCTTGACATTTTTAGTGTGGCTAACATAATTGGAACTTCTGATGTATTACTGTCAATAATTCTTTCTCATTGCCTCTGTATAATACCATTGTCTCAACAGTAGAGGTAACATTTGATTCTGCTTAATATTCATAGAACAATCAAATGATTTGGGTTGGAAGGGTCCCTAAAGATCATCCAGTGCCACCCCCTGCCATGGGCAGGGACCTCTTCCACTAGCCCTGATTGCTTCAAGCCCTGTCCAACCTGGCCTTGGACACTTCCAGGGATGGGGCAGCCACAGCTTCTCTGGGCAACCTGTGCCAGGGCCTGCCCACACTCGCAGGGAAGAATTTCATCTTAGTATCTAATGTAAATCTATCCTCTTTCAGTGTAAAGCCATTACCCCTTGTCTTACTGCTACGTGCCCTTGTAATAAGTCCCAGCAGTCCCCTGGGGGTTTTTTTCTGGACCTTTTCACGTAGCTGAGATATTCTTCAAATAGGAAAGCTTTGAGTATCTATTGCTGGGGAGGGGGAAAAATAAGCTAATAAGCTTAAGCAATAAAAATTAGCTTGTGGCTGCAACTACAACTGTGTCTGGCATTCATGAATATTTTTGGATTAGTATTGTCTGGAAGGTATGGCAGTTTAAGGGGCTTGAGCCCAAAGGTGGCTTTCTGTATCCTGTATCTAGTTTAGTTCATGATAATCTTGAGCAAGTAAATGAACCTGTAGAGCACTCAGGTGTGTCTGCGTTATATTTTCAAATTCCAGGAGGCCTCGGTATCTTGCATAAAACACAACACTGAGCAGATAGAAATGAAACATCTACTGGAAGGTGCAGCTTCTGTGCCACAAAGGATCTTAGTAACTGTATCATATTATCCTATGAATATATTTCACAGCTTTTCTCTTTACTATTTTCTTTCTAGGTGATCGGCTTGTTGGATGTGTTCACCCCTGCTAAGTCACTAGAAGAATTCAATGATGTGTAGGTAACTTCTCTGAAGACTGCAACAAAATGTCTTTTTTATCTTCTGTCTGTACTTGCCCCTTAATTTGTCGGCCATCATTCACAAATAATCCTGAATTCCAACACAAAGGACATCCTAAGCTATTGACTTGTCAAACTTGTTCACTTGGTATGTTTTATTGACCAGTGCTGTTGGAATCAGTGTAATAATCTGCTACATTATTTGAAGAGTTGCGGATTATATTTCATTCGTCAATGTGCTTTGGGACAGTCAGCTCTGCTACTGGAGATGCATAGGGAATTATTATCCTAATCCTGTTGAAGAGATTGCTTCATAGTCCATGTGTTTCCTTCTGTTAATAGGTACTTGGTGACACACCTTATGGGAGCAGATCTGAACAACATTGTCAAGTGCCAGAAGCTCACTGATGACCATGTGCAGTTTCTTATATACCAGATTCTTCGGGGACTGAAGGTATGTGCGCCTGTCCTACCCAAATAGTCATCAACAAGGTGTGCAAGTTCTTGATGTTATATCCTCAGAGATTCAGATGAATACACAATGGGGCTTCTGTAACTTTCCTAATGTATCATAGGATAACTTATTGTTATTTCACTTTATAGCTCTTGGGAGTTTTGTATCAGTAAGGTTACCTATCAGTTTTGTGTATTCCTATGGGCAGAGTCTGGAAAATTATGAACTGATACCCTCTGCCCTGAATTTTCCATTTCTTCAGTTTTGTTTACTTGTGTTGTTCCACTCAGGTAGCAGCATTCCTGAGTGTTCCTAGTGAGAGACAAACTGGAACACCTGCTTGTAACTCACAGACACACAGTCGTTTCCTTCTGCAGACAAGCTGTAGCATTTGAATTGTGTGGGCTGGGGTGGAGCAGTATTTTCTACTGAAGAAATGAGAAGGAGGCTACTTGGACTGTTACATAAAATGTGTCATCTCTTTTTACAGTACATCCATTCAGCTGACATAATACACAGGGTAAGTATTTATTCTAAGATTGTTTTGGTATAGGAAACAATGTCTTTAAAAATGAAGCACAGAATTTTACAAGGTAGCACCAACAGGAGCCAGAAGAAATTTTCCAAGAATTAGTTTGGTTAAATAGTAAAAAGATTAAACATGAGAAGTGGTTGTCAAGATCCATAACTTCTGTTTCTGTCTATGTTTGGCTTGTATCTTTGTGAAGTAGTTTTTCTATTAAATATACATATATTGCGCTGGTGTTGGAGGAATTCTTTATGCATTTTTGCTTATATATGACACCTCTGAGGACCACAGAAGAGATTTCTGACTCTGTGATAAAATAATTTACCTTGAGTTGGTATTTACACTCAGTTAGAATCTATATTTCTATCTGCATTTATATTTTTAACTGCTTCAGACTTGTGAAACAGCACCGTTAATGCTGATGTTTAATTTTTTTAGGATTTAAAACCTAGTAACCTAGCTGTTAATGAAGACTGTGAGCTAAAGGTAATGTAATCACTAGGTCTGATTGGTTTGACTGAGATTGGAGTGAATGCTGTGTGGATGTCCCTTACAATTAAAGGGTCAAAATAATTCCTTTTGAAAATATTTTTGTAACCCAAAGTAATAATGTGCTTCCCAGCTGTAAAGGGATGTAAGGATGTGTTTTCTGTATCTGTTTGTGTTTTTAATGAATCATCATGAAAGTGAAGGGTTAACAGCTTTAGTTAGGGTTTAGTTGTTTTGGAGACAAGATATGCAGACAAAATTCTGATGATCAAGTCCTATGCTACTCTAACCCAGTGTCTTTTAACAGGTTGTGAAATTTGATTTCATAATCTCCTTTTGCAGCTCCACTACCTTTCCTCTACCCATTCTAGTGATTGCCTGGTTATTTTCTCTAGCTGGTTTGTATTGTTCCACTGCAGTAGTTGGTGTGTGTCTTTTCTCTAGATCCTGGATTTTGGCTTGGCCCGACACACAGATGATGAGATGACTGGTTATGTGGCTACCCGGTGGTACAGGGCCCCTGAGATCATGCTGAACTGGATGCATTACAACCAGACAGGTAAAGCCTTTAACTAACACAAGGCTTTTCGGTTTCTGGATGGTGGGGAAAAAAGAGGTTGTCCTTGTACATGCTCCCTTCCATTTGATGGCTTAAGTTGGCAGTCATGGTAATTATGCTTCAGTAAGGGAGCTTAAAGGAGGAAGTCATAGAATTGGTATTTGAACCACTGTCTATCAGACAGGAGTTAAGAATCATTGTGATAGCATTCACAAGACTTCTTTAAATTTGAACCTTTGTAACTGCAATCAGCAAAATATTGTCAGCACTTACCCATTGTTTTTCCTAGAACAGTGCTTTTTCAAGTAAGTGACTGGAATATATCTGGATGAGGAGAAGATGTGTTTCTAGGAAGCTGCTGGGAATACATTGAAAAATGTCTGGAGTTACAGTGTGAAGAAATGACTAAAAATATATATATAAATCCCCTCCTGTCCTTTCCTCTCTTGTTAGCCGCTTCTCCACAGTTTTATCTTCTCACAGTTTCCAGTATCTTCTCTTCAGCACACTGCACTTTCTGTAGTACTTGCAGATCAGGCAGAGAAGAAAATCAAAGGCTGGGAATGGTTCCTGTACAGGAGAGCATATGCACCAAAGAAAACAATGTGCTACCATAGCTTGTCTTGTATCTCTAGTATAATAGTCGGTGGTTGGTTGGGTAGAATTTATGTAATGCCACATACAAATTCATTCCTCAGAGATGTCTTGGACAGGTTTCTTCCTCTTTGATTATATAGATTCCTCCCCAGCTCTTTGGTGTTCAGTTCATGTTATGCTCTGGAAGGAATTGTTGCCTGATCTAGTATTCTGTTATTTGTACAAGTTTTACATGCCATAGTTACTGAACAGTATCAGTTAGCTTGCAGTGTATTTCAGATTGCTTCAATGCTGTAAGACTATTTAAGGATGGAGTTGTTTGCAGTAGTTGGACAGGGTGATTCTACTGAGACTGTATTTTTATGCACTATGTTGTTTTGTTTTCTTTTGCTTAGTTGACATTTGGTCAGTGGGATGCATTATGGCTGAACTGTTGACTGGAAGAACATTGTTTCCTGGTACAGACCGTATCCTTTAGAAGTACCATATTTTTTGAAACAGAAGTTAGAGATCTTAATTTTCACAAAGTTGGCAAAAAAAAAAAGTTCTGTGTTTGGTTGTGTACTTGTTTTTGTTTGTTTTCAAATTAATGGCTTCTTTTACAGTACAATGAGGTGAGTTCTTGTTTTTGCTGCACAACTATTCCTATTTATTATCATCACTAGAATTACTCACATACTGTTTGTTTCTGGGAATTACTTTCCTTTAAGTTTATTTAAGTTTATTAGTTGAGTTTGTAGAAAATACCTGTATGGCTGTCTGCTGAGAATCCTGTCATTCTTCAGGTTTGTAGCAAATGCGAAGCATCCCTTCTGGCCTCTCTTCTCTTTGTCCTGAGCGTATGCTGTGAAAGCAGTGGGTTTGCAGATTCATTAGTGCCAAGGTTCTCATTAAAATTGCTTTGAAATGTTTAGGTTCTGCTTCCATGCCTGACTGGAAACAGATTGTGAGCCTTCTTTCACAGCATGCTTGTATTGATGTGAAAAATCAAGCTTGAATAACATATTTTCAAAATTATTTTTTTTTGCCTTATTGAAGTGGACTTTGTAGGACACTTTGGCAAATTTATGAGAGCACTTTGGTCACATTTTCCCCAGGAAATAAGAACTGAGACTTGATGTAAATTGTTACTCTTAACACCTTTTGTCCATTCAGGCACACAACAGAGGGGGATAATTTACTACTGGCAAGATTTTTCATTGCCTAAAAATTGGACTTTATTTGCCAGAGAAAAGTACATTCCCCATCTTTTACCAAAGTTTATTATTTCAACCACAGTTGATTTATTTTAGTAACTTCTATTAATTTATTAGTATTTACGTCTGTTGATTCAAATATGTTAGCACTTGATGAAAAGAAAATTAGTGTTGGAAGTGCTGGCCTTCTGTTTGCTGTGTTACTTTTGGAGAGCATCTTAATTCCAAAACTTACTCATGAGGAGAAGGCTCTCATTCCAGCTTTGACGCAGTTTCACCTCCTTTTTCAGTGTGCTTTAACTTTATCCTCTCTTCTCTTTTTCTGGTTGTCTTCATGTCATAATTTCTCTCCAAATTTATTGAATTTGTTGTATTCTACTGTGTAGTCATGGGTGCTCTTTATTTCTGTGGTCGAAGACAGAAATTAAACTAAACCAGAAGTGACTTAAAAGCTAGAAGAAACTTGTTATATTTCTGTCTGCTGATTCAACAAGTGTAGTTGGTTTGGACAGGAGCTTCATAGTATGGGTAAGCTGTACAGTTCATTTAATCGGGTCAGTAATAAAGTTGTGTTCTGAGATTATGATCTTAAGTGCTGTTTGTGATGATTATGCCACTGATAGACTAAGGCTGAACTTAAAGTTCTGAAAGACCTAATCTGTAGAGATTCTGAGCATGGCTGTCATCGACTTAAAGCAAGAATTGAGATACTCTTAGAAAAAATCCTGTGCTTAATATGGGCTTAGCTCTGCAGGATTGTTACAGTACTCCTAACTTAAAACTGAATGTAAAGTAATTGAATTATTCTGATTGCAATCTATGAGTAGAAATATTTGGATGGAAGATGGATTTCTAATATTAGTAAGATCTCTGCCAGGAGGTGGAGAAAGGGAACAAGTTTGTGGGAAAGACTAGTCAGAGACAAAAACATGAGGTAAAGAAAATCAAAGTCCTTCAGGCTTTTAGTGTGAATCACAGCTAGAGGCTTTCTTTTTGGTATTATTGTATCTGTCTTATACCAAGATCACTTTCTGTTAAACATGTATATTAAATTTTTACAGCTCTTGTAATGTGAATAATTCATACAGGTAAGTAGGAAAGTTGACTCTATTTGACAATGCGACTCGCATAAAACTATATAAAGTAAAAATAAGAATATGTGGAACTGTTTGTACTAGTTTAGCCAATTTTTTTCCTGTATGTTTTAAATTGACTCTATTCCCTTAATCTCTGAAGAGTGTTTTTATTATTATTTTTATTCATAGTATGAGACTTCCATAATAACTAACCAGTCTGAAATGACATATTCTTCTGATACATCTTATTCTTGCTTGTGGTGGCAGCTAAAACAACTCTGAACTTTGCTTTGTCTGGAAAAGCTCTTACAATCCTCTGATGTCTGCTTCTGATGGTGATGGCAGGTTGTTTTCTGAAATTTAGACTCACTGAGGCTCATCAGTGCTTGGGAGTACCTTGGAGATGGCACTTTGGGTTTGCATGCTATGCTTTCTTTCTCCATGCACATGTGATGGTGTTTTTCTTCTGCTTTCTATTTACTAAATCTTTTTCCTATCTTTCATTGCTCATAGCTCATTTCTCTGGGATGTGGTAGGCCCTATAGCTAAAGAAAGCTGCAGTTCAGCAGGTTATAGATGGCAGGCCTAAAACTTGAAGCAGTGTTGGATTTTGGCAGGCCTATGGCAGTCTGTTACACACTTCCTGTGTTTTCTCTTGTTTATCTGAGAAGTCACTGAAGCATCTTACACAAGTGTCTTCCAACAGCAAATGGGGCAGTAATATTGTAGGCACACCCAGGTGCAATGCCTTTAAAGTAATTTAAATGTTTAAACTGACATATGGCATGTGATTTCTGAGGTATGTTAACAGTGAAATTTGCACAACTATTTCTTGCACAAAAATGAATGAAAGATGTAAGGGCTGTTTTAAAAGGCACTGAAGAAAAGCCAATTTAAATGAGCCAGTTGTGGTTAGTATAGTGCCCTCTGCTAATTTTCCTACACCAGTGGGTATTCTGATTTCATTTTAAGCATTGACAACTAAGAGTTTCCAATTCAGCTAAGCTAAATTCAACTAGATACATTGGATTTACTCGTAGGCTTTGAGTGTTTTATGTAGCTAGAAGTTGGCCAAGAAACTTGACAAGTGAGAAATTAATTCAGCTGTTCTGACAGCTATTTCCAGCGCTTTAAATTAATTTAATATGTAAAACTTTAGGCCAAAGTTTACATTGAAAGGTGAAGGTTTTAGCAAAGTATTGGTAATTTCCTTCATACACAGTTTGCCAGTATTACAGGAACTCAGAGTTGCTGGGTTTTAGTTGTGGGGTTTTTTGTTGGTTTTTGTTGGGTTTTGTTTGGTTGGGTTTTTTTAAACAGATGACAGTTTTTGAAATTTCTTGTAGTGCTTAAATCAAAAGATGCTCTATCAAGGAATTGTAGCTGTATCTTAAACCATCAGGAAGGCACTGATCCCAGAAAAAAAAAGGTTGTCTAGTAGGTGGACTACTTTTATTGAAAGGAAAATGTGTCACAAGTTTGGTATAATTTTAAAGGCAAATGTAAACATTACAGATAGTCTGAAATCACTATGGAGGATAATTCAGGGAAGAAGGGAGATCATGTGTTTTTAAAAAGATACTTTTGTCTCCTTATTGTCTTGAGTTTTAGACATAAACCAGTGTCTTTGATGGACCTATCTTTTTCCCCCCTCAGTTGTATGTTTTGTCACTTAGGCCTTGTTAAAGAGGACAGTTCACACTGGTGTGTGGCCTGGTGGAAAATCTGTTCTGGATAAAACATTCTTTGCATCTGCAGTGTTATGTCCTGAGAGCTTTCCACATAGATACATTAAACCTGAGCTCATATTGTTTCTCTCTGCTGCTCTAGCAGGTCTGGAGGGCAGAAGGGAGATGTGGGTGCTTTGGCTTCCCTGCCCTTGTGGTCCCAGGGGCTGGCAGAGCCAGCACACTCTGGCAGCTGCAGCAGCAAAATTGTGCCCCGTGCTCAGGTGAAGCAATGCTGGAGGTGTTCTGAGCAGGGGCCAATCATCGTCTCACTTTCTGAGTTTTAGAAGTGGCTGAGTTGTCTTGGAAGGTGTTCACAAAAGGCCTTGGCTTTCTTTTTAATATTAGTGCCTACCCTTTTCAGCCTTTTGCTTTACTTCAGCTGTCACTAATGCAACCTGATCCTGCTAACTGCAGCCACTTTCCTGTGGGGACTGAAGGGGTGAAGGGAGCATGTGAACTGATCCTGTGCCATTGGGGCAAAAGCTTCAATTCTGCTCCAAAATAGTTGAGGATGCAGTGACTGATTCAATGCATGGAGTGTATTTGTAGACAAGATGTTCCATCTGTCTGATACAGAGATGAGTTATAAAAGGATATTCAGTTGTAAACAAGAGGAATGAATATGGTTTGCTTAAAATAACTTTTCAGTCAAGGCCTTGGCAGGAATTAATTTTCAACATTAATAGGGTGATATGTTGCGCTTTTCATTTTGATTTCTCCCAGCATTTTCCTTTATGGTCCATCATTAGATATTGATCAGTTGAAGCTCATTTTGAGACTCGTTGGAACCCCAGGGCCTGAGCTTTTGAAGAAAATCTCTTCAGAGTCTGTGAGTTTACACTTTGATTGTGATATCTGCCCTTTCAGAAGTCCCAAGTTTGTGTGTTGTTCTCCTGTAGTCTCTCTGTAGTATGTGTTGGGATTTATTTTCTGTTATTTTTATTCCTTTGTAATTCTTTGCTCTTGGATGGCTTTGAGTTCTTATGTGTGTCCATTCTTTATTCCTCTTACCTCTGCCTATGGTATGATTTTGTCCTTTCATATTCCCATTTTACTGCTTTGTGACTTTTCATTCAGTTTGTGGATTGTATGATCAGGTGTTAGTGGGGAAATATTGACAAGCTTGAGGCATGTCTCAATTATTATTTCTCCAGATTGCATACCTAGGGATTTTTCTAAATAGGAGCAAGTGTGTTATCCTCTAAACACACACAGTTCCTTCTGTACTGTGATTAATTCCTGAAACACTGCTGCCACTATCTTTGTTTTTGTAGCATAAAATGCCTTTTAGATGCCTTTATGTAGCAGCTGTTTCCAGGGTACACAGCATAGTCTGCTGAGCATATAACTATTTGTGCTATGTAGGATGTTGTTACATGGCGCTCTTTTATGAAGGCAATAGCAAAAAACTTACTGCAGTCTCCTTTTTGAAGGGTGACCTCTATTTTCAGCCATACTGCCATTTGCTGTATTGTCCTAATCTTGAATTGTGAACTTCTGCAAAGACTGTTCAAAATGACCTTTGATTTTACCTGTTTCTGAAGGTGGAGCGCATAAAAGTTAAAGTAAGGGGTGCCGAAACAGTTGGGAGTAGCAGGTTAATGCACAGTGAGCTGGCACGGAGGTCACTGGCGGTGCTTCAGCGACTTGTGAGGCACAGCAGAGGATCAGAGCAGTGCAGAGTGGGGAGAGGATTATTTAGTGCTGCGGCTTATGTTCCTGTTCTTGTAACAGTGACAGTAAATAAAAAAGGTGAGATTAGCCTTGGATTATGTGTGATGAGGGTAGATGTACAGTGCAAATTGGAATAAATTGGTCAATGTCCTGAATATCCCACCGATTTAAAAAGCCCTGGGATGTTCTGCCTTTGGAGAGGTTAGAACTGAATAACGCAGGTTGCTTTGGTTGCCCTGTGAACTGACCTTAAGGCCAGTCTGGTGTTTGAAGTACAGGGGATTAGCAAGAGATGTAAGCTGAAAGGTTGACTAAATTAAGCAAAAGATTAGTTTGCATTTGTAAGTTGAAGTGGGTCTTTTTTTAACTATTATTGCACAATAAATATAATAATTACTCTTACTGAAGTTTGAAAAAAAACCCCCCTCCCCCTCCAGCAAAATACTGTTTCTACTGTTTCTTTTCATTGTATGGGGAAAGCAAAGCTACTAAGTGTTTGAGGGCCTTTAGTGTCCCACTAAAATTCTGGTTTTCTGCTGCATTACTTTACTTGCTCTCACTTTCCCTGTTCACTGACATCAGCTAACTGTCTTATGCAAAGCTAGTGTTTTGGCTAATTTTGCACTTACTGCCTTCTGTCACCTTGCCCACATATCAAAGTGCATTCAAAGCTGTTCAGAAGGTGTCAGTTGTGAGCCAGTTTCACTTTGCACCACAAGAAACTTAAGTACTTTCTATGCAGCAAGGAAAAAAAGCTGGTAACCAGTACAGGGGATACAGTTTGTTTTAATTTTTGTTAGTTTTCCTGAAGCTGTACATAGCTGCACCAGCCTAGGAAAAATTTTGAGACGTAGCTTCAGCTGAAGGAAACATCTATTCTGATGACTTAAAACTTTTGGGAAATGTGAGTGCAACCGTATTGTAGTGTATGAGTGCTTTCATTGGACAGAAATACTTTCTGTACCATCAGTTACCAACTGATCAGTGATTCTCCATCGTTTTAAGTGTTCACTAGCATAATTGTTTAACTTCTCACGGGTAGTTGAAAAAATTAGTGGGCCCTGCCTGTATGGCTTTTGCCTTGTGGTTTGCAGAAGAGATGCTTTGTATGCAACTGTTTTCTGTTTAAAATGGTTTTTGCACTGTTTTTAACAAAGCCCTTGACTAGGCACTTAAGATATTAACCAGCTTCAGCAGATCATGCGTCTGACGGGAACACCCCCTGCATATCTCATTAACAGGATGCCCAGTCATGAGGTGAGATCTGAGCAGATGAGGGGGGTTTGCAGGGCAGGTTTTCACTTAATGTTCACCACTTGTATAAATTCTATGCTTGCATGTGGCATGGGGTGGGCAATTAACTACCTGCTCTTCAGCAAGATTTTTGAACATGAAGTCTTGAGATTTGGACAGTGCGTACTCAGCCACAGACTTCTGAGACTCAGGAGACCGTGGATGCGAGTTGGTTTTGCATTGTGTGCCATGCTGTGCAGCTTCCCAATGGACAGCATGCTGCACACAGCCTTACTAAGACTCCAGGGAGTCAGCTCTTGCTGTACCTCATTGCTCCTCAGTCTTGCATGAACCACAAGTAATGTCAGTTCTTTCTCTACTGTCTTGAGTGACTGTTAGTTGGGACAGGATAATGCTAATGTGCTTAGTAAGTGTCAGAGTAAGTAAAGAGAAGGCAAAGCAAGGAGACAGACTGTAATAACCAGTGCTGCAGGATGGTTGAAAAGTACTTGATCTTGGTGGCTGGATTGTGTTAGACTTCAACAGAGCATTTATTTCCACAGGCAAGAAACTACATTCAGTCTTTGTCTTACATGCCGAAAATGAACTTTGAAAATGTGTTTATTGGTGCCAATCCCTTGGGTAAGATTTGTTTCTTAAATGCTGTGTTCTTCCTGAAACTGAAGCTAGCATGTACTGGGACACAAAGACATTCCCAAAGTTTTGTTCTGACTGCAGAAGTAGTACAGAACAGAGCTATGTACTGTTTTCAGAGTTTACAAAGTATGTATGGGCTGAGGGTCTAAGAGGAAGAAAATGTGAATGATAGGTGGATCCGGAGAAGCTATAGATTCCTCATAGTTGTTAAGCTTACATTTCAGAGTACACTGTCACACATCTCACTGTGTGTAATCTTTTCTGTTTTGGTGCTCTTGCAGCTGTGGACTTGCTAGAGAAGATGCTGGTACTGGACACGGACAAACGCATTACTGCAGCAGAAGCACTGGCCCACGCCTACTTTGCTCAGTATCATGATCCAGATGATGAACCAGTGGCAGACCCCTATGACCAGTCTTTTGAAAGTAGAGAACTTGAGATTGAAGAATGGAAAAGTAAGTTTAGGAGGGGAGAGAAAGCCAGCCAGCTACTCTTGTGGTCATAGAATCATAGAATATCCTGAGTTGGAAAGGACCCACAAAGAATCATGGAGTCCAACTCCTGGCTCTGCACAGGGGTCCTGTACAACCCCAACAATCCCACCACGTCCTTGAGAGTGTTGTCAAAATGCTTCTTGAGCTCTGGTAGCCTTGGGGCTGTGACCACTGCCCTGGGGAGTCTCTTCCAAGGGCCCAACCACTCTCTGGGTAAAGAACCTCTTCCTAATACCCAGCCTAACCCTCCTCTGACACAGCTTCAGCCATCCCTTGGGTCCTGAGAATAGATCTCAGTGCCTGCCCCCCTGCTACCCCTCCAGAGGAAGCTGTAGACCCCAAGGAGCCTCCCCTCAGTCTTCTCCATCCTGTGAGCTGCGTCCATCCCACGAGCTGCAGCTCAAGTAAGCCTTGGTAGTTAGAGGCACAAAAGAAAGTGATAAAAATGAGCATCCTGTTGATCCTGAGGTTCTTACACTGGGCAAATCTATCACGTGCTTTGCACATATTTAGGATAGTCCCTGGTAATTAATTATTACTAGGAGCATACAAACATGTAGGCGACATAGTTGCTCATGTCCTTATGTTTTCAAACTTATTCACATCTCCTCAATGCTCTAGAAGTATCTTTTATTGTGTATGTTAGTCTCTGAGAGTAGTGTAACCAGTTTTCTCTTTTTTGTCTTAATTAAAACATGTTTTTTGTTTAAAACAGTGTTAAACCTTAAAGGTTGTTGCAGGTTTTCTTGCATGGAGGAGTGTCTTTAGTATTGCTGTCACAGTGCTGCTGCTTAAGTTTCTGTCATGCTTTTCCCACCAGGTCTGACTTATGATGAAGTAATCAGCTTTGTGCCACCACCGCTTGACCAAGAGGAGATGGAGTCCTGAGAAACAGTTCTCTTCTGTTTGTCCCACTTCACTGTGAAGGGAAGGTCTTTTCACAGGGACTCTCCAATTATTGTTCAAGTGCCTCATCACAACAATATTCTCCTTGGTTGGAAGGGTTTTGTGTGTGTTGAACTGGGGAGGGAGGGGGGAGGGAAGAAAGCTGAGTCCATGTAAACATGCTGCATGCTCTCTTGTATTCTGTGTACAGCCTGGGGCAAGCCGCTGGAGACCTGTTCTGACTGCACTTAGTTCTTCCAGAGTAACAGTGCACCACCAGTCTGCACTGCTGGGGCAAGGTGGGGAAGCTGACATTTAAAGGCTTGGTTACAATCATTGCCATTTATCAATTCTCCTACAACTAAGTAACCTCAAAATAATGAAAGTTGGTTTATAGGCTCAGAGTGTCCTCTCTTTTCTTCAGGACTGAAGTTGGGGTTGAGGAACATCCTTCTTCAATGCCAGGTGTCTGATTTACATCCAGATTTTCCTAGCAGAGCAGAATGTAGAGGCCTTCCAATGCCTGATTCTTGGAACGTGAAAAGATGTTGTTTGAAACTGTAAATATGTTTGTGCCTTAAATGAATGGGAAGAGAGGGGAAAGGAAGTCTGGAGTTGAAATCTCTGACCCACTTTTTTTTGAGGGTGAAGGTTCCCAGATAGCCAGGCATGAACTCAATGTAATCAGGAAATTATTTTCTGAGGCAACAGCCTCAAGCCCTGGATTGGGTATTCCTGTGTTTTTCCCTTTTCTCCTCCTCCTGTTCTAAGGCTTCCCAGCATTAGCTCCCAGGAGACAGAAGTTGGAGAAAATTCTTGCTAGCCACACATTTGTGTATTCTGTTTCTTAAAAGGTGGTGTGTTTTGCATGTTGTAGCTGAATGTGCATGTAGAGCTGTTTGATTTTTGTCCTTATTTTTTGGGGATGGCACTGGGGTGGTTAAATCATCAGTGAAGTGTTTACTGAGTACATCAGCTGGTGCCATGAAATCACAGCACCCTTCCTCCTTTGCTGCAGCTCACTGGGAAATACCTGCCATTCAACAAGGAAAGGAGATAATATACAGCATATAGAAACATGCACCTTTTTCCTTGTTCTGACCCTCTCTGCAAAGAGAAGAGCTTGGGCTGGAGGGTTGCTTGTGAGATCAAGTGTAAAAAATGTTCTTTAAAGAAATAACTATGGTATCTTGTGCCAGAACTGAAGTTATTTCCTGAAAAGAATTTTTTTAGAAGTATTGGAAGCCAAAGCAAAGAAATAAGCATGCATAAACACACAATCACCCTTTCACTGTCTATATCTATAAATATAAATATTTATATATAGAAAACTAACATTTAGTACAAGGTTTTTTTACCCTCTCAGATAAGAGCTTCTTGGCTGTTTTTTAGCAGTTTGATCTCTCCCCGAGGAAACATGAGAAGGAAATATGTTTGAATACAAATATGGTTCAAATATTTTGTAATTTACAGGACTCTGCATGAGTGAAATGCCCAGTTAGGGACTGGCAGGAAAGAGGTTTCTCAGCATGTTTGTGTGCTAGAACTGTAACTGGGGGGCTCAGGAGCCCAATTTTAAGGCTTCTGGAGGAGACATTTTTAGACATTAATTTGTTGCAGGTATCCTGTGTGGGCAATGCACCTGTGTACGTGAGGAGAAAGGCTTTTGCAGTATTTTGTGGTTTTGTTACCTATGGGGCAGAGAGGAACTGTTTGTAGTGTTTTTACCCTGTGTTTGAAGAGGCAGCACAAAGGGATGGGACATGGATGACAAAGCCATTGATTCTTTCTAGGCTGCTATCCAGTGATCTCTTCAGGCCAAATATTTAATAAATGTCTGGGCTGAGACAAAGAGAGCAGTTATGTCATGCTGTAGGGTAAAACTCTCCTCAGCCCCAAAAAAATAAAAACGGAAAACCTCCCTTTTCTGCTGGACCAGCAGTTTAGGTATTCAAATGAAAATGTAGATATACTATGTAGACCTACAGCAAGATTATTTTTATCAGCCATTTTATGTGTAGATGCTATAGTGTGATTTCATGCGGAAATATTGCTAAAGATTTTTAAAAATATAGATGTTGTGTGTGTGTGTCTCTGTGTGTGTGTGTGTGTGTGAATGGCAATGTTTCATTCAAGAGTCTGTCCCTAAGGGAACCCATGTGGAATGCACTCCTGCTGTCAGTGCAATGCTGGTCAGCTGCCTGCAGACTGAGCAGGATGCTGCACTTGAAAGAAGAGATCTGCTATTTTGTTTCTATCCAAGAATTTTGCTGTAATTGGTTATGCCAGATAAGATGTCACAATACCACTGGTTAAAAATAAAATTTATTTTTCAGATTTACTGCACTAATGGTACTTGCAAACCTCTTGCACTGAAGTATTGGTTTTAGCATGGTGTGAATTTCTGCCTTGTGCTGTAAGAGATCCTGTGTGTGATGGCTGGGGCGGGGACCAAGGCCATATGCTGTTAGTGGCTGACTCTGCTGACATGGAGCTCTTGTCCATATTTGTCCCAAGTGAATTTTTTGCTACAAAAGTAGCTTAGAGTCTTTGACAATGAGTACTGGACACAAAAAAAAAAAGGTCCCACCTTTTATTTTCTGTTTAGCACAGGGAAACGCTAATTCAACAGAAATAGACTAGCACTCTGCTGCTTACCTGGCTCTGGGAACCTTTCCCAACAATACTGGTTTGTGCTTGTTTGCTATTTAAGAATGATTTTTTTCCTCTTCAGCTTCCATCTAGTTGTTGGTGGAAAGATTTCCACCATAGTGGAGTTTTTCCAACTCTTTATTGTGTACTGGTGCCATTCACTCAGACTGACCAAAGCTGTGTTCTTCACAGCAACACAGCCCTCAGTCACTGAAGTTCCCAGACCTTGGTGAACCAGAGGGGGTTGTGTTGATCCCAGTTGGGCAGCTGATCCCCAAGTGTTGCACTTCCCTGTCACAAGGCTGTGCAGTGGCTGATTTGGGGAAGTACAAAAAACAGTGAGGGGGTGTTCTCTCACCTGTTTGCTTTCACCATCTTCTGGCCTGGGTACAAACTGGGGAGAAGGGGGAAAAAAAGCCTAAACAGAACCAGTAATCTGTTGTTTTCTGGGAGAGAAAAAAAAAAATCCCAAACATCCAAGATGTGCAATTCTAGAATGTGCTCAGTTACAATATATCCTGGTTAGCAAAAAAACCCAACCTAAGATCAGTGAGAATTGAATTGCGGGGGGGGAAAAATAAACTACACTTATAAAATGAAATTAACTCACAAAGCTTAACAGTCAGTGTGCAACACTTGCAAATTGTTGTCCAATTATGCTCCAGTCAATGGTAGGGCCATCATGGGTGGGAACAACATACTGGTAGGTCCATGAGGAAACATTACTGGAAGAAAAGCAGTGGTAAAAATTGTAACCCTTATTGTCACCTCCAACTGCACTGTAGAGGCACCTGAAGAAGAATGTTTGGGTCATCCCATCACTTCTTTTGGTGAATGTGGCAGTTGGATTTGACCTTCAAGATCATCTTTTCCAGCCTAAAGGTTTCTGTGATTCTAAAATTTCCTGTTTGATTTGGTCACTTGAATTAACTCATCATTGTACAGCCCAGACATGCTGCAGCTATTTAGGCCTCCTTAATTGCATGCTGATTACCTTCACAAGTAGTGCACAAGTAGTTGAGCAAGGGTTGTGTTCATCAAATAACCAAGAAGTTACATGTTTGCTTGTGGACCAGGAGTTTTTGCTGTGACACCTCTTGCTCACAGGTGTTATTTATAGAACCCGGCCAAGCAGATGGTTCATTTTCTGACGTGCTGTTGCTGCAGCTAGGGCTGATTTACACAGGTATGCGTAAGCAGGGTTAAAGCCTTGCCACAGTGCCTTGTCCCTAGTTTGTGTTTTATGAAGCAGCAGGCTGTACCTATGGCTGTAGCGTGGCTACTTGAATAACATAAGGGCCAATACTGATGCTGTAAGCAGGGATAATGAATCTTTCCCAACCTCCTGATGGTGCTTTTTCTGTATTTCTCATTTGCCAGGTAACTTGTCTCTAATCTTGCTGCACAGATGTTCTCAGAGCAGGGACACCTTTGCAGATGACTTTGAGTGGAAGGAGCAGAAGCTCTGGGCAGGGTGGGAGGGCTGGTGGAGTAGAACATTGTGTAAGCAGCTGGGCTGGCTTGGTAAGGCATAGCTGAGTCACTTCCTTTGGAAAGCATGTAGGATGCACCTACCTCCTGTGTGGGAGCCCTGTCTGAGCCTCCTAATGTTGGAGCAAAATGCTGAGGTGCCATCTGCTTACCAAGAATGGATCTTCTTGTGGGCTGGGTTTGCTGGTCTGGCATGCTCATGGTAGGCATAGTGGTGAACCTGGGCTCTGTGCTGTCCAAGAAGACTGAAGAAAGGGTTAGACCTGCTGCAGGAGATTAAACCAAACCCAGCAAAGCCTGGGCAACAAACAGTTCTCAGGATGCTCCCATCTCACAGCTGTTCCTGAACCTCCTTGCAACAGTCACTTGTCTGTAGGTGGAGAACCTCATCCTACTTTCAGGACATCCGCGCACTGCTGGGAAGCCAGACTTGGGAGAGCATTGCCATTGCTTCCTTGCTCTTCTCTGGATATAACACTGTGGTGTTCTTTGTCACAAGCCTAGAGCTGTCCTTCATCAGCTTGAAAGAAGAGTGTCCCTGCTTGTCTGACGAGGTGCTGTGGCTCGTCCCTCAGATTCCCCGGCTTGACAACTCCTTACTCATCCACTTGTTTGGAGGAGGGATTTCACGAGACTCCTTCCAAGTTGCATGAGGATATTTCTTGGCTTGTGGAGGCAGGAGAGTAAGAGCTCCAGGTGACAGGGGCTCCCAGGGGTGTGCCTATGCAGGGCTGAGTGCTCCTCTCCTATAGCCGAGTCCAAAGGCATCTGTACAAGACTGAGGTGTGTCAGGAAACCTGATGCCTCACCTCTGCCAATGTGGAGGCGGAGGGAGGAGGGCCAAGAGACATGTTCCTTCATGCTCGCAACAGCTGAAAACAGAGAAGGAAACTCGCTAGAGCCTTTTTTACCAGCACAGGAGGCCTCACTGTCCTGCTCTCACCCCAGAAACCCTCCCATACTCCAGTACTCTGGGGGGGTGGCACTCTCACACCCGTCGGGCGATGAACATCGCAAGGAGAAGAGGCTTTTACAGACAAGAGGTGAACAACACCCTCTGGGAGCTGCCCAGAAGATACACATCCCTCCACCCGCTGGGGTCTGGAGCCTACGGCTCAGTGTGGTGAGTAGGGTCCTGCTTGCACTGCCAGCGGCAGCACTGGGTGAGCTAGGGGTGTTCCATGCTAGGGGAAAACAAGGAGGTGCTTGTCAGCACCCCTCCATTAAGAAAGGACATTTGCATGTGTGATGGAGGTGGTTTGTCTCCTGCTCCAGTGCAGGCAGCAGGCTGGACACTTGGCCACTTGAAGAAAATGTTTCCCTCTGTGGTCACCCCAGGTGGGCAGAAAGGGGACTGGGTAGGCAGGGCAGCCAGGGGTGCCAGGCAGCTTGGGGTGTCACCTTGGCATTGGGGTCAGGCAGCTTTTGAGCTGCTTTGGTCTTGAGCTTGCGTTGAGATTATCTGGCAACAAAGGCATGGTGGGGAACACCCGGGTGTCTGAAAGAAATTTGGAGTAACAGAGGTGGGTCCTGCAACAAGGTGTCCTTGCTGCTTAGTCCAAGACAGTCGGCACTGGGCTGCTTGGACTAAGCAGCTGGACAATACAACCCCCACCCTGATACTGTTTCTAGCTTGAAATCATAAAGTAGATAGAAATTACTGTAAACTGGGATCAGTAACCCTAATGGGGCTTCCTTCATGGCTGATAATAATCCCCAACCTATGAGAGAGCAGCGTGAGCTGCTGTTAATTATTCAGCTGGGCAAAGGGGCCTGTGGCAAGAGCAAGCAGAAGTCAGACCTTCCTTGATTTATGCTGACAAACTGGAGGAGATGGGTGACTCTTTAAAAGGTTTAATATGAAGCAGTCCATTGATAGTATCTGAATAGAGCCCTTGTTTCATAACATGCTGAGCTAAAAATAAAAAAGAAAGGTGTAACCCTTTTCATAGGTGTTGGGCAAAGTCTATTCTGCCACTGTTGCAGCACTAATCTTGAAATCCTGGTGCCCAGCTGCTGTCCTTGTCCCACTTTGCTGTCCAGGTGCATTTATGCTTCTGAGATGCTTAAGTCAGGCCTGCAAAATCAGGCAAGACTAGATTTGATATTTTTTTAATACTTCTAGAGTGTTCTCAGGTTTTTATCATTGAGGAAAGCAGGAAGGAAAAAAAGACAGGACAAAAAAAGGAAGAGAAATCCTTTGAAAGTTTCCTTCCCCACCCGAAAAAAACAAACATCAGCAAAACAAGTCTTTACTGGCCCCTGTGAAAGTCAAGTCTTGCCTGCTCTGGAGCTCTCAAGGAGGGGAGGGAGGTAGGGATATTGATACAGCCTGGGGGTCCGTGGTGGTGGTATCAAATGGACAGGGCTCAGCAGGGAGGGCTTGGTGCCTATTTCTGTACAAAGCAGAGGTGGAAGCCTGTGGAGCTGGGATTTGCTGTCCTCTGGTGGGAATTGCTGGGAAACTTTCCTATTGCAGTGTTACTCAGCAGCTAGGTTTTACACCTTCTTGAACAGCTGAGAAAGTAACTCAGGAGAAACAGCAGACTTATTTCTTCCCTTATTAATTTGCCAGAATTTGTAGTGATTTGGCTTCCAGCTGAATGTAATTGTGAAAGAAGAGTCTTCTGACCCCTCCAACACTGGTCTTGCTGGTCTCTGCCAGCCGAGGCTGGGACGCAGCTCTGTCTGCCCCACGTCATCCCGAACTGTATCTGTTCATTAAATCTGTGCTGGGAAGAACATGGTGGGCTCTCTCAGCTACGCCAACTGAATAGCTCTTAGCTGTTCTTATGGCAAGGGTGTAACCAGTGCTGTCTGTGCTGCGCAGGCTGAAGCTCCATCACCCTGCTCTCCTGTGTTGAGAAGTGGGGTTAGATGCTCTGTACATCAGCAGCTGGGAAGGCAGGTAAGAACGTGCACCCTCAGATTAGGAAACCTGCCTTGAATTCTGCAGAAGCTGATTGACTGTCTAGTCAGAGTGCCTTCCTCTTATTTCCCTGGCTTCTCAGAAAACTTTATGCAGGGCTGTCCCCTCTGCTGACATCTACTGGTCCTGAAACTGAGACAACTCTTCACTCAGAGCCCTCCTATGATATCCTGCAGCATCTTCAGTGCTGAAGCTGGCTTGTGTAGCGGTTCCTGCACTTCCTTTGCTTGTACCGACTAGTGAATGGAGAAATGTGTCTGTGCAATGCTGGAGAATGCAGCTAAAAGCCAAGGGATTGAATATGATGATTTATAGCCCTTCCATTTCCATAGGAGATGGGATAGGGATTTATGAAGCTGTGGGAACTGCTCTGGAAATCCATAGTGTGATTTGGCAGGGAAAACCCTTTTTTCATGTTTGCCTCTAGGGAGGGATCAAGGAGGGGCTGAGGCACTCCTGGAAAGGACCACTGAGAAAGCCAAATTACAGCTGTCTATCTGAGGTCCTCCCTTCCCCCTTGGAACCTGGGGCCAGCAAAAAGCCTCCAGAAGAAGAGAAACTGTCACAGGATTGCTGTGTCTGGCCACAAACAGCAAATGTGACCAGAGGGAATTACACATCATGTCTGTGGTGATGGCTGTTGTACCATGTTTTCATTAGCTTTATGGAAGACACTTATTTCCAGCCAGACCTGCTTTTACATAGAAGCATATGTGTAGCACCAAAGATCCTGAATGCAGCAGAATTAATTTCAGCAGCCTGTATTTTTAATGTGTGACATTCGCTGTCTCCAGGATACAGTGAAGGCACTGGCCTACCTTAAAAGACAACAGCCTCCAAGCAGATGGCAAAGCAGAAATTGCTTTATTCCCTTATCTCCATGCATTAGGCAAGGAGAAGGCAGAGTTAAAACTAATTCTGAACTTTAACCATTTGTGTTTCCCTATTCTCACAGCTCTGTTACTTCCAGCTTGTTTCTGCAGGTAAAAGGGAAAAAAGATGAGCCACTAATACTTGGCTTGATACTCTACTTTTGGATAGTCCTCCAAAGAGCACAGGCTGTGGTCCACTGCCCAAAGCTACACAGGGTAACCTCTCCTGTGCAGAGCTCCACTGGATTTCTCAAAGAGCCTTTCTTTGCTGTTTATCTGTGAGCACAAGAATTAACTCTTCTCTAGGAAATGACTTTTGGGATTGCCAAATTTGTTAGAACATACTGCCAATGTCAGAATTGTTTTTTTTTATTTGTCTGCTGCAGTTCAGCCATAGACAAGAAGACAGGGGAGAAAGTGGCTATCAAGAAGCTCTGCCGACCATTCCAGTCAGAGATCTTTGCCAAGAGAGCCTACAGAGAGCTGATGCTATTGAAGCACATGCAGCATGAGAATGTAAATACACATTTCTCTCTCTTCCTTCTAATACAAGGGGTATTTTCTTGCCACCTGAGAGCTTGTCCTTTCAAGTGGCATCACGTTTATTTTAATATTTAGAGAAATATGGATTATTTTAATATAGGGAAAGATCCTGACATTTGGCATGTGAAGGCAGTCTTGGGGTTGCTACTTGTCCACTGTGCCCAATTGTCACGAGGCTGAAGCAGATGTATAATGTATGCTACCATGTATTAGTTAAATATTTGTGCAGCATCAGTAAGGAAACTTTGGATTCTTCAGATGGAGTTCTGTGTTCACCCATATGCATGTGCCAGTGGAGGGCTGCTACTCAAGTCCTGTGTGCACAGCAAATGCTTTCCAGGTTTAAATGTGGGCTTCTCTCCTTCATCAGGTCATCGGGCTGCTTGATGTCTTTACGTCCACTGCCTCCTACCAGGGGTTCCAGGACTTGTAAGTTTGGAGTTTTTTGTTCTAACTAGACTCAGTGTTGCCCAAGACACCTGTGTCCTAGCAGCAGGGTAACAGGTTGAGTTGAGGTGCACGGGGGCCAGGCTAAAAGCCAGACATCCCCAAATAACACAGAGAATCAAAAGCATACATCAGTTCCCATGTTTAACACACTCGGAGTACATTAACAGATCCCATGCTGTGCTCACAGCTGGGAGACCACAGAATGTAGAGACCAACCTATGTAATGTGGATGTGTTACATTCCATGGCTATCACATGTAGTGTGATCCATGCTGTGTGACTGCTGAGCTAAGAGGCTGCACTCAGAATGGGAGAAGTATTGTTGGTGCATGAGACCCCCAGGGCAATTAAAGTGAGAATTTTAAAGATCTGGCTTTCTTTTTGTCTTGATTCTGGCTGTTCTTTTTTCCCCCTCCGGGTTTATGGTCAGGTTAGGTCCCCCTGTCATTGGGGACAAGCAGCATATGCCCATATGCCTGGATTTGGGGGTTTGGCTGATGGCTGGGTATTTAGCAGCCTGCAGGAAAAGCATTTGAAGGTTCTCAGAGCCGTTCCTGCAGGAAGACTGACAACTAATTAGGAGTCTCAGGAGGCAGATACCGAAGAAAGCTAGATGGTGGCTTTTGAGGCAGGGCAGGAGAACATTACAAAGACAAATTTGGGAGCCAACGCAGTTTTGCTGTGTGAGATGTTTCTGCTTCTGGTTGGTGAAAGGCTGGAACTGAACATCACTTGAGGTCTAAAGTTCCATAGCCAGAAAACAAAAGCCAAGTGAGAACAAGGCTAGTCTTGTCCCCTGTGTTTTTCTCCTAAACTCAGGGCCTTGTCTTATTGCCTTTTAGCTACCTGGTGATGCCATACATGCGGACAGATTTACAAAAGATCATGGGACATGAATTCAGCGATGAAAAGATCCAGTACCTAGTCTACCAAATGCTGAAAGGGCTGAAGGTAGGTGGGTCTGGAGGAGTTTAGTGACTCCCTTTTGTCTTCTCTGAGTGGACCCTAACTAAACTCCCTTCCAACACTGTATAGGAAGATGTGGAGGGGTTTATGACACCCCTAACAACAGATATTGACTGTTGAACGGCTCTTGTTCCAGCACACACCAACAAAATGACTGCTTGTTTACATCAGCTGGGTATCAAAGCAATCAGGAGCCATAGATGTTGCAACAGTTTTTCCACGGCAGCAGTTGCATTGCTCTTTGACTTGCCAAAACCCTTAGCAAAACTCTACACAGACAGTAAGAAACTGGCAGTAACAGGAGCTTCTGCTGAATTCATAACAGAGGTTCTTGAGGGGAAGACAGAGGGAATGGTTTTCTATTCAACAGAATAAAGAAGGAATATGCTTCTGTAACTGGCTTTGAGAGACCAGAAAGCAATTGCAGAAAACCCCAGGATGAAGAGACAGTGTCCTAATGCTGCCCTCTAACATCCTTCACTTCACTGCTCTTCTGGAGTCAGAGCAGTGGCTTACAGGCATGAATGAGTTCACCTTAATAGCACCTTTCCCCAGTTTGCTGCTATCTTGACTTTGAATAAAGGGGGGAAGGACACACAGAAAGTTTAATTGGTGTGATAAAAGCCATGCAGTCAGTTTTTGCAATTTTATGTTTTTATGCTGAGATTAGTTTTTTTTTTTGAATACACAAAATAACAAAGTTCTTATGTCATCTGCTGTAACCCTGATGCCTTTGATAGTTTGAAGCTATTGTTGTACTTGCTCTAAGGAACTATTTTATTGTATCATCCCTGCTCTTGTGCTCCATGCATCATCTTTAGACTGGCAATAGCATTGCAAATACTATCAGCAATTCAGAACAGAGATTCCTTTCCAAAATGCTGCCCTGCAGTAGCAGGCTGCGGAGTTGTGTCCTCAACAAGTTCTTGTTTGTAGCTCTCATTTCTCTGTTGGAGAATAGACAGTCTGGTCTGTTGGTGATCACATTGTGGCTCCTCTTTTTATTGCAGTATATTCATTCAGCTGGCATCATACACAGGGTAAGTTCATGTTTGCTCTTACTCTGATTTTTGTCTGTTTGAGAAACACAGCATGGTCATAAAGTTAATAAATTCTTAAACATTGTTTTACTAATAGCATTGTCTGTTCTGGGGTCTCTTTTCTGTCCTACACCCTATATATGTTTGGATTTACCCATTTTGGAGGAAATGCTGTATTTTCTGATGAGCTGAGAATCATTTTATGGTGCTTTTTGAATTAAAACTGTTTCAGAAAAAATAAAATAGTAATCTAAAGCTGTACAGGATAGCAGATGGTGTCTTTGTTGAATTGATAATGGACTTGGGATATTACAGGACCCCATCAAAGGCAATCAGAGGTTCAGCTGAGCCTTGTGTTTGTTTTGCATCTCAAAACATCCATATTTTTCTGCTCGTCTGTTGTAGGACCTGAAGCCAAGTAACCTGGCTGTGAATGAAGACTGTCAGCTAAAGGTAGGTGGAAAAGCACCACTTTGTAGCATGTAGCATATCAGATCATGGAGGAACTGCTCTGCCAGCAAGAACTTGGTACTGTCATGTTTCCTCTTGCCTTCTCAATTCAAGGCATTTTGTTACTTGGTGACTGCACGCAGTGGGAAATACTCACCTGCTGATGTAACTTGCTGAATCAATGTGCAAGACTTCAAATGAACATCCTGTCACTGTAATTCCTGTGGCATGGCAGTTTGTAATGACTTCCTAGATAAATTCAATACTGCTGAGCAATGCTTTAGGTGTACAATCCCTGAAGGGTAACTGGATTCAGCCTCAGTTGCCCTTTGGCTCTCATTGACATCATGGTTGTGATTCCAGGCAAAGTTATTTTCAGTATTGTTCTGAAGGGTTTACTTGCAGCTTGCTGGTATGGTGCTCTAGCATGTGTTTTCTGTAATGTATATAGCAAGGAGTGGCTTCGTTGCCCATAAAGGTTGGGTCAAGCTTGTTCATCTTCAGCATTGAGGGAGAGGCCATCCTCTGTCAGCTGCAAGGTGTTCTTATAGGAAAGGGTGAGTCATGGTGGCCTGGGAAGATGCCTTCAGCACCAGGTCATAGACCAACTCCAATACAGCACAGACTTGAAATTTAGGCTTCAAGAAAGAAAGTGACCTTCCAGGTAGTGAAAAGCCCTGATCCTTTCAGCAGGGTCTTCTCACAACAACTACTTTTGCAGATGGCTTGCAATTTACAGTGGAATTAAGAAAAACCTGTTAATTCTTTGAACTGTCCCATGGTTGGCTGTGGTGTAGTTGGAACTTTGTTATTATCTGATTGGATCTGCTTAATTTTCTCTTAGAAGTGGAGTCTCATTTGCCCATAGGATTTCTTTTTCCTGCCCTTCCTTCTTCTTCCTTTGCCTCTGCAGATCCTGGATTTTGGCTTGGCCAGGCACGCTGATGCTGAAATGACTGGCTATGTGGTTACCCGGTGGTACAGAGCGCCAGAAATCATCCTGAACTGGATGCATTACAACCAGACTGGTGAGCAGCCTTGCCTCTGCAGTGGGACTGTCTGGGGACGAGCCTGGGGATCCTGGTGGGTTAAACCTCTCGTAATTGCCCAGTTGTTTTTCTTCTTTACCATCAGTGTTCCCTGGAGCGGAGCAGGTCTCAAAGGTGTTGCACATCTCCCAAAGCTAATGCTTATAGGAAATGATGAGAGCAGAGATTTTGGCAGCATAGAAAGAACAGAGGAGGGTGGGAGTGAAATTTTAAATCAGTCCTTGCTGGAAGCAACAACAAAAGCGACAGCCCCAGCAATCATTACTGCCTTTTTACTGTCCTTTCTTTTCTTTTCTTTCCTTTTTTTTTTTTTCTTCCCCCCCCGCCCCTTTTTCTCTCTGAACAGTGGATATCTGGTCTATTGGCTGTATCATGGCAGAAATGCTGACCGGGAAAACACTGTTTAAAGGAAAAGACTGTATCCTTTCAAGCTGAACCTTTCCACTGAGGGGAGTAATAATTCTCGGTGTGTGCAAAAGGGCTTTTTTATGAATGAGGCTATTGAGAAAAATAGGTGTCATTCTGGTTTACCAGGAGGTAATCACAGGGATCAGTCTTTTTAATGAGGAAAGCAGAAGGTAAGAGGGGACCTTAGCGATACACCTCTGTGCTGGCCATATGTGCTCTACCTTGTGGTTGGAGCTCTAGCAGTTCAACCTTGCATGGCCATAGCTCCATCCCTAAACCTTTGCATATCCCCCCAAGCCCATTGACGTGTGTCCTGGCATAGTTGTGCCAGAAAAATTATCTCTTGATGAAAATGGCATGCCAGAAAAAAAGCCTTGGAGTTTTTTTTGGCCAGTCTAATGAATTTGTGTGACTCTTGGGCTTTTATCATAACCTAATTGTAGCTCCCGCATGCTGAGCTGTCGGGGGATGTCCAGGGCTTGCTCCTCAACAGGTCATCTTTAACATAGCTTGCCAGACCTGGATCAACTGATTCAGATCCTGAAAGTAACAGGGCATCCAGGAGAAGACTTCTTGGAGAAGCTGGAGGACAAAGCGGTAAGAAAGTTCACTGTGGACTTGGGTCCTGTTGGCAGAGGTGTTGGTGGGGGAAAGGTTAAGGTGGCTGTGTTTCAGATAGGAGAAGTGCTGCCTCTACAGCAGCAGGGAGGAAGTACAACAACAGCCTTTTCGCCTTGGCAAGGAAGACATTTCTCTTTGTTAGTGGCACATCTGATGGACCTGGTGTTGTGTTGGGAACTCGTGTGGATTGCAGAAACTTCCATGTGAGGTGCCTCATGCCTCAGCAAACCATCAACCTTCTCTCTTCTCTAGCTTGGCTCTTAAACAGATGTATTTTTGTATCTCAGTTGATAAAAATAGTTGTAAACTGCTCACTGAAATGTGACATCTGAGATGACTTCTTGTTCTCTCCATTTGCCTTTGCTCATTGGAACTGTAAGATCTGAAAGCTGTATTTCACACCCCCTCACACTTGTCCATATGCAGTAATTGTGCTTTCCTTGCTCTTTCAGGCTAAGAGTTATATCAAATCCCTTCCTAAAATCCCCAAGAAGGATTTATCAGTGCTTTTCCCTAAAGCAAATCCTCAGGGTAAGTCATCTCCAGCATTTCTCATGAGTTTTCACAGCTGGAAAACAAGCAACCTGACCGTGACAGCTCCAACTCTATTTCTCTTTTTTCTCATAATTTCTTTCTACTTTCTCCCTTGCAGGTTGTGGCCCTGCCCCTCCCAGGGCGAATATGCATAAATTAAAAGCAAAATGATTCTTTATTGACATTACAATGGTGAAGTTTTGGTGTTGACCATTTACTACTTTTGGTTTTTTTCCTTTAAATTTTAAAATTACACAGCCTATAACATACAATATTTATGGAAGAGATAAACTTCTGACTTTTGTATTAACAAACCAGAAGAAAGCAGATGCTGAATAATATAATGGGAAGTCTTGGTTCTGGGTTGCAAATTAAGGATTAGGACAATTGCATATATCAATTCCAATTGGTATGAAAGTTGGAATGAGTTTTGGCTGATATTAGCTTCCCAAAGTTCTTGTTGTAGCCAAGCAGGTGATGATATGATCAGTAGTACTTAGATAAACAAACCAGCTCTTCTTTATCCATTATTGTTTCCCAGACTAACATCTAAGGCATTATGGATTTTGGTAAAGTGCTACGAGACCCACCCCTCCGCCATCCACTCCAGTATTTTTTTTTATTTAGTACAGTGTAGATTCTGTTTGTTGAATAGCTGGATCTAGTGATCCCTAACAGACAGCCAATGATAATTTATAATTTTCAGCTTAAAAACTGATTTCTTACCAAGAGCTCTCTTCCCAAGTAGCTTAGAGGTGAGAGCAAGCAAAGCGGTTCTAAAAACTGAAAGGAAGAAAGCATTAAAAGGTTAAAACTAAGTGGGAATGGGACTGACAGACTAGTCAGTATCTGAGTTTCCTACTCTCCTGTTTACCAGAGATGTATAGATCTCTGTACAGATTATTCCTGTTAAGGCTACTTTGAGATTCAGGGCTCTGAGTGAAAGCAAATTATTAAAACTAAAAAATATCTTGAGGTTACTGGCTTGCTCTTCATCTTTCTGCAGCCTCATCTGTGCAGCAAAGCTTATTCAAGACTATTTTGTTATTTCTGCACAATTTAAGGTTTGTTAGTAAGAGCTCCCTGGGGCTGCTGTTGGGCAGACTTCGCATCTCCACTGACTGCAGCTCCTCACTGCCTTGACCAGGCTGAGGTGTCTCTTTCATTTTCAGGTCTGGAGGTGCAGTACTGGAAATACTAGCCTCATCAATTGCAGGGTTCATGCACATGATTCCCATTCTCCACAGCACCTTGCTTAGCCCTGTTCCCATCTTCTCCTACAGCTGTGGACCTTCTTGACAAGATGTTGCAGCTTGATGTGGAAAAGCGCTTTACAGCCACAGAGGCATTGGCTCACCCCTATTTTGACCAGTTCCGAGATGTCGAGGAAGAGACAGAAGCACAACAGTCCTATGATGATTCTCTGGAACATGAAAAGCTTTCAATAGATGAGTGGAAAAGTAAGAATTTTATTTTCTTTGAAGTTCCTGTCCAGCATAGAACTTTCCTACCCCTCTCTCTTCCCTGTGCCATGTGCTGAGTAAGGCTGTGATTGCCTGCTGATGCCTCAATGGTAGTGCATATATTTCTTGCCTTGCTCTTGCTTTTATGCATTCAGCAAAGATCCTTCCAGCTCTTCAGGCAGACTGTTTTTGCCCCTCTTTGTCTGTCTCTTCCAGCTTGTGTCTGCCACTGAATACCTCCTTTCTGCATCTATAACATTCAAACTTTCATTTGTGTCCTCTGAAATCACACATTCATGGTTATTTTGTTCTGTTTTTCAAGAGTTTATTTACAAGGAGATCTTGTCCTTCAGTCCCATTGCACGGAAGGATTCCAAGAAGCAAAGTGGAATGTCGTTATAGTGACTGGTGCAGCTGTGGCTGAGATTTGCTTCCCAATGACAGATGGGATTTATTCCACATTGCCTTGCTGGTGGCCATCGTTTGGCCTGTGGGACTTCTCTGTGTGCCAACACAAGGATGACACCATGCTGTGGGTATTGGACTTTGTTCTACTAAAAGGGAAGCACTCCAGACAGTTTTCAACATAAAAGATAAATATATTTCTTGTTGAAACTTTAAGTGGGAGAACTTTACCTGGTGTTTCTCTTTTTTTGAAAATTTGTCCACTTGAGAGAGAAAGGGTTTCATTCTTTCTCATTCAAGCACGGGGTTTAGTACACTAGTTATGGATAAGGTAAAGAAAAAGCTAAAATTGATTGGGAAGTGAGTCTCAAGCAAAATGATCAGAAATAGTATCACTTTTTTTTTTTTTTTTTTAGCATAACAAAACCTTATCCAATCTAACCCTGACTGTGTCCTCCTTCCCTGAGCAGTTACACAGCATCCAGCGTGTCAAGGCTGCTGGGATGGTGTCAGCTCCAGGCCAGCATGGGAATCCAGCTGATCATGGGATCAGTCTGTGTTCAAAGCAGCTCCAAACTCATGCTATACACATAACTCTACTCTGGATCTTCCCCTCTGGAGAGCTACTGTCTCTTCCCCCCCCACCCCCCCGTGCTTATTTCATTCACTGGGTTTTGATCACTGCTGTTTCCTCACCACTAGTTGCAAGAACAGACTGGGAATTCAAGGCCACTGCCCATACTGATAGACTGGATATCCCAGCAACTTACTTAGAATATGAGTCTGCAGGATGTTTTCCAGCCTGTGCTGAAACTGGTGTATCTGCAGGTCCATGGCTTATTGATACAGTCACCAGACAGTTCAGTGCAAGGCAGGTACATCTGCTGGTTGTGATAACACCTTTGGACTGCAACACCTTCTTCCCTATGATGATCAGTCAGGTTCAACCAGTCATTCCAAAGTCCCTCCCAAAGGATATGTGCCTAGAGACAACTGTCTTTTCTCTATCAGAGCTAAGAGCACATAGTCCTCAGGGCTAGAGGCAAGTATTGGTTGAGAAGGTATGTGAACTCAGTAATACATACAGTGTTTCTCAAATCTCCCCCTCTTCTGTAGCCTCTGAGTTATTTTCATTTGGTTTAGCCACATTGCTTTCAGTACTCTCTGGTTTTCTTAAGTAATGTTCAATTTTGCTGTACAGACCTCAAGGAAGGGAAAACTGCAACATTGCCATAATTTTCTGATCTCTTTTCACTTGAAACTGGACACAGTGCTGTCATGTTTCTTGGCTGTCTCTCTGTTGCAGCTCATGCCACGCAGCACTGGAGATAGCCCTTCAGTACCTGCAGCTTTTTGATATGACGGGGTTGATGTTATCCTGCTGTAGCTGCACAGATGGCCTGTGCTGATGGGAGGTGGTTTCTCTCGCCTCGTATCTCTCTGGACTGTGTACAAGCCCTTTGCCTCACTCCTCTCTTAAGGAGGGAATTCTTGCTAAGTGTGAGATGACCTGCATTTTTCTTGAATGGCAAAAGGGAGAAGTTCTAGCTGCAACTGTCAAACAGCAGTTGGAATATTGTCCTTTTGAACCTGGCATCTGACTTGGCTGCTGTATGCCCTGCATAATCTTGAACAGAAGTTGGAGAGAAGTTCTCTGTAGCTGCCGTTAACATATCAGAGAGCTGCAGATGTTTAAAGCTACCTATGTCATGGTAAAATGAGGCTTGGTAGTTTCAGAAGAGGGTCATTGTCCAGCTGAGTGTTTGTGAATGCACAGGGAAATGCTTCAGGACTGTGGATAAGGCAGGCTGGCCTCCTGCCTATATGCAACCCTGCACATGGAGAGGCAGGGCAGTCTTAAAAGCTCATTCTTATAGAGAGATTTGAGTAAATCTACAGAGATCTTCAGAGTACAGAGCTTTCTTTCAGAAAGTCATCTGTTAAGGCAAAGACCCATTCAGACAGAACTCATAAACCACTGTAAATGGGAATTTAGGGTGTGATTTCTTTATCATCTTGCCCTTCAGGAGGCGATAGGTAGACCTGAAGAGTTTTCTGGCTCTTTGTAGTGATAGCTGAGGGAGAAAACATCTCCATGATGAAGGAATGTACTCAGAAGTCTAGTGGTAGTTGAAGGGGGACTTGCATAATTTTAAAGAATAACCTAAGATGCCCTTTGGGAACTGTTGTCTGACCAGAGGATAAACACGAAGATGCACTTGGGAATTCTGATACAAATGGATGTGAGAAGAACAATTTTGAACACAATCACGGAGGGTACATAGATGTTGCTGTTAGTGAAAGCAAACATTAGTCTCACTTGTTTCAGGGAGAGCACATCAAGTCTCTTCAGTATCAGTCTTTCTGCTGAGTATACATCCAGAAAATAATTTGTGTTTCAGAGATTGGGTTTCTGGGTTTCTCTTTCTTTTGAAAGTTTACACTGAATGCTCTGAAATTGCAAGAGCAATCTCAACAGCTGGTGTGTGAGCTCTGGTTTCATTCATTCACCCACCAACCCCATACAGAGACAGCCCATTGTCCAAGAGCCAAATACTATTTCTTCTGTCATATCTACTATCCCAACAAATGCAAGGAGCTGGTGCTCTGCAAGCTTGGGAACCCTGGAAGTGTATGTGTGTTTGGTTTTTGTGGTATGTACCAGCCAGGAACTCAAAATAGAGAGCAGGAAATGTAGTAGGTCAGCGGCAGAAAGACAATGTCTTGTCTGTGAAGCCAAACCATCCCGGTGCTTGTGTGGCATCTGAGGACACCTTTCAATGAAGAGGAATGAGCTACTAGAAGGGGGCGAGGGGAAATCATATTGACATTTCATGAAAGGAGTTTGAAAAACACCTGCTTGACAGAGACAGGGACTCAGGCCAAGGCTGAAATACTTCAAAATCAGCGCAAGAAATGAGAGGGGGTGTGTGACCCTGACAGACACTGTTAGTCCAAGAAGGAATTGCCTTACACAGAAGCACAGGTGGTGCCTGTTAATGGCCCACACTGACACGTAATGGACAGACATTCTTTGCATTATGTTTTTCTTGCCCTTACATAGTTTGCATACTTAAAAATACAAAAGTGATAAAGATCACTCGGCCATTAAGTGATCCAAAATAAATTAGGCCAGCCACAAATATGTTTGCTGTTTATATTAAGGATGTATGAGAAAAATTGATGTGGATGTATGAATAGAATTTTTGTGCCTGTTTAATGTTCTAAGCATTTTTTTCTTAAATTTAGAAAGTGAAGCCTTCATAAAAAATCTTTCTCTGTAACGTTTTTCTTTTTGACAGCTAATTAGGTCTGTGAAGTGAGAACTTTATGGGACCTATTTATTAGGTACTTGCATATATAAGTGGGAAAGAAAAAGCAGATGAAGCAATGATTATTTTATTTTCTTAAGAGACACCACAAAATTACCAGGATTTTTTAAGAGACAATAGTTGCTGTGTTTTGGACACCACCTGGAAACCTTTCAGTGCACAGTTCTGAAAATTTCTATAGCCTTTTAGAAAACTGTACTTATTATCTTTCTTTTTCCTACAGGATAAAATATGTTTTCACATTTAACATTTTCACACTCTAGGTAGCAGACTAAATAAATTTTCATGTTTTAATTTATGTGATAATGGGAAAGAAGAAAAACATAGATAATTATGAACGCATCTGAGAACTCTAGTGAGATACTGTACAAAGGATGGTAATACCTTTTCATATTCCCGTGTCTCACTGTTGCCTGAGCAACCAGGGAAAGCATTCTTAATCCTCTGCATTTTCCTGTATCATGGGTCAGCAGAGTGTTGGCTGGAAATGTGATTATGACTATTTTTCTTTTTGCAACTAAGAGAAACAAGACATGAAGGATTGAATGAAGACCAAAATAGCCAGTACTAATTTGTTTTCCCCCCAAATGGATGAACACTTGCTGCCCTAATTGCACTTATCATGGAATCATTCAGGTCAGAAGAGACCACTAAGGTCATTGAGTCCAACTGTACACTGTGAAAACATTGGAGTTTCCAGGTGAACGTGGTTTATAGGATGTTTTGCCCGATTTCTTTCTACTAGGCCATTTTCTGAGCACTAGTTTATTCAGCTTTCAATGTGATGTTCATCTGGTGCTGCTTCCCAGCTGATTCAGTCAGCTCTTTGGCTGTGATAATTCCTCTTTTGCTAGATTTCACTTCGTTAAATAGTACCGAGGGGTTAGTATATTATATCTTCAACGCTCATTGATTTTCTGTTAAATGAAAGTGAGTTAACTTCTTTTAGCTAGGCTTGACAGGAAAAATAAAAATTCTCCCACCATAAACTGTAATTTCAGATCTGTCTTCAGAACATTAAAACTGGAAAAAAAAAGTCTTAAAACTACAAGAGGTTGAGATTACAAAAAAAAAAAAGAACACCACTGAGGAGATAGTGCTGGGTGCTTGTGTCACCTCTGATGTCAGTGAGGCTGAGAGGGTTATACATGCTCCATGCAAAATAAGGGTCTTAGGAAATGCAGCTGAGCACTTGCAAATCCAGCTGGAATAAATGGCAGCTGAGGCTCTTCACTTTGAGATATTAGGCTTTTAACTTTTAATGCACAGGGGTCCTTTTTGGCAGTTGCACAGAACAAACAGCCCAAGAGAGATACAAATGAATCAACAACAACAAAAAATCAGTTTCAATTCTAAATGATAATTCTCTTCCTTTTTATATATGTTTTACATACTTGAATAGAGAAAATTATAATATGAATGAATGAAGGTGCCCAACTCTGTTTGAGGTGTCTTGGCTGATGCTTTCAGTTGAAGCAACATCACTGGTTTTGCACTTGTACCCTTTAAAAACTGGGAGAGCAAAGAAATTGAATTGCCTCTGGGAGTTGAGAGAAGTTCAGAATGTGGGGTGTTTTTTGTTTTTTTTTTTTCCAAATAACACATTAGTTCCACAGCTTTGATACAAAACTAAAAGACTGATAACTTGTTTTGATGCTATAACATGGCTCCCAGTTACCAGAGATGTCTGGACATCTCTGTGCACAAGTCATCCCACTGAACTTAATACGGAACCTAATGTGATTATATAAGCTACTTCCAGTGCAAATCTAAGAGTAGAAAGTTTCAAAACTGGGGTTAAAATGACAGTTTGCAAAAGTCTGTCATATTTAAAAAACACACAGAAAGTGCTAGAAAAAAGTAATTTCTCACATAAAGAGGGAAAGAACATAGAATCTTACAATGGCCTGGGTTGGAAGGGACCTTAAAGAACATCAAGTTCCAACCCCCCTGCCATGGACAGGGACACCTTTCACCTTACTCAGAGCTCAAACCAACCTGGTCTTGGACACTTCCAGGTATGGGGCAGCCACAGTTTCCCTGGGCAGCCTGTGCCAGGGCCTCATCACCCTCACAGGGAAGATTTTTCTTTCCTAATACCTACTCTAAACCTACTTTAGTTTGAAGCCATTCTGCCCTGTCCTGCCCCTATGTGCCCTTGTCTCTCTCAATCTTTCTTTTTGGCTCCCTTCAGGTACTGGAAAGCTGCAATTAGGTCACCCTGAAGATTCTCTTTTCCAAGCTGAACATACTCAATTCTCTCAGCCTTTGAAGTTGCTCATCAGTTATTGAAATGATTTTATTTATTAACTAGGAAGCAAATGTATCTACAGATTGTGGTTTAGGTGTTTTTTATCCTTCATTCCTAGGACTGTATGGTTGCATAGCTGTTCTTTAGGGGTTAAATGAGATCCTATGTAAATCAGCAAGAGTATTGGGACTTTATTTTCTAAATCTGTGATGTGTTATTTTTCATGCAGGACAAGAACAGATTATCATTTATTTTCAAGTTCTGATATATGAATAGTAGATTCGTACAAAAGCATACACTGAATATACGTAGCATATACTTAAATGGTGACATGTAAGACTGTTCAGCAGGAAGAAACGTGTTTTCCCATGCTTTTAAAGCTTCAACAAGCTCTGGTCTAACTTGAGTACTTTGCAAAACAGACTTGTCACAGACCGGCTGCTCTCAAGATTCCACGGTTAAGATACATTAAGAGACAAAAGATCTATAGTTGGACTGTAAATGAGGGAAAACAGCACTCATTTTTTCCTTCTGAATTTTTAAATAATGTAGTTAATTCTATAAATTCAGATGTAATATTATGCAATACTCTGCACAGAGTGGGAGGTGGAACATACATGTGTCCAAGTATGTGGTACACTCTATGAAAAGTAAATGTAGGAGCCTCTGCAGTCCCTATGTCATCACTTCTCTCAGTTACAAACGTAACTTCTTCCTTGTTCATTCCTCGGTCTTCTCTGTCTGCCCGGTCACACCTCTCTGCATGTTAGGAGGCCATCTGGAGCTCAAGTACTCGTCTAGAAAAATAAATACAGGCTCTGGCTATTTACATCGTTTGTTTGATGTTGCTTGTTCAGGCGAACAGTAGCAGAGACAGAGCTACAGGTTCTCTGGCACCTGGCAATGCTCCAGGAGGTTTCGTGGGATCCTGTAGGTTTTGCCTCCTGCAAAAACTGGGTGGAAGATGAAGACACCCCAGTGAGCCTGGGACAAAACTCCCTCCCCTCTCCCGTGGCCTGAGGGCTGCCAGGCCCGCCTGGGCTGGGACCCCCCGGCCGTACCCGAGCTGCCGAACTCCAGCCGCGAGGCCGGGCGAGGGGCCTGGGCAGGCGAGGAGCGGGGGCAGCGCTGTCCGGCCGCCTGGAGCCAGAACCGGGGCCGCGGCTCGGGGTGCTCAGCGCCCCGGGCCGGGCGCAGGCGGGCGGGAGCGGACCCCGCCTAGGCCGTGAGGCCGAGCAGGGACCCCGGGCCCCGTGTGGGAAGGGAGCGGAGGGGCGGGCGATGCCTCCCCTTCCCGCGGGGGAGCGAAGCGGAGCGCCGAGCCCCCTCCCCCGGCTGGCCGCGGGCTGCCGCCTTTCCCCACCGCCCGCCCGCCCGGCCGGCCCAAGCCGCCGCCGCCTCCATTTTGCAGCGTGTGCCCTGCTCTGCCCGCACCCTCCCGCCGCCTCCACAGCTCCGAGAGCGCCGGGGGCGCTGGAGCCCCGGGGGGCGGGGGAAGGTGAAGGTGGCGGGGGGCGAAGCAGCCCCGGGGCCGGAGCGGCGGCGGCGGGAGCGGCATGAGGAGGCGGCGCTGAGGAGGCGGCGGTAGCCCGAGCCGACGGAGCCGACATCTTGTGCCCTCCCCTCCCGCCGCCGGCTGGGTGAGCCCGTCCGCCCCAGGGGGGAGGGGAGGAGGAGGCGGAGAAGATTAAAAAAAAAAAAAAAAGAAAAAAAAAAAAATGGAAAGAAAAAAGAAAAAAACCCACCAAACAAACAAAAAAAAATCCCCCCAAAAGGAGGCAGCGGCAACGGTGGAGAAGCCGCGGCGGCGGCGCGCTGAGGCGGGCAGGTAAAGCGCTGGGCGGGAGGCCGCGACACCCTTCCCTCAGGGGGTCTCTCCTCCCTCGCACCCCGCGCCAGGGTCGCGGGAAGGTGACCGGGCGGGCGGGCGGGAGCCGGGGGAGCGCGGTGCGCCGCCGCCTGCGGGCCCCTCCTGCGGGCCCGCTCTGTCCCCGCGCGGAGCGGCGGCCGCGGAGCCTCCCCGGGCAGGGCGCGGCGGCGGCGAGCGCCGGGGCACGGGCAGCGCTCTACGAGACGGGCCCCCCCCTTGCCGCCATCTTGGCCCCCTCTTCTTGGCGGCGCCGCCGGGGGCCGCCCACCTTCCCTACGCTATTGGCGCGGGCGGGGCCAGGCGCGCCCTCCCCGCGGCCCGCCGCGCCGAGCCTCGCTACTGGAGCTGGAGCTGCGATGGGCGGCGGCCGCAGCCAATCGCCTCCTAAGGTCGCAGCGCGCTGTTCCGCGCTCGTCCGCCCTCGTCCCTCTCCCTGCAGAGCCTCCTGCCTCCGCCGAGAGCGGCGGCTCCGCCTCGGCGCGGCCCGGCTATGGGCACCGAGAGGGGCACCGGCCATGGGCACCGGCCATGGGCACCGGCGCGGGCCGTCGCACGCACCCGCACCCGCCGCGCCTTCTCCTTTCCCGGGGGCAGCTTCAGTTTTTGTCCGAGTCCCCGCTGTGCTTTGGCCCAGATCGCTGGCGGCTCTCGGAGTGCCCTGCAGGGATCCGTGTCCCTGGCTCGCTGCAGAGGGGAGCTCCTGAGAGGAGCTCCGGCCGGCACCTGACAGCTGATGACACGTCCATAGTTCCCTCAGCTGCTGCAGAGGCCAGACAGAGCTCATGGCACACACAGTCTGTGGCTGAGCCCAGACTTTACCTTAAACTTCATCCACAGCCTGTCTCACAACCCTCCCCACGCCGGAAAGGAGGTCGTCTGTTGCAGCCTGGTGTCTCTTGTATTGGCTTGACTTGGTTACAGAAGTAGCAGTGGATCGATAAAGATCTTTGTGTGTGTCCAGGCAGGCAGCTCTCCATGACATCTATTGGGCACTGACACACTTTCTTGTAGGTATCGGTGTGGGTGTCAAGTGCGTGATGCCAATATGAACCTGTGGCAAGCACAGACGCAGGAATGTGGAGGGAGTTGAAGCAGCAATTTCCTTGGCAAAATGTGGAAAGGGGGCTGCAACTGTTCCAGGTTGTTTCCTTCCTCTGCCCCCATCCGTTGCTTTTATTTTACAGATGTGTTTCTTATGTAGCTCTGGGTGTCTGTTCTCCATTCCACAGGCGTGTTTTATGGCAGTTGATCGAAAGCCCACTTTGGGTAATTTCTTTATAGAAATATATTGATTTTTTCACTAAAGGAACCCTGTACCCTTGTTTTTTCCATCAACAGATAAAATAGCCTGTCCTTCAGATGCTTGTTTCCCTGAAATTTGCTTGTCCCTCAGCACTTTCAGCAGTTGGCTGAAAAATGTATCATTTTTCCTGAACACAACATTAATGATGGGTGTGGTCAGTTCATAATAATTACTTCATCCTCCAATATTTTTTTGCCCATATATCTTTTTTGCCTCCAGTATATTCTTTGCTTGTACTGACTAGAATTGTAAGAGAGCTGTTTGTCAGCAGGATTTTCTTTTTTTTTTTTTTTCCATTTGATGGTCAAGTTATCTTTATGCCCTTACTTTAAAATTCTTTTTTCCTGCTCACTGAAGCCATTGGAGCCCAGCTAGGACAAGTGAAGTTCAGTGGCTGCAGTCTGTGGATTAAGTGACTGATTAAAGTTTTAAGGCAAACATCTGAAACTTTGTGGTACCTATATTTGCAGGTAGAAATTGTCTCCATTGTTATGAGTGTGTGTACTGAGACTGGCACCTGCAGCTCATTTCTGTGGATGCAAGGAACTGTTTGGAAACCCTTTCCAGAGCCTGTTTGTTTCTTAAGACACGTGTTGTATCATGGCTTAATTTCATGGTTCAGAGAACCAGTACTTGAAAAATATGTTGCTCCTGGAATTTGTTGCTTCTTTTTGGAATAAGCTTGGACTTCTTGTAGGTCCTAGTCCTATGAGGTGCTGCTTGCTCTGACTCATGCAATTGAGAGTTTCTGGAGCTTTGTCCTTCATAGAACACAAATAACGCATTGACTAAGTACAAATTGTGGCTTTGTAGTATGTTTTCTTGTCTGTGGGTCCCACAGAAAGGGACTGAATGTGTGGATTACTTTAAATAAGGGTGAGGTGCGGGTTCAGGCCTCTGCAAAGCTACAGATAAGCTCTGGGCTGGCCTGTCTTCTCAAGGAGAATTTATATTTGCTTTTCTTTGTCTCCTTTCTGACTTCTTTCAGACTCAGTTCATTTCTTCCCATAATTCATGTTCCCATCCTTGACCCTCCCTTCTTGCTTGTGTTACTCACTTGGCTTGCTCTCTGCTTTCCCTCTTTGCTAGCTCCCTTCTTCGCCCTCAGATCACTGAGCTCCTGCTGCCACATCTGCATTCTCCACCAGATCATCTCACGGCCTCGGGCTTCTCTTCTGCTCCACTTCGACAGGCACCTCCTTAAATGTCAGGAACCAACTCTCAACTAATTATCTGGCTTGCTGATTAGCAGTGTGTGAGGGCAGAGATGGCTTGGGCTTTTGGTTAAAGCTCTGAGCAAATATCATTGCATGGTTCCTGGTGCGGTCTGGAAGCTGCCTTGCTGCTTTCCTGCTTGTACTCCTGTGGACTGTCCCTGCAGAACCGGCTCAAGTGCGTGAATGTGAATTGTGACTCCAGAGGGGCTAACTCTGAGCCAGAGCTATTAAGTCCATTTGGATCCATGCTGCTTGTTCCCCTGCTCATTCCCCTTCACTTCCTCGTGCATCCCACTGAAGAGCAGAAGGTACACACATCTGGTATCTGATTCATTGCTCAGTTCACCCTCTGGTTCTGTTTGTGACCCATTTTCCATGCTGGGGAGCACACACTGTCTGGAGAGCTGTGAGAGGAACAACTACATCTGTGAGAGAAGGAAAAGCAAAGCTGGAGGATGATTTTTCATTATAGGACTTTTTGCATTTACAGTGTCAGAATGGAGGAACTGGGGGTGGCAAACCTTAGGTGTAAAACTTGGAGGAGCTTCCTCGTGGACTGAAGGAGAGCTGCTAATTTTCTCACCTGGAGCTCAGTGACAAAAAAAATATTAATTCGGAACTGCTTTCATAAGACCTGAACAGTGCATTCCTATTGAACTAGAAAACATCCAGCACATTTTATGTGCTAATGGGGGTATATGAAAGAAAAGTCACAGGCAAAAGAACAGAGAAGAACTCATTGGCTTGTGTGAGCTTAATATGTGAATGGTGCAAGCAGATGTGATAAGCAGTATTTGAATTTCAGAGGATCTGAATGGTTTGCTGATCTGAATGCACAGCAGATTGTTTATCTGCTGTGCCATAAAATTATTTTGAGCTCTTCTCACTGGTGGTATGGTGGTATGTACCTCTTCTCAGTTGCAAATAGAGTTGGAGGGGCTATGCATTGCTCTGATACACAGTGCAAGAAATGGCTGATATACCAATTACCTGCTTGTATCTAAGCAGGTATAAAGACTCATCAAGCCTGAAATTGCTGAAGTCTCTAGTAGAAATTTGCTCTATTGCAGCACTGAGTTTTTCAGTGTGCACTGTTTCTTGCTTGACTCCTTGTCTTACACTGTCCTCTGTCCTGTTTTGTTACAGGGTCTCTGGACCACAGTGATGAGGAAGCCTCGGAGGAGATCCCAACAGAACTTGGAGGGGAGGCGTTCTCCCTCACCCTACAGCCTCAAGTGCTCCCCAACTCGGGAGACACTAACGTACGCTCAGGCCCAGCGGATCGTGGAGGTGGACATTGATGGGCGGCTTCATCGCATCAGCATCTACGATCCCTTAAAACTCATCACGGAGGACGAGTTGACTGCTCAGGACATCACCGAGTGCAACAGCAACAAGGAGAACAGTGAGCAGCCCTTTTTCCCTTCCAAATCTAAGAAAACACCTTCTAAAAGCAAGAAGAAGGAGTCCTGCTCTAAACATGCGCCAGGGACGACTTTACACTTACCGCAGCCCAAGTTCCGTGTGGTGGACTCTTTCAGCCAGCCAAATGCCCCTCCTCTCCCTGCTGCCTACTATCGGTACATGGAAAAGCCTCCTGAAGATCTTGATGTAGAAGTGGAGTATGACATGGATGAGGAGGATCTGGCATGGCTGGAAATGGTAAATGAGAAGAGAAGGGCTGATGGCTATGGAACAGTTTCTGCTGACACTTTTGAGCTTCTGGTGGATCGGTTGGAAAAGGAGTCATATCTTGAGAGCCGGAACAACGGGGCCCAGCAGTCCCTCATTGATGAGGATGCCTTCTGCTGTGTCTGCATGGACGATGAGTGTCACAACAGTAATGTCATCCTGTTCTGTGATATCTGCAATCTGGCTGTGCACCAGGAGTGTTATGGTGTGCCCTATATCCCCGAGGGGCAGTGGCTTTGCCGCTGCTGTTTACAGTCCCCTTCTCGACCCGTGGATTGTGTCCTTTGCCCAAACAAAGGTGGAGCCTTCAAGCAGACTAGTGATGGCCGCTGGGCTCATGTGGTTTGTGCCATCTGGATCCCAGAGGTCTGCTTTGCAAACACTGTTTTCCTGGAGCCCATTGAAGGGCTCAGTAATATCCCTCCAGCTCGGTGGAAGCTCACATGCTGTATCTGCAAGCAGAAGGGCATGGGAGCTGCTATCCAATGCCACAAAGTGAACTGTTACACTGCTTTCCACGTCACCTGTGCCCAAAGGGCTGGTCTCTTCATGAAGATTGAACCCATGAGGGAGACCAGCATCAATGGCACGACATTCACTGTGCGCAAGACTGCCTATTGTGAGAGTCATTCGCCATCTGGAATGGTGAAAAAAGGGTCTCCAGCTGCTAGTGGTGATGGGCAGGAGGACACTGTGAAGGAGAAGGGAGAGGAGGAAGCCAACTCTGGTGCTCCCAAAGGGTCTCTGAAAAAGAACCAAGTGAAATTGAAGCAAAAGATCAAAAAGGAGCCTGGTGATGTGACCAAAGGGTATTCATCTGTGCCCATGGTGACCGTCATGCAGATTCCCTCTTACAGGTGAGTATTGCAGGTTTAGGGAAGGAGTTGGACAGCTGGAGCTGAACAGAATCTGTTTTAGGGACTCAGTCCCTCTCATTGTTGACCTTGGAAACACTGAGTCAAAACCTAGCAATAACTATTGATGTGTTCAGAGTGCTCTGCGGCATGATTCCTGACTGGCTTTCTTCTACGTGAGTGTCACTGGCACACTGTGGTTTTCTTGCTTTGCCAAGCAGCCATCGTAGACTGTTGTATAACAAAGACTCCATGGTGGTCCCTAACAGCAAACACCCATCTAGCATGAAGGTGTTTTTAAAATACTTCAGGCATTACAAGCTGGTAGGCAGGTAGGGGTCATCCCACTATTAAACTTTTTAAAATCTCATTTCATAGTTTCTTAATTCCTCCTTTTATTACAGAGCATGTCAAACCTGTTGGTGTTGCAAGCAGCTTTGGATTTGACTGTTTATTTTTTCTCCCAGCTCTCCCTCATGCAGAACTAGGTAGTGCTGAATTTTTGTTTTGTGCCTTAGGAAGTGTGTTGATATGTTGCTGGTATTTTAACAGATAGGCGTTGGAAAACTGCTGATAAGGCACCGTGTATAATCTAAGAATGGTAAGCAAGGGTTAAAATAGGTGATATATTATTCTTGGACTTCTGTCAAGTTAGTTTGCCAGACTCCAGCTTAATAACATCAGGCTTAAATGGCCCCCTGAAAGTTCTTGACACAGAAAGTAGTTTTGAAATTAAGGCTTGGAGCTGAATTGGTGATTGCATACTTTGACATTGCTGTGGCAAGTGCTTGGTGAGACCCTCCAGCCAAGCTGCTACTAACACAGGGAGATAACATTGTGAAAAGTAGGCACATACGTCTTCACGGTGAGGAGATCCCAGATAACACCAGTTTGTGTTTACTTCAGAGTGTGCTTGATACAATACTGTGCAGCTTCATCAGGAAACCTAAGGGTCCGCAGAGTCACAATTGCTTTGCACTTGGCTCCATGACACTTCTTTGCTTCCTTCAGGCTGAACAAAATCTGCAGTGGGCTCCCCCTCCAGAGGAAGAACCAGTTCATGCAGAGGCTCCACAACTACTGGCTGCTGAAGCGGCAGGCGAGGAATGGGGTGCCTCTGATCCGGCGCCTGCACTCGCACCTCCAGTCCCAACGGAACACAGAGCAGGTACTGGTCCCTGGCTGAACACCCATGGGAAGATAGAGAGCTTGCATTCCAGGGGGAGACGTGCTTGACACATGGCTGGAACGAGCATTGAGGGTGAAAGGATCAGAGGCCCAATTTAAGTCTCTTCTGGTCTCCTCTTGGTATGCTCATGCCTGAAGAACTGAGTTAGTATATTGGTGGGATATCCATCATGCCACTAAAATTTGTGTTGATGAGACAGCAGGTGGAAGTTTCTCCTCTGAGTCAGGACACCCAGGACTGTGCAAGGGTGTGGTGGGCCCTTGGTGGACTGATCTTGTAGATGAATTATAAAACCACGTTCCTCACAAGTGATTAAAGAAAATGGGTGTTAGCTCCAGAGTTCTGGCCAAATTTCAGTTTGGGTAATTCTTCCTGCAGCTTCAGTTTCTGTCTGTCCTGTGCACATTTATATGAAAGTTTAGACATAATCCTCAGCTCTGGACTCATTTGCTTCCTCCTCTGGGCTGGTGTCTAGAGTCACTCAATCTCGGTGCTATGAAGCAGCACTGCATTTGGCATGAGAAGTGGTTGGTGAAGCAATGAAGCAGTCAGACTCTAACATAGCCTGTCAGTAGGTATTGTGTACAATGTGCATGTGTATTTTTACTATAGTTGGGGGAATTTATAGACTTTTGGTTTGCAAGAAGACTGCTCTGGGTAATAAATAAAACAATTATTTCCCCCTTATCATTGTGGAGCTTGGGAAAGTGCAGCATTTCCTTGGTGTATTAGATTGGCAATTTACCACAAGTAAGTTCTTAAAAATAAATATCCTATTAATATAAACTATGAAGATCTTGTGAAGCAATTGTCCTCTTGGCAATCATGTGAAAGTGTATGCACTTCAGGTATATTATGCGGACCATTAGGAAAGCTACGGATTTAGGAGAGGAAGGCTGATTGTGTTGTGAAGCTACTGAACTGTGTCTTAGAAGGTGTGAGCTCATCTCCCGGTGTTGGCTGTTCCTTTGGATTTTGGCAAATGTCTTTCCGTGGCTCTATTTCTTACTGGTTACAAAGAGGATAATAATAACTCTCTTCTCCCCTGCTTTTGGATGCCTTGCCTTTATATTGTAAATGCTTTGGGCTGCTGCCTCAGTGCACAGCAGCCAACAGAAAAATTTCCAGCCTCTATAATAAACTCGGATTTAAAAGCAGGGAGGATGTAAATGAAGGTGCACTGAAGTATGTTCCCAGAGTGTAGCTACAGTATAGCATAGGCTAACTTCACAGATAATGTGAAATAGAGAAAGGCTGGTGCTGCTGTGTTTCTTCAAGCTAAATGCTGTAGAAAAGAGGGGACATAGTCTGAACCAGAGATGAGTGAACAGGAGGAGGAAGAGAGCAATTCATTGAGGATGCCTAGAAAAAGAAGGAAACAGAGGAAGCCAGTTGTGGTTTTTTCTCACCTCACTGCTGTATCTTACAGAAGGAGCAGGATGAGAAGACCAGTGCAGTGAAGGAAGAGCTGAAGTACTGGCAAAAACTGCGGCATGACTTGGAGCGGGCTCGACTGCTCATTGAGCTGATCCGTAAGAGGGAAAAACTCAAAAGGGAGCAGGTGGGTTGTTTTGGCTTTAGAGTTGCTGCACTTAACTTCAGTCCCATGCAAGCCCTCTGTGCTGCAGGAGGCAGAGGAGGAAAACAGGGGTTTTTCTTGAGCTTTTTCCTCTTCTCCTAGTCTTGACTATTGGGTGCACAGAACTATCTTTCCCCGTGTCAGTCATAGGTTTGCACTGTGCAGCAGTGTTCCAGTCTTCTTTAGTAGATTTTCAGTGCTACCGCTTGTTTGCTTGAACTCAAACAGTATTAGAGACTTCACAAGGGATATAAGAATCTGTATTAGGAATTTGCAGACATGTAACCACTGTTGTTGTTTGGCTTCTGCCTTGAAGTCTGAGAACTTCTATCTTAAAACTTTGTTTATGCTCTAATTATTAGTCTAATTATGGATGTTGTTGTTCATGTAAATGCCTGCATACTTTTAACTTTTGTGAAATGTTGCTAATTGGCATAATAATAATATCTTGAGATAGGGAGTTCTACAGGATAATTTACCAGACATGAAAAGCCTCTGCCTGTATTCATCTTTAGTTGTAGTATCTTTTAATTTTCTGGGGTTTCCTCTTGTTTTGACTTGATGAGCTTGAATAAATAGGAGTTCCCCATATATAAAAGGATTAGACTGCGCAGCTGGACTCTGCAAAGTGCTGTCTGCTAATGTACATCCTGCACATGGAGAGCACAATGTGTTTTCCAGAAGTTCTACAGCAATGAGTCTACCAGGCTAGTGGTATGCTGACCTGAGGTTTCCACCACTTAGTAGAGCTGGGATGATGAATCAGAAGAAACTGGGGGGAGACACCACTCACATATCCTGTCCTCCCTAACTGTTCTCACTGCTGTTTTCCCATTCCCAGGTCAAGGTTCAGCAGGCTGCTATGGAGCTACAGCTGACCCCTTTCAATGTCCTTCTGCGCACAACGCTGGATCTGCTGCAGGAGAAGGATGCTGCCCAGATCTTCACAGAGCCTGTTAACCTGAATGAGGCAAGTTTCTTTCCTAGTGGTGTCTAATGGGTTGTAGATGAGGTATTGCTGGGCAGAGGGTCATGTGTTGTCATACCCCTAGAAGCACAAACCACCTTGTCCCAAGCTGCTGGTGGACTAAAGAATATCTCAAAAAGGACTCATGATGTGGGTATCCTACCGGGCCAAAAAAGGGCAATTTTCTGGACGCTTTAGCACATCTTGGATGAGTAATGTTTTGCAGAGTGAGGGCATGTCTGCCCTGACTGGGTGACACAGAAATGACCGTCTGGTGCTGCCCCTTGCCAGTGGAAAAGACATTAAGAGTGCTTGTGATGGATGCGCTCTAGTTGGCTAGTAAATGGTTTTTGTAATTGTACAGGTTTTATATGTTTAGGTTCCAGATTACCTGGAATTCATTTCCAACCCAATGGATTTTTCCACCATGAGGCGGAAGCTGGAGTCCCACCTGTACCGAACATTGGATGAGTTTGAGGAAGACTTTAACCTTATAGTTACCAACTGCATGAGGTATAATGCTAAAGACACGATTTTCCACCGAGCAGCTGTCCGGCTCAGAGACTTCGGAGGAGCGATATTGCGTCACGCACGGCGGCAGGCTGAAAGCATTGGCTTTGACATTGGTGTGGGGATTCACCTGCCTGAGTCGCCCAAAACCGAGGACTTTTACCGCTTTTCTTGGGAGGATGGTGAGTAATTATGAAAGTTTTTTTCTTAGGCAGATCATAATTTTTGTTCTGACCATGTCTTTCAGCCTACATGGAAATCATAGCCATCATTCTGCATACAAGAATTCTATCCATCTGTTTACCTAGGCATATATCTAATTCTTTTAGAGCCTCAGAGAGCAGGATTTCAGGTGAGCTGGGCACTCAGAGCGAGGTGCAACTTAGCTCCAGCTTTCTTAGTGCATGTCTGTCTTGGAAGAGCCTTGTAAACTGCCCATGCTCTTTGATTTGTGCCACGACTGTAGTACAAATCCGCTATTTTAAAGAGCAGTGCAAAGGTGGATCTAGAATTTTTTGCTCTGGGTAAAGCTCATATATCTCATTGTACATTAGCAAGGTGTAGAGCAACTGGGTTAGATGGAGCACTGAGGGCTGGGAGGGAGTGATGGGGGGGTCAAGGTACTGGGACCCAAAGAATCCTTCTAGCTGAGACTTTCCATTCCTAACATGATCCCATCCATTCCCACAGCTCTCTTGAGATGCAGCTCCAAAGCATTGGTTGAATGACTTGGCTAAACTTAATACAGAATACTAGGTACAGAATAGTACAGAATACTTAGGCCAATACCAAGCATGCAGAGCTTGCAGTCTGCCAATCTGGTTCTTAAATGTTGAAGCCCTCTTGGGTACAGATGGAGAAACATTACGACATTTGTATTGGTGTATGCTAGCAAGTCTTTCAGCTGTCTGTCCTGCTCCTGTGGATGCCAGCCCTTCAGCAGAGCCAGAGGAATGGCAAACGTGTTATGATTTGGCCAGTTCTGTTTGTGGTCTGATTTTATCATTTATTCTGACAACAAATTAGGTTTCTGACAAGGACCTAGACTGTGAGCTGTTGTGTCTGGAGTGCAGACACATGTCCTTTCACTGTAGCCCCTGGGAAAGTAATGGGAACTGAAGAGCAGTGCCAGTTAAATCAGCTGCTTTTTACCCAAAGGAAGGAAGTCAGAGCTCCAAGGTTAATGCTTGCTAAATGCCCAGACTAAAGCAATTGATTCATGAATAGCATCAAAGGGAGTGATGCACAGCCATGGTCCCAGATGCTTCTTCCAGGAGCCTTACTCCTTCCCTTCGCTGTTACAATCTCTTTTGATGCAGTGGATAACATCCTCCTCCCGGAGAACAGAGCTCACCTCTCTTTGGAGGCCCAGCTGAAGGAGCTGCTGGAAAAGCTAGACATGGTGAGCACCATGCGGTCCAGTGGTGCACGTACACGACGCATCCGGCTCCTGAGACGGGAGATCAACTCCATTCGGCAGAAACTGGCCCAGCAGCAGAACAAGACCATGGCCATTGAGGAGACTGCGCTGAGGGACAAGGGGCTGGCGAAAACATCAAGAGAAGGGGATGAAGAAGGGGAGAAAGGTGAGAGGTGCAGCAGCATTTTAAATCCAGCTCTAAAGTGCACGTCAGCAGTCAAAACCTGCTGTTTCTCCTGTCTGTGGCCCTGATGAAAGATGAAAATTCCTGTTGGTAGTTTTGGGAGTAACTCTTTGTAAAATGTTCAGGCAGATTCTTTATTCCTTTAGCAGATGATGCCAAGGCCCCGCACCCTCCAACCCTGGAGCCCACAGGACCTGCACCCTCCTTCTCAGAGCTAGACTCTCTGCAGGACCCTCCAACACTCAAACCCATCAGTGAAAGTAAGTCCTTGAATCAGCTGCAGAAGAGGGTGGTGTCGGACAGGGAGCTGTTTGACAAGAAGGCTCTGCAGCGGGAGAGCCAAGCCTTCCAGCGCCTGCTCACCAACAACGGCCTGAACGGACTGGCCTTGCCGCCTGCAGACACCCCTGCCAGCCCCTCCTTCAGCAGCGTGGGCCGACGAACATCTGTCCTTTTTAAAAAAGCTAAGAACGGGGTGAAGCTGCAGAGAAGTCTGGACTGCTCCCTGGAGAACAGGGAGGATCACAGGCAGAGCAGGCAGCTTTCACCCTCCTGCCCTGATGGAGAACGACAAGCTCGGAAGCGCCCACAGAGCAGAACCTGCAGTGAGAGCAGTGGAAAAAAGTCACCCAGCCAGGCAGGACAGAGAGGTAAGGAAAGACTGGATGTGGCACTTAGTGCCACAGTCTAGTTGACATGGTGGTGTTAGGTTATATGTTGGACTCGATGATCTTGGAGGTCTTTTCCAACCTATGTGATACTGTGAGTCTGTAATTCCTTGGGATTTCTTTTCCTCCTGAACCCTTGGAAACTGTGACATGAGGCTGAGGAAGTAGAAATCCTAGGGCTGAGTAAAAACTTCTGCATCCAGACTACACACCTGGAACTGACTTTATGCTTAGGGGAAAGCATGGTCTTCATGACCAGATGGTGAAAGCTGCATCTCTTCCACATGTTTCTAAAATAGGGGAGACAAGACATATCCGTAATGAGTTGCACTTCTTTTCTCCACTGACTTTACATATTGGTTTTGGTATCTTAGTTCAACTCTAGTCACCTCCATTTTAGACATTTAAAGGTATCAAGATGAAGCCCAGGGGAGTCACAAGTGAGTCTTCTCTTTGCCAGTCTATGGGGCTGCTGTAAGAGAGAGCTTTCCATTTTCTATAGGACAAGCCAATGCGCCCTGCTGCTTGCAAGGCTTTTGAGTGGCCTGTCTGGAGACTCTGGGCTGAGGTGTTGGCATTCCTGCCCTTACAGAACAGTTTGTGTTGGCTCAATCACTCTTAGAAGTGAGAGTTTCCTACCGCAGAAATGATGCATTTGGTTGGAAGTGTACACAGTATGGAGTAACATGGCACCCATGTAAGATGAGATGCTACACATTGCTTTTACATCAGCTGTGCCCTCAGTTCTGGAGTTGAAATAGAATTAGTGGGAATACCAAGAAGATTCCTTTTCAAATTAGATCTGCAAATGAGAGTAAGCAGCTGAGAAGAAATTTGGAAAGACACAAGAGGAAAGAGACAGCTGAGTGATAGCACTATAACTTCTTTTCTGTTCTGTGTGAACAGCCGTTGTGGGACAGTTCCTATCTGTAAGATTTGATTTGTCCTGCACCTCAAATATTATCTTACAATTATTTGGCTGTCATAAGGTTGCTAGCATATTAAGAGTAGGAAGAAAGCAGTTGAATGTGGGGATTGACTTACCAGGACAGGTTAAAGGGAACACAGATGACTTCTCCAAAAAGCTGAGGGACTCGCCATCATCATCTGTCGGTAATTAGAGCAGAAAGTTGTCATCTACATTGAACACAGGTCAGAAGGAGAGGCTGACATTAAAAACAGGGAAAATAAAGGCAGGCTGCTGGAAAGTCACTGGTAACTAGGCAGTGAGGTTTCTCCTTTGCTGAAGCAGCACTACTGGCTTTTTTCCAAGTTGCAGCAGTGCTTTTGTGATTCAGCTCCAGCGCCTTCCATGATTTCAAACACAATTGATTTCTCCTCATGGGAGGGGGTGTGTGGTATGATGAATCTGTGTTATTGCAGAAGCAAGTCAATGTGATTGGGATTTTCGTAACAAGCTGTTTGCTAAAAACATATGCCTTGTGGCAATTCCGTATTTACAGCTAGAAAAAGCAATAGTGGCCTTGCCAAGAATTTGCCCTTTGTATGGCTGTTGTACTTTTCGTGAGCCCATGGGAACTTGGGGATGGTGGGTCCCTGGATGGGGGAAGGCTTCATGTGCCTTCTGTGGGCTTGGGGATGCTCTCAGGGATCATTCCCTGTCATTCTCATTTGTCTCCTTGGCAGGAGTGACTAATGGCTTTGCAAAGCATGCAGAAAATGGCTCTGACTCCGAGTGCAGCTCTGCCCTGGGCAGTGGACTGGTGTTCGAATCCTGCAGGTAAGTGCATCATGCAAAACTGTTTCCCGGAACACCTGTGTCTGGATTAATCTCTCTGCTTTTGTTCTTTGACTTCTTCATTTCAAACCCAGTCCAAACTGTTACTTACTTATGTGTCTACTCTAAAAGACAAAAAGCTTCTGTGTTTCTAACCTGTCCTTTTAAGCTATAGGTCACAAAAGCAGTGCTTGATTTTTTAAGCAAGTGGGTATCCGTTACACTTGTCTCTCTCAGTGCATATGCATCCTGTCTGCTGATGAATGCCTTGCAGTCCTTTAGAGCCAAAACTGGAAAAATCTTGAACTCAAATTTTCAGTTCAGCACTGCAGGCAAAGCTGAACTTCTGCCACCTACTGAATGGCTGCTTTCTTCCTCTCAGAAGTTTCACAGTAGAGCTGGGCACTTCAGACATGTCTGGGCAGACTTAGAGCAAACACCTGACATCTTTTAGTGAATTGCAATATGCATATATGGGTACCATGTCAATTTTCTGGTCTTATTTATCTGTCCAGCCCTCCTAATACTGATTCAAGTTATTTCACAGCCTTTTCACTGCACAGTAAAACCTCTGTTATGCCAGAATCATTTTTTTGTGTAATGTTCTGAGTGGCAGGCTGAGCACATTTGACCTTGAGAGGTAAGATCACCCAGGACAGACAGAAAAAAGATGTTTTTAGTTGATATTTATAGTGATGTTTGCAGTGCCTTGAACACATCATTGCCTTCTGCTTGTCATCTGTAAATGTTGGACACAAATGTGAATTCATAAGGGGAGTGTGTGGACTTATTAGTTGATGTTCGTAGGTACTGTGAAGATGAGAACTGTGATGTAAGTGCTTATTGCAATAATTGCAAGCAATTCACATAGTAAAAATTACATTAGAGCTATGTGACACCCCCCAAACCAAGGAATTAAACCCAAGCTGATGGCTCATGGCTGACTTGTGCAATTATTCTATTTAGGAATAGTTCTGTTTACTGCTTTTTCTCCAGTCTTTATTTTTGAGCACCAAATTCACTCAGAATGGTCTGTTTATTAGAAAATTGTAAAAGAAAAAAATAATTACAATATATGAGAAAATACTATTTCCTGAGGTGGAGATAGTCCATTTTCTGAAATGTCTGTAGTAATGAGGTGAAAGGGCATTCAGGACATGGGCCGACAGAGTCCAGTTGCATGTTAGAGTCATGTTGGAGGGCTGCTGTGTCATCTCTTAAGTCTATACACAACTGGTGTAGCTCGTGCAAGCTCCTAAAGCATCACTGCATCAGCTCTCACGTGTGAAGCCTTTACTGGGTTTCTTTCTCATGTTTACAGCTTGGTTTCTATTAGGTTCTTTCATAGCTTATGGGAAAGCTGGGACGATATCCATTGTACTTTCACCAGAAGAGATCACATTTTGCTCAATTATTCAGTTTTTCATGTCAATGAGTGCAGTAATTTTTCAGTATTTTGGACAGAGCTGGGGAATCCGTGTACTTGTCTTTGTTTTCAAGGATAATCTCTTTTCTCCTAATCCCTACTTTTCCATATCTTTCTAACAGTGGTTTGATGCCTCCTAAGCGCAGTCGAGGAAAGCCGGCTCTTTCTCGGATGCCCTTCTTGGAAGGTGTGAATGGAGACCCTGATTTCCATGGCTCAGGTGAGAATTGCTGCACAGCACACACTGCTCTGGTCCCATCATACCACAGGGGCATCCATCTCAACCAGGGGGAACACATCCCAAAGCACCCCAGGAACCAGTCCTGCACAAACTATCCAGGTGTTATTTAATTGTCTGCTGACCTGCCTGGGCATTATTATCTGCTCTGTTACAAATTTAGGTTATTGCATAAAAGATTTTTCCTGCTTTCACCTTTGCAGATTGCCTATGCCCTCTGTTCATCTTGTGTGGATGCTTGCTGTTGGGCTGGTGTGTGTCATGTGCCTGGCACTCTCTTCTCCTGTTTTGGGACTAGTTCTCTTTAATGATGATGCAATACGAACAGTAAATCATAATTGTAAGAGAGGTTTCTCTGGGGATGACTTCATAGCTGTTCCCTCTTGTATTGCTTGCAAGATCTTTGTAACAAAGTTGTCTTTCTCAAACTGTGCTATAAATTTGTAAAATTGTCGTACTCCTCTAATACTACCCAAGGCACTACACCATTTTTCCAATGCTTACATGACCAGATTCTTGTCTTTCTTAAGGTGTGTCAGTGAAACAGTTTATTGCAGGTCTGTGCTGAAATGAGAATTCAGCTTTGATGCACTGGAGTGCCTGTGCCCTTTTGTGCAGCTCCCAAGTGCAGGCTCTTGTCACGGCTGAGAACCGTAATTATCCTGGACCTTGTGTGTTCAGCAGTCTTCTTGGGAGATAAGCTTACAATGTGAGGGTCCTACTGTGAGAATTAGACTCAGTGGGACAATCCTGTGTTTTAGAATATAATTTCATTAATCCCAGAATATGTCTGGAATGCAGTAGTGGAGAACCACATCAGATCTGTCTTGACAGGGTGCTCAGTTGGGTTGCACTTAGCATTTTCTAGATTAAATTTTCAATGCCAATGTTTGACCATTTTCCTCAGAGCAAGCAGTACTTGCTATAAAATTTGCATTAATGAAGATTACTCCTTTCCCAGGACCATGAGCTGATAGATTTCGTGTCTATGACCAAATCCATCTCGTGTATAGCCATTTGATTTCTGTGACTCAATTTGATTAATATTTTCATATTGAAGAGTTCATGTGAAGCTACATGCGTGCATAGACTTGGACCCACGATTTAAGAGACAGTGGCTTTATCTTAATGCTGAACATGGCCATAAAGACAGAGCATAAAGAAGGCTGGACATTCACTGTGGCCAGGCTGGAGCTCCATGCACACTACATTTTATCATAAACTTACTGCAGATGAGATGTGTGTCATATCACATCTTGTTTGGCCACCCAATGCATATAGGTACAAAGAGTAAGTGCCTTTCCATTTTGTTCTGTCATATGTTTTAGGTACAACAATAATTCATCTGTTTTAGCTGATTGCTACTGAGACAATGCAGGCCATCATGTCTGGGTTAGGTGACAGTGTGGTTTCTTGAGTTATCATAACCCTTTTGCTAGTAATAGCCCTCCTAAGCCTTGTGTCCTCCTGTCCCTTAGGCAGGACTCTCCTGATGTCCTTTGAGAGTCAGGCTGAGCTGGAGCCCTTGGAGCTTGTGTGGGCCAAGTGCCGTGGCTACCCTTCCTACCCTGCCTTGGTAAGTTCCCTGCTGTTCTCTTGCAACCTGTACTTGCAGTGCAGGTAGCCCAGAACACAGTGCTAGTGTGCAGTGTGACCAGATAAAAGAAAAACTTCCCAAAATAACGCAATATGTGCTTTTTTTTCTTTCCCCTTCGTGCAGTTAGTTTTCCCTGTGGTCATTGTTTCAGAGCATTGCAGAGTATTTATAAAACATTGGTCTCTCATCAGGGATAGGAACTTCCCTTCTCTTCCCTTCCCTTCCTCAATATTTACCTGTCTTTGGGTGTTTTTCTCTAAACACAAAATCCATAAACTTCAGTGAGCACCGTACTTGGTTTCCAAGCCAAACACGGCATGCAGGTGTTGCTAGGAAATGCCAGTACCACTGCAGGCGTTTTAGCGCTTGTAAAGTTATCAACAGAGATTGCTGAAGTAAATATATGAGTAAGAACATGAGATAGGCTGACCATGTTTTTTTGTTTCTGCCACTTTTAAATATATGCCTTGAAATCTGGCTTTTCCTGCCATCTCTGCTCCATGTAATTTTCACATGGCTGCAGCTGTCCCCTTAAGGACCATTCTGGTTTGGATGGTGAAGACAGAAAGCTCTTGTGACTGCTGAGAAATTTTAAGGGCTAGAAGAAAGAAATTAGAGGGGTCTCTACATCCAAGCAGCAGAGCTGTGAGACTGGCCATAAGCTGACACAGCATGCAGGCCTGGCTGTGACTGAGCGCAGTTCTGATGCCTTCCAAAAGGGCTGATTCTGCTGAAAGCGTGACCCTCATCCATGCTCTTCCTCTAAGTGGGAGCCCAGTGGAGGGAACTGCTATGAATCTGCTAGCCATCTTGGCCAGCCAAAACACCAAAACAGTTTTAGTTCTCTGTGTGGCTACAGCCAGAGTTAAGCTGTGGTTTAGAACGGATTTAACCACTGGGATTGCCTCCAGAAAAGGCTTTTTTTTTTTTTTTTCAATAGCAGCCTGTTGTGGTGATAAGGTGTCTTAATACTACAGATGGCCAATGTCAAAGCCAATCTACTTTTTCAAGACTTTAGGAGGCAAAGAAGAATGGATGGAGTGTTGTATCCATCCTTTGCTGTTTGTTCTCCTGTGATCACATAGCACAATTTGGACACTGACATTTTTGTTCTGCTTGGGGAGAATTCATGCATCTGTTGTTACTTCTCTTCAAAATTCCTGTAGTCTGTGTTCCCTTAGCTTGATGAAGCCAGCACTGCTTGTCAACTCTCTCAGAATATTGGGCCTGATTCTAATCTAATAACAGTGTAAGTCTGAGCAATGCCACCCAAGTCAACTGGGTTGTTCCAGAATGGAGCTGTTGTGAAATCATGTTATGCCTGTGGAGTACAGTAGTAGTGTTACACTTATTGTAATGAGTTTGGAGTGAAGGATGGAGATCCTTTGCTGTACACAACAATACTGAGTTTGTACCGATTAGTGTAAATGCATCTGCAGCCACACAGAACCACATACTTACATCCTTTTCATTTTTTAAGATTGGGTACCTGGCTTTTGGACTGACTGGCTTCCGTTCCACAGGGGAAGCCTTGAGGATGAAAATTTTTTAGAAAGAGCCACTGAAACATAACAAGCAATTTTGCTTACCCATCCAAAGTAGACTTATTTGTCTAGCTTGGATAGATTGAAAGAACAGGAAAAAATGCATTCTCTTCATTACTTGGAAGGGTTTTGTGCTTAAATATCCTTTCCCTGTGTCACTAGATAATCGATCCCAAGATGCCGCGTGAGGGTTTGCTCCACAATGGAGTCCCCATCCCTGTCCCACCCATGGATGTGTTGAAGTTGGGGGAGCAGAGGCAGACAGAGGCAGGAGAAAAGCTCTTCCTTGTCCTTTTCTTTGACAACAAGAGAACCTGGTGAGTGTGTGCAGACAGGCCTGTGGTGAGTGCTGTTGCAGAGAGGGAAGGTTTAACATAATATATGGGAGCATACTGGGATTATGATGGTAATACATGTAAATTGGAGAATTTAAACATGCAGCAGTCAAGAAGAGTCTAAATAAGGAAGACAGCCTGCTTTTCCTGGCCCAAGAGCACAACATCTCAGAGTTCCAGTTCCACGGGACAGTCCAGCATCCTTCACAAAGGGGTGACATCACCACAAAAGTACTGAGGCACATTGAGAGTCAATTTGCAGCAAATTGCAGAGAGCATTTGATTTTAAAACACAAGCAGACTAAGCAGCCTGTTCCAATGCTGCACAAAAGATTTGCCAAATTTTCAAAATGCTAGGTTTATTTCATATTTAGCCTTGGTTGATTTTTCAGAGGTGCTGAGTACCTGCAGTTTTCAAATCAAGATCTTTGTTTTGAAAATGTAGGTGTTAGCACATAGGTTTAAACCACGTGAAATATCTCAATGCCTTTTGTTGTTCTGCTTCAGACAGACTGAATCTACTGATTTTAGCTTTAGCTGCCGACCATGCTCACATGGTAACAATGAACCAGCCAGATGTAATAAGCCATAAACCCGTGAAGTGCCTTAGAAATACTACTAAGACTTTGAAATCTGTATATGAAACAATGGGAAACTGGTAAAATTGGAGAATTATGCTGGAAGTGGAAGAGGTGACACCCACATACTGAGCCCACTGGATTCTTTAACCAGTGAGTACCACATGAGAACATGAAACAAGCAACTAAGTTGTCACACAGGAGGCAATATCTGTGTGCACCTGGGATCACGGATCCAGAGAGCTTATACTGCAGACAGAGCAGATGCTGGACTGTTGGAGTGCTGTGGGAACAGAAGATAGATGGGCTTGCCTTTCCTTCTGCTGCCTCTATAAAATGACATATAGGGAGTTTAAAAAGAAGCCTTGTGGTATTTCAAGAACCCTTCTTAGTCTCCTGAGGAAGGTTTTTGCTGGCATTCCTGGAAGAGCAGTGAAGCATGAGATCAGGGAAGGGCCAGAGGCTGGAGGAAGGGGGTGGCCGTTGCCCGAAGGTGGTGTCAGGGCTGGAGGGAAGAGTCACCATTGGGAATAGAGCAAAACCAAACACACAGTGAGATAAAGCAGCAAGGGAGAGGATTTCTCCTTACATTTTGGGGCTGCAGCAGTGTTTTATGCAATCTAAAGTGGTGGAGACAAGGTGCGACACAGGCAAAGGAAAAATATATGCCCTCTGCTTGGGAAGTTGAGAAAGGGATCACATTTACATCGCTTGAGGAGTATGTGTGTGTTCTCTAGGGAAAAGAGGTGTCAAGGGACAAACTCCCGAGGCTTTTTATTAGTACACTGCATTGTTTCACTGTTTCTGATTAGCAGAACTACTTGATACAGAACATGTTCTTCAAGGAGGTACTAATGATTTTTAGCAGAAAATCAATGGCAGTGCCATGCTTCATGTTGATGTAGTCATCAGTTTTGAAAAACCTAAATCCAAGCTTGTAATTGAAACTACCTTTTCAATAAAAATAAGCATTTTCTTGGCTTTGCCCTGCTCTTGTTGAATACAAGCTCTGCTGCATGTTTACACTCTTAGAGCCCCTAAGAGCCCTGTTTGCATTTGTGGGAGGCTAAGGTGTCTCAGGAAAGTCCTAAAAAAACCCTCTTAAGAGTCAGATCCAATTTCTACTCACTTCAGTGATGCTGCAGAAGGGTCACAAAGACTGAAATTGTCCTTCATCTTTGTGGTGAAGATAAGCTGCCCTAGGTTGGCCATGTTGGCTGGCTGGGAGATACATTGAACTGTACTAGCAGTGGCTGAGGTTGAGCTCCCAGAGGCTGGACTTCATTAAGAGAGGTGGGTGGCATGTTTCTTAGTGTACTGGTTAACCTGGACTCCTGCCTACGCATAAAAAACCTTGCTACAGACAAGGCATTTGCAATTTTAAGTAATCTGTTGGAGTTAGGCTGGGCTTGGGACTTGTCAACTGGAAGTTGACTGTTTCTGGGTCATACTCAGATAGTACCCACCTAAACTCTAATGCTTAACAGCTTCTTGGAACAAGACAGAGCTTGCTTGGGGATAAAAACTTACTTTCCACTATGGAAGTCCCTGTATTTGCTGCTCTGTGGAACACAGGGATTTCCAAGTTTACACTGTAGCTCCAAGGACCATTGAAAACCTTGAGTAAGGACTCTAAGGAGAGAGAAGACTGTGCTTGGAAGGCATTTTGGTTACAGGTGGTTCTTCTATGTCAAACACAGGCGTTTAAACATTTGTAGCATCATTGTGGGGTTTTAACAATATATAAAACATATAAACAAATATATTACATAAGTGTAACTGGTCCTGGAGAGGAGATGACAGCCAGTGACTAATAGCTGCTGAGGTGTTTGGGGAAACCTTGAGAAGCTGGAGTACCTGGCCATGTCTTGAAAATTCATGGGAGAATGTCCTTGGCTTGTAGCAGCCATGCAGTAGGAATGAGAGCCAGGTACACTGGAGCAGTCAATGCCGTGCAGATTGCTCTGGTATTGCAAGCATGGGAGGTCTCCAGGTGTTTGCTCTTCTTTCCCCATTTCCCCTCTCAATGCTCTTGGTGATGGGTCTTTGCACTGTCCTTTCTACTGCAGGCAGTGGCTTCCACGTGACAAAGTCTATCCTCTTGGTGTTGATGACACGGTGGACAAATTAAAGATGATGGAAGGACGAAAAACCAGCATCCGCAAGTCTGTGCAGGTGGCGTATGACCGAGCCATGATCCACATGAGCCGAGTGCAGGGAGACCATCCCTTCATTACGTCCAGTTACCTGTAAAGGATTGGGGTGACTGGACATCCTTTTTCCCCAGACCTCATGCTCACTGCACTGGCAGAGTGGACCATCTCGTGCACTGACTGGCAGGGAAACACCGTTCCTAGCAGCTTTCAACAGTCCTCAAAGTACCCTGAAGTGTGCCAAAAAACCCTTGTCCAGCTTCTTTCTGAATGTGTCTTGCTGAAGAACTGGCAAGAGATGAAATGTATAGTCTACAGGGCTGTAAGTTAGGCAGGAAAAGCTGACAGGTCACGGGAGCCAAGGTGAGTTGGTGCAGTGAGCAGAGTGCAGCACTTGGGTGTTTGGACCTCATGCACCCTCCCTTGCCTCTGCCTCCCCTGTGCTGCCAGGGCTGGTAAGTCATCAGCCAGCCTGAAGTAATTCCTGGGAACCTGGCACCACTGTAAAGAACCAGGATCTTTTATAGAAATCCCAACTGGACTTTCTTGTGCCAAATTTACCCAAACCATCATTGGCCTTTTCATTTTTCTTTAAATGACATTGTCCTATCACATAAAAAAACCCACAGAATCATAGCTGGGCATTCACATTATGATTTTCCTGCCTATGCACATAGTGTTTTCATGTTTAGATTTCTCTCATTGCATTTAGAAAAGCTTGAGATATTTTGCTGACCTTCCCCCCTTGCTGCACACAGTTACATGCACAGATGCAGAGAGCTTTAAAGATGAAAAGCAAATTACCTGATCTGTGTATATATATGTATGTTCTAGAAATTTATTTTGTCACGTTTCAGTTACGTTTCATGTCATGACTTAGTACAGTACAGAGTCTAAGCAAGGATAACTTTTTTTAAGAAGTAATTTTTTAGGTGTCTAATGAGTTGAAGCAGCTCTGCAGGCACTGAGGTTGATCAGGGTTGGAGGGAGATACATCTTTTGTGTTGGTTTATGCACATTTGGTGTAAGGCTCCTCTTCTTTTTGTCCCTCTTTTCTGTCTCAGATGTTTTTCTCTGATGCAGGTGGGGTTGAAACCAAGCACTAACGAGAGCACACGACCATTTTGCCATTTCTCCTTCTCCCACACAAACATATCCTTTCCCTGGTGTGTGGGTCTCCAGCATGGGTCATCCATCAAAAGCCAAGTAAACCCAGCTCTGCAGACAATCCCTGTTTTGTGTTTGCATTGCAAAAATGGGGACAAACTGATGTTTGGAAACTTGATGACAAAATCTTTTCTATTAGCCAAGGACTTTATGATTTCTCTGATCAGTTGCTTCTCTCTTTTTGTTTTCCCATTTTAAAGAACCAAAGGTGCAAAGTAAGATTGTAGATTGAGTATCATCATTTCGCTTTTTAACTCAGTATTTTTTAATTATTTTAACTTTTTCATAATGAAGAGAATGTGGAATCAATAATAACAAATAGTGGGGAATAATCACTGCCATTTCTATTTGATCTACTTTTTTAAAATACCACTTCTTACACACTGAGGATGGAACCACATTTGAAGGAATTTGAAGATTCCTGCAACATATAGAGGTGGGACATAGGAGTTTGTAAAGATAATAGTAATGATAATGCCTTTGGAGTGTGGCTAGGGAAGGATGTTGTGTATATAGTTGTAAAATGTTTTAAATTATTTAGACCTATTGTCACTATTCTTGAAGTCCTCAGTTGTGTTGCTGGGTCTTTTATATGCACACAGTGTAACTTATTTAAAGAAACATACACTTTTCCAAGTGGTAGCTCAGCTGTGGACTTGTGACCTGTGTATATGTTTTGAGGTCTTGGGAGGGGTTTTTTTGGTTTGTGGTTTTGTTGTTTTTGGGGTGTTTTTTTTTGGTTTTGTTAGGTTTTTAAATGACATTTTAGAATTTGAATTGGCTAATGTCCTGCTGTTGCTACAGAATCTAAATGTTACTGTCAGTCTCCTGTAAAGCACAGATTGCTCTATTTATTGTAGAAAGTGAGTTTATTTGCTTTCTAGAATTGTTTATAGCAGATGGTATAAGAGAAGTAATAAGAAAATCTATGCTTGTAAAGAAAAAAAACCCTAATTTTACCTACTATAATCTGACTGTCTGAGACTATATTTTCTCTCTGAGAAATAAATGTTCTGATGTATGAAAACCCCAAAACATTACCCTCAAAAAGAGTTCTTCCTTGCTAGTGTTGTCCTGAAATCTAGAACTTACCGTGATGGCTTTTAATCATCTCAGTTGTCCCAGATGCAGGTGGAAAGAGCAATAGGGCAGTGACACATGGAGGGGTTTCTTGTCCTGCCTCAATCATCTCCTGGGGATGGGCTTGTTCTCTGTGCAATGGGTGACACGGCTGGATGCTGAAGGGTGGGATCCCATCTTGTGCCCTACTCATGAGCCTGCTGATGGGGGAGCTGGCTGAGAGCCCTGAAGGGATGGAAACTGGGAATCTGGGGCTTGAATCCCACCTCCTGGTGGTGCTTATGGCCCTTGGTGGGCCTAAGGCACTGCTGGCCCAGGGACAGTGGGACTTGCCAGCAGATGGGATGCAGAGGCAGCAGGACAGACCCTGCAGCTGGGCTGGCCCCCATCACCTGCCTGGGGAGAGTTTCTCATCTCAGCATGGCTCTTGCATTGTCTCTCTTCCCTAACATGCATTTTTCCTTTCCTGCACACTGCCTGTTCCTGCAGGCAGTGGTGCACTGCAAGCACTTGCCAGCCCACACAGTTCAGTTGCTAGGTTGGAGGTGTGTTGATATTTTTGGTGTTTCGTTTGGGTTCGTTTTTTTTGGTTTGGTGTTGGTGGGGTTTTTCTTTTTCTTTTTAAGTCATGTTAAACTAAGGACTACTAGGTCTGTTTCTCAGAGAAAACAACAAAAGGCACACACAAACATAAATGCCTGAGAAAAACAACTCCAGGTTAGGAAAGTGATTTCTTGAGATACTGTTTGTGAAGTTTTATTGGCAAAAAGGTTGTGCCTGTCACATGCTGGGCCCCAGCCCCACTGCCCACTGCTTTTTCCCCCACTGGAAACAGAAATGGTAGCTGGAGGGACTGGGAGCTTCCACACCAGGACAGCCCCCGTGGCCCAACAGGAGTGCTGGGAGAAATCCAGGGTGGCCCAGATCTGTCCCTTCATGCCCTCCTGCCTCCAGCCCTTGGCACATAGCAGATGGTTCCTGCCTCTGCGACAAAATGGCCCATTATGACATTCCAAGCTTGTTTGCTGTAAAAGCAGACACACCAAGGCCAGCCCTGGGAGGATGTGTCCACAGGGCTGTGCAGCACCAGGGGCAGCCACTGCTGGATTTGGGATCATCCCTTCCTGTAAAGCCCTGCCAGCCAGCACTGGCCGGGCTCCACCCTGCAGTGCTCAGAAAGGCACTTGCCAGCAGCTGCTGAACCTGGATACCCTGTTTCTTCTACACAGCTCTTCCCTGTTTCCTGCTGGGAGCTCCCATCTTCTCTAACTACCCAAATCCTCTCTGTAGGGGATGCCTGGAGATACGTATTTCTATGGCACTTCTTTCTGGTAGACCCAACACTGCAAGCACATATTGGGACAGACATTACCTGCAGCTCTGAAACACCCCCACAACCTTCAGAGGGGTCCAAAGCCCTGTGACACTGTAGCCAGACATCCTTCTCAGGCGTGGAGAGGATGGGGAGAAAAAGGGGTGCACATTATAAATATAAAATCTGCTACAAAGAGAAGACATATATTGTACATCTTTGATCCATATACACAAGAACACAATATACACAGAACACCCCGGGAGAGTGGGGGCTTTGTAAGGAGGTTGTGGGAGATGTTGCTCCCCTACCAGCCCCACCCTGTGCCTCCCCCGCACACTGGAGGGGGCTGTACTCACAGAACAGTCAGCAAAAGTTCCATCAAACTGGCACGCATCATTTGAACTGTGTGTGGATGGAGTAGTCATCGCCCCTGCCGTGCCTGCCCCACTGCCCTGGGGGAGAGGTAGGTGAAGAGGATGGAGAGAAGGAGAGAGGGCAGGCACGAGGGACTCTCTTGCAAACCTACAAAGTGCTTGGGATCTCTGGACCCTCGGAGCGAAGGTAAGCCCTGAGAGAAACTTCTTGTCCTGCCACCCTCGTGGGGAAGGATTTTCCGGCCAGGCAGGTCTCTGATAAGGCATTTTCGTCTGGGAGATGGTGCAAACAGTGTCAGAAGAGAGAAAGGAGCAGATGGGGTAGTGCATGTGGTGCAGGTTAACATGAGACAGCAAAACCAAGGTGGTCCCAGCCAGACAAGCCAGGACAGGAAGTGGAGAAAAGAGGAAGGCTTCATCTTCAGCTCTTGTTTATCTGTAAAGCTTCCCGCCAGGTTCTCCCCCAGTCCCTTAAAGCCACCAGCACGATGAGAAATACTGACAGTCGTCAAAAGGGCACATCCAGGTGCATGGAGTGGCAGACAGGCACACGTTAAAGAGTTAAGACAAAAGTCAATGTGAGCTTTGTACAGCAAGGAGAAGCTCCTGGCTGGAGTGTCCGAGGACTTGGGATGACAAAAATGCCACAGTGATCAGATCGGGCCAGGACAAGGGGGTGGGCATGGGAGAAAGGAGTGAGTCAAGTCTGGGCACCTATCGGCGGTAATGATTGGGGGCATCCGCAAACATGTACTTGAGTCTGTAGGCTTCAGCGAGCAGGAGTCCAATTTCTTCATTACCCCAGTGTATTGTGGGCAGGTTTTGTAACAACATCAGAAGGCCCTGAAAGAGAGGAAGATAGTTTGGAGAAGCTGAAGGCAGAGAACAGATCCAGAGCAAGCTTGGGGACGGCATGACCAGAAGCAGCAGCACTCAATTTTGCTCCCCACACTCACAGGTCTGAAAAGCTCAGAGACAGCATTAAGATGTGCTTGAGTCTAGATCTGAATCAGTGAAACACCACAGATGTCTCCAAGCCCCTGCAGATAAAGAGTGCTATTATAGGCTTACAGCTGGACACAGGAAGGCAAACAGAGACTTACTGTGATCAGAACTCAGGCATAGGGAAGAGCTGGTATGTGATGTTTGAACCCTCCGAAAGCTCAATTCTCTGTCCTTACCACTGAGCTCAAAAGTCACTTTTAGGCAAAACTCAGACCAGATGATCTTGGAGTCAGCACTGAGATGACAGTTGACTATGTCCACACTGGGCTCCCAACCAGATTAATTCCCTCCCATCTAACCCCAGGGAATTATCCTTAACCTCAGCGTCTTACTTGGAAGTCTTCCTCATCTAGAATCTCCTTCCGCCACTTGATCAGGAAGGCAGCGCAGACATACAGGTGGAAATGTGAGAATCCTTCTGGCTCTGACTGTGGACAACAAAATTCTGGGTCAGCTCCTCCAGCTCATCTGGAGAATGACTTCCCTGGACACAGATGTCCTACTGGGCCACCCATCACCCAACTATCTACAAATGTCCTGGGACCACACTGCTTTGTTTCTCTCATCTCCCCAGCTAGTGCCAAGACCTCTGCCCCCTTGTGCACAGGGAACTGGCTCCACATGCCCAGCAGAGAAGTCACTGGAAGCCTGCATACCTGGTATGTGTCCCAGAGGCGGATGGTACAGCGAAGAGGCAGCTCCCTCATAAGCAGGTTGTTCATCCAGCGAAAGGCAAACTGCAGGTATTCGACCTCATACTTTCTAAAGTGATTATGTACCTGCTCTGAAACAGCAGATTTTCACTTACACACCTGGGGACCACAGTGCTCCAGCTCCTGCACACTGCTCCCAACACACTGGTTTTCACCCACTTTCAGGTAGAGACCTTTTTCTCCCAAACACCTCCACTCCTCACCCTGTGCTACCCAGCCAGCAAACCCTGTCACCAGGAAATTTCTGGCTAACCACACCCTACCATGCATCCATAGGTATTGTAGGCAAGTATCTACCTCTGCCCTGAGTACTACTTGCAAAGGAGGCCTCCTGCTGTTGTGACAAGAGCCAACAGATCAGATTCCCTAGTCACCTACCATCAATCCGGCTGACCAGCTCCTCCAGGGCTTTCACTTTCTTCTGGATCCCTGGCTGTGCAAAGGTGTAGTTGTCCTGTAGGGAGAGGCCACAAGTCAGAAGCACCAGCTTTAGCAACAGCTACAAATGATCAAAACCAGATCACCAGTTTGACAGGAAGATGAGATTGTCATGAGCCAAGGAGACATGGGAACACCAGGATCACCTGCCTGCTGTGAAGTCCTTAGTCAGGACAGTGCCATTTGGACAGCCACATCACCCATCTCCCCAGGATTTTACTAACGATTTAGCTCAGTGAAGTAGCAAAATCTCTCTAATGCTGGAACACGCAGAACACTCACCCAGACAGGGAGAGAAGACAACCACACTGCTACTCCAGCAAGGGAAGAGAAATCTTCATGGCCCCAGAGGCTCACCTGTATCCCATCCAGCAGCTTGCTCATGCACCAAAAGCTATCAGCTTCAATGCTCCGTAAAACATCCTGTGCCAGGTTTGTCACATCAAAGTTTTCCACATCCTCCTCTGCAAAACAGAGAGGGAAGAGCATCAGGAAGATGGGGACACCAGGCAACTCATGGGACAAACTGAGGGCCTTTATCAAGCTAAAGCATTGCAAGATGACTACAATACTCCCTGCATGATGCGAGAGGCATGCCTGGCACAGATCACGGTACCCATGCACTGACCTACTTCTCCAACTCAGGTGGAGGGCTGAAGAACCCCAAAAGACTTGTCTGCCATGACCTGAACCCAGCCCAGTTCCCCAGGGAATCATGAGAGGGATCCCATTGTGCTGCCATTTTTGTCATCCCTTCTGAAGTGAGGGCTGTGCATGGACAAAGCTCTGGCATACTGGAACCTCTCAAGCCAGAGCGCATCTGCCCTGGTTGACAGCAGGTCTCTGTCAGCTGGTAGCACCACAGGGAGAACTGGGAGGGTTGAAACCTTCACTGCAGCCAGAAATCAGGGAAGGAAACATTGCCCTTGGCTTGAGGCAGCACAAGGGAGTTCAGTTCCCACTCTCAGCTGGAGTCATCAGCATTAGCTCAGGACTAAGCACAACACAGGCACTCAAAAAGTGGCTGCCAACTTTGAAGACCCATGAGGAAGAACTGCCAAAGCTTCAAAAACCTCTACAAGCTTTCAAGAAAAGGCAAGGAAAAGTTTTCCAGGCCAGTTGTACGCTCACCTGTGAACACAGAAATACCTACAAATGACACTTGTGTGTAAGAGCCCTCAGTGGCAGGGGCGTATTGGCAGGGGCTGCCTGAACCATACAGATTGTCCGCTTTCCCAAGGACGATACAGTTTGAAAAATACAAGCAGAATTTCCTTTGAACAAGAGACTTCCTGTAGAAAAGTAAGTTGTCCCTTGGTGCATACTCCACCAGGATTATCAATCTGTGCAAGGCCTCGTTAGGCTCTCCTCCTGCAAGGACTTGGGTGCAGCACAGACTTGGCTGATCCAGGAATCCTGAGAATTAGTGATCCAACACAGAGAGCCTCCAGACCTGCTCTGCCCTGCCCAGCACCAGCTCTTCAGGGGTCTGTCAGCAAAGGCAGCAGTACAGAAGAGGCAGTGCTCCAAATCAGTGACTTAAATCCTGTTGCAAAAGGGGTTCTGTGACACTGACTGCTGCCAGTTCTTTCCCACAGACATTCAAGGCAACTCCTGATTTGTCCTTTAACTCTGACTGCTGCATAGCCAGACTAGGGAGCAGGCAGCCACCAAGACAGCTTGTGACCTAGAGGCTGTTTTTTGAATCCCAGGCTCTGGGACCATAAGGGGGATGCATGATGTTGCTTGGCCAAATTCAACTCAACTAGTCTCACACAGAATTTTTTCCCTCCAACACAAGTTTCAGAGATAGCTGGAAACAGGAAGGTCACATCCACAGAGGAAGCTTCAATTAGTGGTGAAAACAGCCTTGGAAGATGGTGAGAAGCATGACCCCAGCAAAGAGATGGACTGGGCCAATGCAGCATGAACTCTGCTGCCACATGCAGAGAGGGTTAAGCCAGGACAACCAGCATGGAACAGGAATGCAAGAAGTCACACCAGGTACCCACAGGCAGCTCTGATGCTTCACACCAGTTCCCTTCTTGCACAGGTAACTCACTGTGCGCAGCTCTACTTCTAACACAATAAATGAATCCTGAGCAACCAGCCTCCCCCAGGACTATGCATCAATACTGCTCAAGCAAAAAGGCACAGGAGAGGCCATTCAAAGGGAACCTGTTCAGACCTGAAATGCTCTTGACCTCCCACAAAAGGGAATTCACTCCAGCTGGTAGCATTTTGTGCCTTCTCCTTCAGGCTGTGAGGAGCAACAGCACTTCCTAGGGATTAATCCTGACCACACTGGCTATTCACAGTGGAAAAACAATGTGGCTTATCTCTTCACAATGCCCTCAGAAGAGGCAGATCAGTACTAGTTTACAAAGCCTTAGCTTGATAGTGGAAGGCTTTCACCAACTTCAACATGTTTTGGATCAGACCTTAAGAATATCTGCTTGATGGGATTTCTGTCACTAATATAGTCTTACGAATTGCTTTGTTCTTCTATTTACAGTGAAAACTAAGAGTCTTTAAACATAGGAATTATGACATCCCAGTATTAACATCAACTCCAAAACACAGCTAGAGCCAGAGAAAGAACAAAAACGCTATGCATGAAAAGGACTTGATCTCCATCTAAAACCAACTGGCTGACAAGAAATCCAAAAGCAGCAGGAAGAAATCAGTTCACTTTCTGAAACTTTCACCTTGAGAAATACACCTGTATATAATACACCTGTATATAATACCTGCAGCAAGGGACAGGAATCCTTATTTAAATAGTTTATTTTACATTCTCAGCAGGGTCTCTTTATACTTCACTCATTCTTCCTACAGCAAAAACTGTCTCCAAGTCCAAGCTTTGAGAGCAGGACCCTCCTGCAACTCTGTCTATCAGGGCTTTACCTAAACTCCCTCAGTGCCTAAAAGACCCCATTCTCCTCCAAACTGTAAGGTTGTTAAGTATATTCAAATGCAAACCCAGCCTTAGCACTTAAATTTCTATGGGGCTCAGCAAGATTATCAAACTGAAGTCAATTTAGCCAGGAAGCAGAGATACAGTAAGAGGTCAAGATGCATCTCCAACCTGGCACAGGCGCTCTGAAGGAAGAACACATCATCCCCTCCTCCAGCAAGGCAAGTTTTCCTCATGCCAGCACTTCACACCATTTCAAACACCATGGTCAGGAGTGCTTCAAGCAGCAAATGTAACTTACCAACATGCTCAGAGAGGAACACAACAAAGAACGGAGTGACCAGGTCATTGATTCCCTGTACATAGCCGCTGGCTGGGTGTCGAATGGCCCAGATAAACAGGATTCTTTCAAAAATCTAGGGAAGAATGAGGGAAAGCAGGTACCTGCATTAGCCATGCACAAAGGAAAGGCAGAAAAGCATAACTGCTAAGCTCAGGGAGTGGAGACCATGCACTGACAGGCTTTTCTGTAGCAATACAGGTAACATAAAAAGCATACAAGTCCTACGAGAGACTCCTGTATGATCCACAGATCCCCCACACAGGCCAGCCTACTCTTCAGAGAACAAGACAGTCCAGTCCAGCCTCCTCATCAAAGCCTCTGCCTGAGGAAATGCAGATCCAACATTTCAAGACCCAGATAGCTTAATATCCACAGGACAGGGCTGCATTGTAGCAGAGTAGCATGCTTTGCTGAACATCAGGTGGAAAGTTAAAGTATCAGCACAGTATTCCCAACAAAGCATCCCAGATTGGGAAAGTTCCCAAAGAGCAGTCTCCCCCATAACAACCAGCGTGCTGTTCCCAAAGTGCCTCATCCCCCTAGACACCATGCTCTGACACAGCACATACCACACACTGGGCTTGTTTCCAAAGAGGACAGGTGCCCATACCTCCTGGCCACCTCTCAAACCCAATCCTGCCTGGGTTGCTCATGTATCACTTTGCACAAAAAAGGTTTCAAAGCAAAACAGATGTATCTCCTCTTCTGTTCCAAATGCCTTCAATTTGTCTCAAAACAAAAACTTGAGGTCTTTTACCAACTCTTGGCTACATCTTGCCACAGAAGAGATCATTTCATAACCCTTGAGTTCCAAGTCCGATGTCTTTCAGAAATATGGGACAAGACCAGATAGTTTCAGCAGGTATTTGCATCAGCAGCTGTCAGCCAGGGAAGTGTCCCCACAAAGCTAACTCACTAGTAGAAAGGCTGGTTAAACACATACATCCCATGACAAATGTAGAGCAGGAGCTTCACTCCCCCTTACCTCCTGGACAAGTGGCTGCTGGAAGAGGGGAATGAGTGGGTTGGTCCTTGGAATATCGATGTGGATCTGGAAGAGAGGGTGGGTTTCACACACCAGCTCTGCTTTCTGGGGGCACAGTAACTCATCACAGGTTAACATCACTCAGTGTCCCCCCCCAGAAGCACAGTAAGGGCTACAGATGACAGCTGTACTGAGAAAATCATCTACAGTTTTATCTACAATCTCCTCTGCTCAGGTGCAGGCAGATGGCCAGAGCTGGGAAAGAACTGGGGTCTGAAATTTATTATTAGATAATTTTAGGAAAAGCTTAAACTAACAAGGGCAGAAACATGATGCCTTTCCCCCAAGGAGAAGACTGTTGTGAGCTACAGCTAGAGAAAGTTCTAGCACTGACACTAACCAAGAGAGAGGAAAGGTACATGATTAAGGCAGAAAGACAGGAAGCAGGCAGAGGATTCATACCTGTCGGTAGGTGTCTTGATGGTGCTCCTCATTCCGGGAATCGTAATACTGCTGAATGAAGCCAAAGTACTCCTCCCGCTTGCGCTGCAAAGTCAGCTTTCGACGCTCCGAGTTTGCGGGAAGATAGCCCTGCATCAGGAAAACCCATGTCAGGACAGACCCTCTTCCCTCACCACAAACCATTCCTTGAAATCCTGTCAGTCAGCTGTGCACCCAGAAACATCAGGCACACAAACTCAGGAGCTGGGGAAAGAGCTTTCATGGCATTTGGCTTTCTGAGCCCGATGCCTTCACTGATCTTGGAGTAACCCAACTTCATTGGATTCACTTTCCCAAAAGAGAGTGAACCACATACTCCCCACACTAGTCTGGGCTTTGAGCTCAAAGAATATGTAACAATAACACTCCCCGACCAAAAAAATCCTACAGCTCACCTGTAGGCTGGGCACAGATAAAACACAAGCAAAGCTGGTTAAGGGACACATGAAGGTCTAAGAGCACGTGTCCCTGGCTCAGCACAATCCCCCCAGACTCCTGCATCACAGCTCCAAGTACTTACTGAGAGGAGACGCCACGTCACAGGCCGGACCTCTCTAGGTACACCAGGCCAGCTGCATTTTCTCAGCTCATCTGCAAACGGACAGTGGTGGCAATGGATTAGATCCTAGGCATGTCCAGGCACAACTGTACCTAGAAGGAGAGGAAAGCCCAGTCTGCTCCTGCAGGCTCTGGAGATACTGAGCCACCAGGAAGGCTCCCACAGTAGCAATGACTGGGGATGTGGGTCTGCTGCAAGGGGAGTAAAGATGACTTCAGCCCAGCCTGGGCACAGAGCTTGTAGCTGCAGGGGCTCCAATGTGCCAGAACCTCAGTTCTCACGCAGAGTCCAACAGTGATACCAACCATCATGTACAAGATGGAGAATGATAAGGAACTGACTGGAAGCAGTTGGAGGACATTACCATCTGCCAACAGAGCTATTTGTGCAACCATCCCACTTTGTGCAACTGCAAGTAGTAATTTTTTCCACTCTGAAGCAGACCCAAGTACAACCTGATGCAGGCAGCAGGCCACCTCTGCCTTCCCGTTCCCACCCAGAGGCACCCTCAGTTTGCCACACTCACCCAGGTCTGTGTTGTGACTGGAAAGGAGCTGTCGAAACTTCTCCAGCCGCGTTTTCTCCCTCACAGTCATGGGGGGAGCACCAGAAGCATTTTGGTCAGAGATTCGGGCAACAAGTGGAATGACAGGTCGAAGGGGAAGGGACTGCTGCTTCTGAAGGGGGGTCCGCACACAGGCCTCCTCTGCAAGGACCAGATGCTGCACTGAAGTGACTGGAAGGAGACTGCACCTCTCCAACCCTACCTCACTCCTCTAGCCACTCTCAGAGATCTGCCACTGCAGATTTTGCCATTCTCTTCCCCAGCACCAGTAAACAGCATCACTGGCCCACTCTGATGGATCAGCTGGTTCACAGGCATCTGTTGTAGCTCTTCCATCACTTCCCCCCATTTCTCCTTTGCTTTCTTCCTCCTGCATCCAGATACCTGGCTGCAAGTGGATCAGACTTCCCTCTGCACATGGGAAGCCATAAGCAGGACACAGGTGACAAGGCAGAAGCAGCTGCAGGAATCCCAGAACTGACCTTCAGATCTGCTCTGCTCTCCACTGATCTAAACAGCAACCAAGCTAACTGCTAGTGTAGAGAGAGGAGGCAATGGGCTGCCAGTGCCACCTCCTGGGTTACTTTCACTGCACAGGCAGACAAGGCAGAGTGAGCAGGGGCTGATGCTGCCCAATTCCCTGCCCAACCTGTATTGACCTGGTGTCAATAGGACCTCATCCAGTTCAGCACGCCAGGCCACAAAGGAAGCGAACAGTGAGAAAGCCCAAGCAAGAACTTAACAGATCTTCAAACTCCCTTAACATCAGAACATGGGATAGTCTGGGACAGACATGCCTGTATGCAGGATACTGAGCAGCAGAGGACACTGAAGCATTAAGACAAGGCCTCTGAAAATGGCTCCTTGGAGTACATGATACTACAAAGAAGAAAAAGCCTCTGTTATGCTTACGGGTTCTGTCACAGCCTCTTGCCCATACCCTGTGAATAGCAATAAGCAGTTGAATTCAGTGGTCAAGTAGGAGAGCACTAGAGCAGGAGGCTGCCCCTAAAGACTGAGCTCTTACCAGAAGTCCTGGAGAGCTGGGCCTCACTGCTGGATTTGATGACCTTGCAGTTGGTGGGCATGTCACCGAGAGCAGACTGGGCCCGCTCGGGTTTCACCCGCAGCTTGCTGTGGTTCTCCAAAACCTGTGCTGCCGTGGCCTTGGCCACTTTAGAGTTCAGAGTTTGCAAAGAGGAAGAGGAGGAAGAGAAGTCCTCATCTTCATCATCACCGATGTCCCAGGCATCACTGGTACTGCGGGCAAACTCATGAAAGCTGGAGGCCTTCTTGCTTTTCATAGGCAATGCACTGGCCTTGGAGCGGTCTTTGATGAAGCTGCGAGCCAGAGAGGAACAGGATCAGAGCCATGCTGTTATATGAGCCCATTTTGTTTCCTTTTCCCATGTCCTCTCTCCAATCAGCCAATCCCTCTACCCAATTTCCCTGTTCCTCCTCCCAGACCTAAGGAATATGTTAAGTCTCTGGGATCCCCACTGCCAGGAGGTGCTCTGACAGCAGTCAGGGAGGCTACAGTGGCAGCAGACAGCTGGAGAGAAGCCAGGCTTCCTGGCTCAAAAGGGCAAAGGGGAGACATGTACAATTCCTCTAGCTCTGCCTTCCCCCACCCTACAGAAAACAAGTACATTAACACCCAGAAAAAGTCTTGCAACCTGGAGAGAGGCATGTCAGAGGTTAGACACTGCAGGTCTGCTCTTGTGGACGCTCCCAATACAGCTGCGATCGTTCCCAGCAGCCAGGCCGGACTGGTTCTTTTCTCAGGCATAGGAGGAGCCTTTGCATTTACTTTTAAGCTACAGGAATCAAAGTCCACCACCTGAAGTGGAGAACTTTCACCGCTACGTAACATAAGATGGGGACAAGGAGCCAGTTCAGATCAGTTCTGCCTTTTCCTGCGAGGAAGGGTGTTGCAATTCTCCAGTCTTGTAGTTGCTGGGCAGCTTTACCTCCCTTTCCCTTAATTCTTCTGGCTTCAAAGAGGAGCAGAAGGATCAGACATCATTGCTAAAAATAAATAAATGTCTGTCTCCTTTGATGGGGCTGTTACTGTATGGATTTCTGGCCATAAAGGGCACCAGCAGATAAGCTTTTGTAGCACTCAAGACTGTATGGCATCCCACTGTTGTCCTTTGCTGCAATATCACAATGCCAGGGATGCTGGAGACCTCTACCTACTGCAGAATTGAGCCAAAAACCTGCAAAGCCTTGTAGTCTGCATCTCCAGGAGATAAACACTTACTTTTTGGTGAGCCGGGAATCCAGGGGAGGATGCTGTGCTCCATAGACAGGTTGAATGCTGCAGAAAGGGGAAAAACAAAAAACAAGACACTACAAAAAAAAATCCCACAAATAATCTCAGCCTAGGCTGGGGCGACACTTCTTGGCTGCTCTCAGGAGCTGGATATAAGACCAAAAGTAACTTCAAAACCCTTCTGACTTAAAAGGCTTAGATCCAAACTGCCACATTCAGATGAAGATTTGTTCTTTGCAGCAGCAAAGAGAAGCCTTGTTTAAATTCTGAGTCCCTTTCCAGTCTTAGCTGGGATTTGAGATCTGGTCTTTTCTGCACCATCAATTCACTCCAAGTGATCATGTGTCTCAGCCCCCATACTGTGTACACTGACATTCATTCTCTTTTCCATCAAGGGGACTTCCAGTTTTGGGAATTCACCCTTCCAAGGCCTTTGGGACAGGGAAGGACAGTGACACTGGAGATCCTCCACAAATGCACTTGAGGGTTTGAACCCCATGCTGGCTCTAAGGATCACAGCCAATGCTATAGCACTGGAATGTCTGGTACAGTACGTGGTTTGACTCAGGTCTAAATCCCAGCTTTATCAACTACTTCCTATGTGGCCTGAAATGAGTCACCACGACTCAGTTCCTTGGCTCTCCATTCTGTGGAGTGGGACTAATGCGACAGGGAGCCTGAGAGCTCCAGGAACTGCATAGGAAACATCAGCTCGGAGAGGAGCTATGAGACAAGTGCTGGTTGCTGGTTTAACAGACTCTGGATGTGAGACAGGGATCCTGAGTTATTACCTCCATTTGGGCAACTAGTCACAGCCACTCCATCTTAGAAAACCATCTCTAGGAAACAAGTCCTCCCCATCCTCTGGTATACAGAATGGTCCCGTGTCCCACGGCAAAGACAAAGGCCTGTTCAGAGCTGGCACACAAAGAACAAGCTCCTCTTGGGTCAATAGAGCTGGCCTCGTTTCTAGGAGCTGCAGATGGTGCCTGGCAGTAAAATGAGCAGAGCCCAGCTGTGTAGGAGAGGGATGGCAGCCTGGTGCAGCTGGAAAGCACACTGGGAAGCAGTTGATGCTGAGGAGGCAGAAGCAACAGGTCCAGCTGGTAGGGAAGAGACGCAGAGATCCAGGGCAGGAGCTGGAAACAATCACAGCATAGAGAGATCCTGGTGGAGTAGCCCGGCAAGGAGTGGGCTCACCAATGCAGTAGCTGTCCCTCATGGCTGGAAGTGCTGAAAAGGCTCACTGTGTTTACCCACCAATGATTAACCCTAGGAGAGAGTGTGATGACTAATGAGCATCTAGAATTCAGGACAGCTGTTAAGCAGAAGCACCTCCATGGATGGACATAGCAAGCAGATAATCAGCAGTGAGAAAGACAACCCCTCCAGATCAGCACTGCTTTCCAATGACTTGTGGCAGCTGCTTGGAGAAAAGGAGCCAGCAAAGCCGCTCCCATACCCAGCACCAAACTTGCACTGTCTCATGACAGCTGCCAGGTTAACACTGCTCCTCTCTGCACAGGGACCTGCAGGCTGCCACTGGGCAACTGCTTTGATTTGCCTGCAAAGGCCTGAACTTCACAAGACCAATGAATGATGTGTGTAAGAGAGAGGAGGGGATGCAGCAGCCAGTGTTGGATGAGGAAACCCTTTCCTGGGGTTCTGAAGCAATCGGCCAGTGGCTGATACGACGACAGAGGGTCCCACTTCCCAGACAGCTTTTTTTAAAGACTCAAAACCCAAACACTCCAAAACAAAGAATCTCAAGCTGATCTAACCTGATGCTGGGTTCCCAGACTGACTGGACTCCCCTGTTTAGTCTCAGTTTAAGCTATTTGGGACAGGCTCTTTGTTACCTGAACGTTCAGTATCTGATACAACGGCTGTGCTATGTGTATTATATTGCTCATGAGATCATCACAGGGTGTGGGTTATTGACACTGCAACAGAAAGCATATCCACAAAACTTCAGTGCCCCTTTGGACACAGAACATATTTATCTCTAGCAGACTGTTCATCCCCTTTTAAAACATCATTTAAATAGCCCAAACCAGACAATGACTGCCCATCTCTCTAAAGAGCAGGAAATAACACATCACAGATGACAACACACTAGACTTCCCTGCCAAAGCACCCCCAGAAAAATGCTGGGGAGAGAATTTCCAATGCAAAAACCACAGGATAGCACTGGAAAAAAAAAAAAACAAAACCCAACATTTACTGGTTCTGCCACCCTAAATTTACAGGCACCAAAAGCATCAAATAAAAGCTAATACAACTAAAGGGCCAAATGCACAAAGAGTCATGGAAGAGGAAGCTAACGTAGTGTCCAAATCTCTACAGACCATTCTTTTGCCATATTGTCAGGGTAAAGAAAGAAGAGAGCCAAGAATCTACATGAGAAGGTCTCCTAAAGCTCAGACAAAAAAGAAGAAAGGGAACTTCATGTCTAGGGACCAGGGATGCTGCACGTCCCATCTCCACCTTTTGTGGTCATGTTGCCCGAGACCTGTTGGCAACTGTCCTTGGAAATAACTGGCACACGGGATATTTGGAGATGGTAACAAGGCTCCTGCACAGCAGGATATTTGCTAAATAGGCAGTTAGGAGCAGGAGAGAACACTGCCAAAAAGTCTCTGATGGAGTGTATTGTCTAGGCAGGACCAGCTGCCTCCCAGACCGGTTCACCTGGTTTGAGCTTTCCAAGTCAAAGCTCAAAAGTCACCAAAAGCAGAAGAGAGATGGCGTGAAAGACCACCAGCTGAGAGCACAGCTGAGACCTTCAGGTACGAGACAGCAACAATCATGAGACAAAATAACCCAGGGAAAGCACAGTATTTTCCTCCCCCCTGAGGAACAGATTTGAAACACTGAATGCTCCTTGCTTTCCCTTTGCTTGCCACAGACCTGGATTGTCTAGCCAACCTGAAGGAGTCAACACGGTGACAAAGAGATGAATGAAAGCACATCAGAAACAGATATTTAACTGGCCTAGCAGGATTTAAAGCCAATTAAGCATTTTGGACTGTGTTCCCAGGAGAGAAAGGGCAGGGTTCAGATAAGGAAAATGAGAACAAACGTGAGGAGCACCAGATGGGAAAAGCGCTTGGGAGAGCCTTCCCAGAGAGGTAGATGCCCTCTCCTCGTGGCAGCCTTGCTCCCAAGGCACTATACGGAGCATCTTCTTCATCACCACCAGCCTCTTCTTCCTAAATACCACGTGAATCAGACATTTCACTTGTTTGTTGCATCCCTGGGTGAGAGTCTGTGCCTCGACAGGAACCAGGACATCACAAACAGAAGAACTGAAGCAGGAGAGATGCAAACAGAGAGCCCCTACAATCCTTTGTCTTGAGTAGAGGTGGATGAGAAATAACACCCCACATAAGGGAGGGTTACAGGCATTGGCAAGGGCACCCCTTTGAGACACAGCTGCTGCCACTCAAAGCAACACCTCCAACTCTAAGGACTTTGGGAAAGGATGAGCTTTCTTCAGTATCTGTGGAAAGGAAGATGGTATAGCCCTGGCTCCGAGCCCATCCCAAAGGGGCCTTTAAGGCCCTGATCCCCCCATGCTGCTTCTCATGGGGCAGAGGGGGCACACAGGGGTCCCCGCAGCCTCTGCACGGCCTGCCTCGTCCTACAGATGAGGGAGCAGTTCTGATCCTACTCTTGTCCCTTAAACATTAAGCCTTCCTCCAGCAAAATTCCTCTGTCCCATAGCCTGGGGTGCCCCCGGCATCCCCCCTATTGCAGCGGGGAACCCCGGGGCCCCCAGTCAGCTTCTCTGCCCCGCAGCCTGGCAGAGGGGTACCTCAATCTCAGAGCCAGCGTGGGTGACAGCCCCTTCCCAAGGCAGAGGGACGGCTTCAGCCCCCCTTCGCGACGCCCCCTAGCTGGGAGGGTGGAGGGTGCGGCCCGTGCACCCCTTTCCCGGGCTCACCTGCCCGGCAGCTTGGCGCTCCGCTTCCAGAACTGCCGGCCGCTCTCGGCCGCCATGGCGGAGGGAGGGGAGGGCCCGGCCGGCCGGCGCCAGCGAACGCGGGAGCGAGCGACCCCCGGCCGGCCGGCCCCCGGCGCGGAGCGGAGCGGGGCGCGGAGCGGGGCGCGGAGCGAGCGGCGGCCCCCGCAGGCCGCCTCAGGGCCGCCCGCCCGCAGCTCTCGGCGCGGCCATCTTGGCTCCGGGCGGGCAAAGCGCCGCCATTGGCCACTACGGGCAAGGCATCGCGGATCGGCCAATCGGCAGCGGGCAAGAGTGTGACGGACGGGAGAGGGCGGGGCCTACTGCGCTGGAAGGGCGGGAGAGACCATCTCGGGGGGGGGGAGGGGGGCGCCAAGGGGAGACACCACCACGAAGTGCCGCTTGGGTGGTCGGCGCGGTGTGGGGGCGTTTTAGCTTCAGTCTGGAGCAGGAGCCGTTTCTATTCAGACTTTTTAAAATAAAAATATTAAAATTTACTCCCAGGGACTGAGCCATTTTCTACTGCTACACTAGACTCTTATTAAATTTATTCTTTTTATTTATAGTGTATATAGCCCATAACTAGTGCTCCAGCCGGGAGTTGAACCACTCATATTATTACTGTTATTCTCCCCCCCACTTACTCCCATCTGGAGCACTACATAATAGTTATTAATGAGTAATTATGCAAAGTATCAATTAATTATGCAAATGACTGATCAAAATTTTTAACACTGCCATGCTCTAAACAATACCAAACACCTGCAGCAGAAAGAACTACAAAACCTCCCCCCAAAAGTGAAGAAAGCACATACACACGAAGCAGAGAAAGGGTTAAAAAGCAAACTGCGTTGAAACAAATAAAAAAAGCCGACAACTCCTTTCGAGGCAGTCCACAGCACTTTGATTCCTTTTGTGCCTTCTTTGGGTGTGAGTAAACTTAGGATGCCGTTTGGGGCACCCCAATGTCCCTGGCAGAGCGATGATGCAGTGAAGGAGATGAGTGGGGAGTCAAAAGGGTCAGGTGAGGTCCCCCCAAAAAAGGGAGGTTACAGCCTAAAAATCCCTGAAAGTTGATAGGGAAGGGGTTTGCGTGTGTGAAATACTAAAACCTTTCAAGTTTCTCATTTTTACATAGATCAACAAATAGTATTAATTTATACAAAAACTGATTTCAAAATAGAGCAGACGCAGTGTTCTATTATACAGCAATTAATAAGAAAACAGTTTTTGAAATCAACAGATAACTTGTTTTGAGTTTTGTTTCAGAAAATATTTTGAATCTAAGTCCTTTCTGCAACATAATTAAGCAGATTTTAACACCGTGCAACAACAAAAAGTATGGCACCACTTACACAGCAGATGCAAGGAAAACACTACAACAGTTTCTTTCTAAACTTGGCCCCTGAAATGAGCCTTAACCACTCATACATTTGGAACAGCGTCTCTCAGTACAGCAATGTGCCACACTGACCAAGCCCTGCCCACATCTGTGTCAGTTTGTGTACCCTAAGGAACAGCTATGGTTATTAGGAGTGGTGGTTATTAGGGGTAGTGGTTACTTCAAGTAGTGGTAATTCTGGGTAAAGCTAATTAGTGGTAGTTGTTATTAGGCTATTAGGTAGAGTCACCAGAGAGCCAAAGGCAGAAGCATCCCTGAAAAATTGCCATTTGTTGGCCTCAATTGAGTATAGATGAAGATTCCTCCCAGACAAAAAGAGCCAGGACAGGAATGTGTTGCTGCTTTTGGAGTGTCAAGGAAGCCCCATCTTTTGCACCTGAGAGCCAAAGACTGTGGGCTTTCTTTCTTAGGTAAGAGCCCTTTTGTTCATTGGCAGAAGCTCCTCTCCAAAACTGAGTCCGCTTCTCAGGCCCCCATATCTGGGACTACACACCCTCCCTGGACTGTAACATGTCTTACCTGTAGTGCATAACCTCCCCCCAGAAATGGACCACCTGCTCCTGGACTGGAGTACATTCCTGTAAGGAGGATGCCCTCTGCATGATCTCATTACCAGAGATTCACCTGAGCCTGGATGTCCCCATGGACCAGAGACCGCACTCGGGACCAGCACCTGCATCACTGGGACTGGAGAACCATCTTCGATGGTGACAAATACCCCTCTCAGTATAATGGTGTCAGGACAGAATGGTCTTTCTTCTTTTGGTGTGCCATGGAAGTGACCTTTTACCCTATGTGCACTGTCTCACCAGAAACAGAACACCTCTAAAACAACATCTACTTCTGTCCTGGATGCAATGCTCACTTTTTTCACCAGGCTCACCTACCCTCTAATGCCCACAGCCTGCTGAAACAACTCTTTCACATCTTCAAAAAAACCTAGAATAAGAAGGAAGGAACCAACCAACCAAAAAAAAAAAAACCCACCCAACCAACAAAACAAAACAAAACAAGAAAAACACATCAATAAAGAAACACAAGACTCTAACATTCACATACAGAACAATACAACTAGAAATATGCAAGTATACAATATGGAGCATTCTAAGGCAATACAAATGACAGAATGTATAAAGCAGCTGGCGTTTTTCTATTCTAACTGGAAAACACAATAACTAAGCAGAAGAAACACATACGCTGCTATATACGTGCAGACGATAGTGCTCATTCGCCAGAAACATTCCAGAGTTCTCACAAAACTCCATCCACGGCATTGTTTCATCCCAGCTCACTCCCACTGCCCCTCCTCCATATATTCCAGGAAAACCCATGCCATCTTTTGCTCCAGGAATCCCAATTCCCTTCAGATGGCTGTTGCTGTACATTTGGATTCATGCCCAACCAGAGAGAATACATCTTTTACACCCAAAACCCAATATAAAATGCGTGTACTGTAGACACTTATTGCTATTCTGCTCAGCTTAACTCTCTAACCCACGGCAGGACAGCTCCAACAAACAGACGACACACCAAAATAGAAACAAATGTGACACAAAGACATAAGATGACTCTCCATGAGAATGATTTCTAAACCCCATATGCACTCAGGCTACGTGGCCTGTGGAACTGCACTCATCAGTCGAGTAGGTTGACGTGGCCTCGGAGAGCAATCAAGCATAATGGATCATCTGAGAAGGTACCACCAAAATTGGGAAGGATGCATGAGAACTTCTTCAACAAATCCTCTGGCATCTGGCATCGACAAGCATCATGTAAAAACACAGGACTAAGTCTGATGCCCAAAACACACAGCAAGAGGCCACAGCTGCCAAGAGTGCCTGAAACAATGCCATTTGAGTAAGACAACCAAAAATCTCTGAGATGCAAGGTGAACGTGTGCATGCTATGCTGTTCCTAGGAAGGTTTGGAAGGATTTCGGGCTAAAACTATGGCACCACTTAAAATTTAAGCAAACAGCATTTCTTGCCAAGAAGTAATCTCAGTCTGACGTCTGTCTAGGTGTGTGTGGCCAGCATACATCCAGAGAGAGGTCTCCAGTCCCTCTCCTCATGGTGTAACTGGAAAACCCCCGGCACCTGCTCAGCATGTAGCAAGGGTCTCCCTTTTTGTGTTGGTGGTCCTTAATTGATCCGCCTCTTCTTTTTCCTTTCTGTGGAAAGAAAGTATTACAATGATGTGCATAAATTGACCTAATAGACAATACCATAAAAATGACATCAAATTCAGTCTGAGACTCAAATTCTCACCTCACTGGCACAAACTTGGACCTGGCTCTCATCCCCTCTATGTGGTATAGCCCTCCAATTATCTTTCCCACAGCTGGGGATTCAAATCCATCTCTGACACTAAGGAAGTGCTCCTGGCCTGGCTCAGATGTTCTTTTAGTCTCCAGGTTACTCTCTTAGCCAGCTACAAGAAAGAAAAGTGAAACCAATGAATGACTTCAGCAGCACAGAGGCCAAAACCTAGCAATTCCACTACTTACAATCCCCAAAGTGTGCCCAGGTCCTCAGGTCACTGGCTCTGACTGGAGCTGGAGACTGCGGCTGTCATCTCTGGGGATACCTTAGTGAGAGAAAGACTAAGTTAAATGATATGTCTGAATGTTCAGATGCCAGCTCCTCCTCACCACGTCCCCGTCTCACCTCCAACGCTCCTCCTTTGCCAAAGGCAGCCTGGACTGCACCTACAAACACAAAAGGTCAAGGCTTAAGTGCTGATCCTTGGAATACTTGCAGATTACTCACAAGCATGCTGAGGATGACATAACCTTGCCAGTTACTTCATCAAGGGGGGCTTCAGACCTCTGAGGCTCTAAACATTCCCTGCAAAAAACCCACAACAAACCAAAGGCAAATGCATGGACCGAGATACCACCCAAAAGGATGGCATTCCTGTGGTAGCTCCTACCTGCCTCTCCTCGACCGTAACCTCTTACCAGCAGGGTCCCTCTCTCATTGCACTGGCCCTTAGAACTTGGTGGGCCACCTGTGAAACACAGAAAACAAAGGATGGGCACAGTTTCACCAGGATAAACTACTTCTAAGAGAACATCTACTTCTGTCCTGCAGTCAGTGCTCACTTTATTCACCAGGCTCACCTCCCCTCTGGTGTCTATAGTCTGCTGGAACAACTCTGTCACATCTGCAAAAGTAAAGAAACAATAAAGTACACAAAAAGACCAAAGACAAACCATCAAGTAAACATCGGGCCAAATGTCCCATCTAGGCTCTGACATTACATCACAACCCACCTGCTCGCTCTGCTCCTCCAGCCTCTTCTGTTCACCACTCCTTGACATCCTGTCCAGCAGACAGTGCCAAGAAATGATTTACCAAAGTCACCCACATGCACAGGGAGAGCTCAACCATTCCAAAATGGTCCCTTCTCTTTAGGCAAACCATCTAGTGCCTAATGGCAGATCAATGTTGCCCTTCCTGCAGGATAACTTCAAGGCCCTGCCATACCACACCCAGCATTGCCCAAAAACCTCTCTGTACTCCCTGCACACAGACTGGGAGGAGTTGCTCCCTTCAGGATGACTCTACAGCCACTGTCTCCAGTGCCTAAACATATTGACAAGCTAACTGTCTTTC
>JAWWTY010000072.1:1147866-1188311 GCA_035222235.1 Margarornis squamiger
AGCTCTGGCAGCCTTGGGGTTGTGCCCACTGCCCTGGGGAGCCTGGTCAGTGCCCACCACCCTCTGGGGGAAGAGCCTTTCCCTGATACCCCCCCGACCCAGCCCCACTGCCGCTCACCACTGATCAGATCCACGTCGATGAGGTCGGGCTGGATGTGCCCTTTTTTCTTCGGCTTGTTCTTGAAGCCCTGCGGAGCGGGACACACGGCCGGGGCTGAGCGCCCAGACACCCGGCCCCCTCCCCACACCGACTCCCCTGCCCGCCGCCCCTACCTTCATCTGGGTCTGCTCCACGGCCTTCTCCCATATCTGCTGGTCGTAGGCCCCGATCTGCGGGGAGAGGAGGCTGAGGGGACCGGCCGGGCCCGCGCCCGCCCGCGCCGCGCCGCACTCACCTTCTTCTGGTACCACGAAATGGCATCGCGACAGGCCATGGGGGGCGAGGGGACCCACCCCGGCCCTGTCCCGGTACCGATACCGACCCCGGCCCTGTCCCGGTACCGACCCGGGCCCGGCCCCGGCCCCGACCCCGACCAGGACAGGCCGCGTTGCCTTGGAAACCACCCGGCGCTCGATTCGCTCCGCCTGCCGCCCCACCCCCAGGCAGCGCCAGCCGAGCGCCGAGCGCCCCCCACACTCCCCCCCTCTTCCCCCACAGGAAAGAAGCGCCCAGGCCGCGGTAAAGGACAAAAATCAAGACTTTTTGTTTATTTAAAAAAATACTTTACAGGAAAAAAATTTCTATGCATTCCGCCGGACTATTTTACAAAGAAATAGCTTAACAGTTTGACACTGGTGTACAGTCAGCTCCCGCCGGCGCGGGGGGGCCGCGCCAAGGGCAATAAATACAACTAAGGCCGCACAAAGCAAACAGTCGTCCAGGCAATTGTACACGTCCTGTGGAGCCAGAGACCTTAGATAAATTAAAACCACAGAGGAAAGGAATCGTAGCTGCCGGTCAAATCAAAGGAAGTCACGGAAACAGCGATACAGGAGTCGGGATCTTTACATGTTGTACAGAGGGAAGGGAGGGCATTGTGTGTGTGTGTGTTTGTGTGTGTGTGTGAGTGCTCAAAAACTGCTCAGAGCCCCTGGGCACACATCCCGGGCACTGCTCAGAGCCCCTGGTCAGACCCAGACACTGCTCATACCCCCCTGCTCAGACCCAAAACTGCTCACACCCCTTGGTCACACACCCTGGGCACTGCTTACACCCCCTGCTCAGACCCAAAAACTGCTCAGATCCCCTAGTCAGGCCCAAAAGTTGCACAGAGTCCCTGGTCACACACCCTGGGCACTGCTCAGACCCCCAAGTCAGACCTCCAGGTCAGACCCAGGCACTGCTCACACCCCTTGGTCACACACCCTGGGCACTGCTTGTACCCCCTGGTCAGACCCAGACACTACTCAGAGTCACAGGTCAGACCCAAAAACTGCTCAGACCCCCAGGTCACACAGCCTGGGCACTGCTCACACCCCCAGGTCAGACCTGGGCACTGCTCACACCCCCTGGTCACACCCCCTGGGCACTGCTCACACCCCCAGGTCAGACCCAAAAACTGCTCAGACCCCCAGGTCAGACCCAGGCACTGCTCACACCCCCAGGTCACACACCCCATGCAGCACAAGAAGGTCCAGAACAGTCCCTGGGGCAGAGCAGTCCACCCTTGTCCTTCCCCTCAGCCAGGAACCACAGCTCAGTTTGTCACTCAGACCTTGAAGGGCTTGTGGAAAGCTCTGAGCTTTGTCTTGGCCAGGGGCCTGAAGTGTGACCTGGCAGAGCACAGCAGAGCCCTTTGTGTGGACCCACACCTGGGAGAAGGGTTATTACACCCCCCATGGGTGCCCCACCTTCAGGTGTCTGCACAAAGTCACTTGTAGCTTGTCTGAAAGAGAGAGGAAAGCGAAGCCAAAGGGTATTTCAGCTTTAAATTGCACTTGCAAGTTCATTTCTCTGCCTTTAACCCTGTAATATTTTAGACCCCAGCACTATATTGAAAGTAGAGCCTAAGGCTCAGTTCTGTCTCAAAGCTGGTCCCTCTAAGGACAGAGCACTTGGGCAGGGACAGTTGTCTCCAGCATAAAGCAGGAGCATTTTCTACCCATCACCTGACACATATCCCAGAGCAGAGCCTCAAAAATGGAAAAAAATAGAGGATTTACAGTAACAGACCAGCACATCCATAGTTAGGAACTGTTCTGTATCTCTCTGGGTTCCACTGAGAATCACAGAATGTTAAAGGGGTTGGACTGGACCTTAAATACCACCTCGTTCCACCTCCATCTAGACCAGGTTGTACCAACCTGGCCGTGGACACTTCCAGGGTTGGGACATCCACAGCCTCCCTGGGCAACCTGTGCCAGGGTCTCACCACCCTCACAGTGGAAACACTTTTTCCTAATATCTAACCTAAATTTCCCCTCTTTCAATTTGTACCCTTTCCCCCTTGTTCCTGATGAACAGTCCCCTCTTTGTCTTCCCTGGAGGTCCCTTCAGATCCTGGAAGGTGCTATGATGTCTCCATGCTGCTTTCCCTTCTCCAGGCTTCCTCAGCCTGTCTTAAAACAACCCTTGATTATCTCATTAAGGAGGCTGCTCCATGAAATCTTAGAGAAATTCAGAGAGCAGCTATTTAACCTGATATTCAGAAATATTTACTTTGTCCTACCCAGAGATTTGTTTTGCTCAAACAGTAAGTGGTTGCTTCATCTCTGAACGGATACAGCTCACTAAAATCAGTGTTCTACAGGTCCTGTTCTGGAAAACATTTGCCTCTGTCCCATCAGGGCCTTGTTCTGATTCTGCTCTGCTGTTTTCAGTGCAATTGAAGCTGTGGCTGGACAGTGACCAGCTCCACAAGCAATCCCTCTTGTACTTTACATCCAGAGTCGAGGTGGACTTTGAAAGTCTGTCGGTCTCATCGTGGAATTAGTGAGAGATTCTCAAACAGCTCCTCTCTCCCTCAGCCTTCCAAACGTGCTGGAACTGCACCAGCAACATTTAGGTCATTCAAACAGACCTTTTTGGATGAGTATTCCAATCTGACACAAGGGTTTAGGTTAGTAATTGAGCAGAGCATAGAGAGCAGGATGCTATCAGTCACATCCCTCCCTCCAAGGGGAAGTCAGAGCATTTTCCAGGTATTTCAGGCTGTTGTCACATATCTCACTAAAGCTACAGTTTGGAAAGTAACGTGAGCCACTCACTCTGGTCTTCCTACTCATTCCTATGAAAAACGTGCTACTAGAATTTACAGAGGACTTCCAAATGGATTCCCTCTTCACTCTCAGTTTTCCCAACAAAGCAGACAAGTGGGTCGACGGGGGCTCAACCTGTTTATTCTGCCTTTAAAGTTCAGCTTTGCAGACTCCCTGCGGTCTCTTCTGCAGCTTTGCCAGTTCCTGAGGGATCAGGAAAGGGAAGGGCCACCTCGGAGGTGCCTGCACTGCCAGGGCCGAGGAGCAGCAAGGGCAGAGTGGAAGGGGCACTTGGAAGACTCGCAGACTTGGTCCAAAGGGAAGAACACCCTTGGGAAATCGGATCTTTGAATGTGAAGGATGAACTGAAACCACTATTGCCTGTGAGGAATTCTCCTTTGTACAACCCTTAAAGCTATGAAATTCCTCTCAACATAAAAAGTGGAAAAAACCCACCAGAGAAGTGACGGCTCGTCTCGGAACCGCGCTGAGTCATCTAGAATTTCTGCTAAGATTAAATTACACCCCTGCATGAATCACATTACTTCTCATCATAAAAGCTTTCCATTCTAACACCTTATTTACACAGATTACTAAACGAGTCACTACCACTTCAATCTGTAAATTAGTTTTAAATTGAAATATTTCCTAGTCCTCATTTTTGTACCGAAGACAATACATACATACACATAAGGAGTAATACAGGTTCTAACTAATCACTGCAGTATCTTCTGAGGATTATTTCTCTATCAGTTTAAAATAGTGACCTCTACACTGAGGTGCTAATATGTATATAAAAGCCTACACAAACAATATTGCACAAAGTAAGATTTATAATAGAGTAACATATTTTAGAGACCCTTATAAAGAGAAGAGTAATAATTGATATTAAAAAGATGCATCCAGAACTAACACAGCATCTTTGCTTTTGTCTAGTCTAACATAGTGTTTCAAATCTTTCCTACCCCAGTGAGGATTAGAACAAATAAAGTTATCTGGAGTTGCACCAAAACCCAGCTTGTACTCTAAATGTGGGGAGGGGGGAGGGAGATGGGAAAAGGGACAGGATTCTTCCTTTTGATGACTGGAAAGGGCAGTAATAAATGGGGGGAGTGAAAGTCAAATACAGATTACACGTTAACATCCAGAAATATTGAAAGACTGTTTAAAAACTGTTGATAGCTGACACTCTACACACTGAGCACGTGCCACTGATTTTTCCACAGTAACTGGGCACCCAGGAGCTACACATGGAAAAAGCAGTCCAATGCCATAATATTTTTTATTGTGAAATACTAATACAGAACTTACACAGTAAGGCTGTCCTTATTCTAGGAAGTCAGGTATCAACTCAATGCTTATTCTATTAAGTGCATCAGTACAAGGGAAAGTGTGGATCCATTGGACACGTTACAACCCCATCAAAACAAGCTGCCAAGTTGGTTAAGTATTTTAAAGCCTTAAAGTGCTCAAAGATAGCAGTTTCCTCCACAAGACTACCAGTAGGTTCTCTAACTTTGACACTAGTATTTATCACGTTCAGGGAAGATGTATTTTGGAAGCAAAAACCCTCACACCAAACAACATAAGCAGTGCTATGAGAAGTGTTAGGTCAGTAAGTTGCATTTCAACAGGATCAGACACTTGCTTCAGTTCATTTCACAGATCACCCTTGTAGGAACTGTAAGAAACATCAATTTTTATAGCTTGTATATAAACCAACATGTCGAGAACAGACATACCAAAAAATTCCACAAATCATCAAAAGTGCTGTGCTTTCTCTTTTTTTTTTTTTCTTTTATACTATTTTTTAAGCAATTAAAATGAGATGGGGAAGTCACTTTGCAAGTCTTCTACAAAAGCATCACTTTCTGGTGAAGATCAGAGAGAAAGTAAAAGTAGGGAAATAACACTGACCAATGGAGTTCAATCATTTCATGTTTCCTGGAGGAATTTCAATTTGACTTTGAGAAGATATTCAACATCTCTTTACTTAAACAGAAAGAAGTGGTAGACCACTGTTACAGGTTGTACTAAGGGGTTAAAATACAACTTGAATTTTGCATAATCTGTGTAAAAAAGATATGCTTGACATTTTGGAATGTCACCTTTCTTTATAGAATTATAGGCAAGATTTCTCCAATAAAACATAAGCCAGTTATAAAACTATAACTTCACATCAAAATTTTAAAAAGTTGTTAAAAAAACGTTTGATTATATACATATCACACAGAAGAGCCTGCATGATCCTGTGGATTGTGTTGCTGATCAGACTCTATTTTAAAACCTGGAAGGGGCTGGGCCACCTGATCTGGTTGCACAAGTCCTGGTATTGAAGAAACAGAGGAGGAGAGCACCCCTGGGGTAAGCTGAATTTCTATACCTGGTTCTTCAGACTCTATTTTTACACTCACACCTTGGGGTTCACCTTCTGCCTCTGTCTTTCCAGGAACATTACTGTTGAGGCTTGAATTGCTTTCTGCATTTGGAGAATTCTCCCCCACGGGGTGATACTGTTTAAGTCTGATGTGCCAAGCTAAGCTGCAGACTGCTGACACTGTTTTGAACTGATGAATGACATTTCTAGGGATGAAGTAGATGTCATTGTCACACAACTGAATTCTAGCATAGCGAATGCCTTCCCGTCTCATTTGGTTTAGTTTGGCTTCGTCCACCCATTGAACACACTGAGAGAAGGAGAGATGGGAAAGTTAGTGGTAGACTCTTCAAACGATCCAAGTATCCTCCTACTTTCAAGTTAATTCATGTCTAAATCAGAATGTTTCTGTTTTGTGGGTAAAATGAGTATTGGGCATTCACAAACACAATTTCTCTCGTGATAAATTTATCTAGATTTTGGGAGAGGAGACTGAAGAGAAGAGGATTTTCTAGTTATAGCTGAAAACAGTAAGTGTGACATGGGCTGACAGGACTGAGTTTAGATGCCTCCACCTCCTAAGACAACATCAGATATTAGCAAAAGCAGGAACAGGCACACATGACTTCTTAATCAACAGCTTGTTTCTAGAGCACATACTGTGACTCACAGCAGAAATCCCAGCTTGGGGAAAGGACAAGAAAAAGGTGCCTGCCAACTGAACTATTCTATCCTGAAACAGGAGGAAATTGCCCAAGAGAGCTGAGAACTGAGGGCCACTGGGGATCCAAAAGGGCTGCCTACAGACAGAACCTGAGATGTGTCAGGAACTACTCCCAAAACACTAAGAAGGAGCTGACACGAGGGAAGATTGATACCTGTGACACTGGAGGCTCATGGAGGTCCAGCTGAAGTCTCTGCACAACGTCAGTGAAGTCTTCAGCATGAAAACAAACCACATCTTTGGTTATACGAGGCTGGTCACTCCTAGAAAAAGATGAGAATTCCAGGTATTTTTTCAAGAATTTGAGTTAGAGAGAATTACAGTTCTTTCTATAGTAGAAAGTTTCATTGAACCAACAGCCTTCCTCAGTTCTGTACTGTGCACAAAGTCTCACCACTTCTCAATACATCTATTTTTTTTTAAAAAAAGGTAAAATTCATAGATTTTTTATTTCCCCACTTCTTCCTTGCTGCATTCACAACAAAAGTGATGTTTTCAGGAACAATATACCAAAATGATCAAGAACTAATTGTTCAAACTGCCACTAAAGCTCTTTATGTCCTAGGAACCACAACTTGCCTCAATTCTTCCACTTTATAATTGGACAGAATAATTCTGCATTAGGGGAAAAATCACAACAAAGGAACTCTGAAGTTGAAGCAATGAAGAGCTGGGATTTATTAAACAGCTGTGCACCAGAGTGAAGGAAATCCTGGCACCTTTTATTCACATAAAAATCTAATGATATTGCTAGTGATGCTGTCCAATTCCTACTGTAATTTCTAGCAATTCCAGTGATGCAAGTCTAGTTTCCCTGCAAGGTCAACAGCAATATCCTGGGTACATGCCTTGAGAGGGCAGTGCAGCTGGGAAATTAACTACACCGAGTTCTTAGACTGCTCTTAAGAGAAGCTGGAATTAATATACCTGCTCAGGAAATGAACTACCAGCCCTGATGGTCCAGGCATGGTATTTTAAGCCTTTTGTGTATCACTAAAACATGCTGCAGACTGCTGTTACAACTTTTTTACTAACTCAAGAGGGAAAAGCGTGTGGTTTTCAGTACAGAACTTGTGCTTTTCAGTGCTAGGCCGCTTTTATCTTATCAATCACGTTTCTGATCAGGTTTGTTTTCCAAAGGACTTTTTTTTTGGGAAGAGAAGCTGCAAACAGCTGCACTCCAGCAGCACTTACCATTCCCCAAACTGCACAGCCTTCAGGACCCCGACAGCAGCCGTGCTCTGCCAGTCAAAGCCCTGCCCCACGTGGTCAGCGTGAGCTCTCGTCCTGTCCTCAAACAGGACCTCGCGGGGCTCGCTGGTCCGAGGTAGGTACTGCAGATTCTTTATCTCGTTCATTGACCTGAAACGCGATAAAAACACACATTAAAAACCTCTCAGACTACTGAGAAAGAAATATTTGTGTTAAAATAATCTGCTGTGCTGCAGGCTTCCAAAGAACAAAGCGCTTCCCTCTGATTTCTGCTTGGCAAAAGGTTGAAACTAAACCAGCAAAGTACAATGCGGGTTATGAGATCAAACTTTATAAAACAAATCCCAGCACCAAGCACTCAAGCTGGAAGAATCCCTCCAGGAATTTCATGGTATGTAGAACAGAGCTATTTCAATAGAACCTGAACTTCAGTTCTCTGGGAACCCATCAAAAAATTCTCCCTGAAATGGCAATTAAAATGTGCTTCCAACTCTCCTCAAATTGGTTCTCTGAGAGAGAGGGAAGCATATCCCAATATTTCCTGAGCAGGCAGACAGTGCTACAAGTGCTTTAGCACCAACATTGAAAGGCAGCATGAGCAGTGTCAGGATTGCTGCTGTTTCAGAGCTGCCCTCACCACCAAACTGGCTCTTGCCACAGAAATAAGATGAATTAAAAAAGCCTCCTGAAGGATAATAATAGGAGGTTTTAATCTTAAGAAAGCACTGATCTAGGACCTACCCCTGTGAGAAGTGGCAAAATAAAACAACCATCACAAGTAACACTCATTTTATCAGCTGAGCCAACTTGAAACAAAAATGAAGGTGAAACTTCAATCCGAATTAGTCATCTGAAGAACGAGTTACACATCAAGTAGTTGGCTTTTGTTCTCCAGTCTAACAGAGATGAAGTGACTGAGGGCAAAGCAAACCTTACCGGCGCCGTTTGAAGGGTGATTTTGGCATATCAGCTGTGGGGATCATCTGCTCTCCTGGCCTCACCCACATGATGGGCCCATCGTCACTCTGGGACCTGCACTGAAGTCTGAGACTAGAAAGAGTCCCCCAGGGCAACGTCATCTAAGAAGAAACCAGAAACAAAACAAACCCACAAAACACACATAACACAAAACACTGGGTGAGATAGAAAAATTAAATGATGCCTTTGGTAAGACTGGTTCAGATTTGCTGTCAAAAGAATTGCAGAGAAACTAAGTAGGTTTGAGAGGTAAACTATATTCTGAGCTAACTTGATCAAATTTAGTTTTTAGGGAAGCAGAGGATTATGTAATGCATATATATGATAAAAAAATACAGTTTAACTACTGACACAGTTATAGCTACCTAATTCCATACCTTTCTACTGCACACAGGAAAGAATGAACCACAGCAGCCCAAATAAGCACATCAATGAAGGAAACACCTCGTGGTTTCTAATTACTGGGAAATATATGAAACCTAGTAACTGCTTAAATATCTCTAGTGCTCTGAACAAACCACAAGTTGCTGCTTACTCTAAGAAATGGAGATTCTTCCAGCATATCTAGAAATTCTGGGAAGTAGTCCCCAACTTCTTCATCCACCGCTCCGACGAGGCTGATCTGCCGCATGGGTCCTGCTCTGTAGGTGCCACAGCAGTACGTTCGATTGACCTGAGAGCCCAGAGAGGAGACACAACACCACCACAGCTTTAGTTCTGGTGCACCAGAGGCAAAGTCACTAAGACAACTCACTGGCCCGCAGCTGAGATGAACCTTGGACTCATGGACCTCTGTTTGAGGAGATGTGCCTCTGGGAATACGCACAGGGCCTGTTTGGAACACATGCCCACAGGGCATCGTCCCAAGGGAAAGACTCCTGCCTGTACTCCTGACAGGAAATCCTTCTCAAGTTGAGTGAGTATTTGACTAATTCAGGAACAATTCAACACTTCCAGGCTGACTTGAGAAAACAACCACACAAGGGTTCATTGTGACTCAGTCTTTCACCAGCAAGCCTCAGCTCTCCACTCCTACAACACTTGACTCTTGCTTCTACATCTCAAACCAGATGCTCCTGGAACTGGCACATTCTTCCCCTCAGTCGTGTCCCAGAGGTCCTTCCCTTGTGACTGTAGTGAGAAATCTCAAGGGTCCTTCATGCAGTGGTTCTGATAATGTTGTTTGGACAGGAAACTGAGGAAATGAGAGGTTTAGCCAGAAAGCCAGTGCTCATGAACAACAAGTCCATTAGCAGCAGAACCTGCTGTCAGTGGCCAGAAACACTTTAACCTCCCTTAGAGGCCTTGCACATCCCCTGGAGCACAGACTGTCCTGCTCTCCCAGGTCATCTGGAAACTTCTCCTGCCCATTTCCTGTTCCTGGAGGAGAAGCCCTGGCAAGACTCTAGTGTTCTCCAGCCTCACCTGTAAATCCCATATGGCCACAGAGTAGGGTTTGATGTAGATAGCATGGGTATTTAATGTAACAGAGCAGAAATTCTGCCACAGTTAGTCTGCTTTGCACACTCAGTTGTGTCTGAGGCCCGACCTTCCATCCCACTTCCATCTGTGTTTGAGTGCTTCCAGTGGTGAAAAACAACAGCTGTTCTCCCTGGCTGAGGGATGGGACAGGGACAGAGGATTACTGTGAAATTGGCAATTTTAGTCACATTCAGGATGAGAATGCCTAACTCCATTTACAGATATGTGGATGCAGCAGCTTAAAGTTTAGTTTCAGTTTTGCATGTTTATCCAACAAACCAGATGTTATTAAATTACTCCATGAGGTTGCTAAAGGTGAATTAGGAGCTACTAATAAGAGAAGAATAGAGTTACTGCTGCAATTTTTTCCTCCATCAACAGCCAGATATTTCACTTCTTAATGACAGGAGTTTAGCTCACTCTACGTGCTGAATGCAGTTCAGAGCAGGAGGCTGGAACACCACAGGGATATTCTAGTTGTGTGCACCTACAGGAGAACTAAGGACTGAAATGTTCTGGGCCTTAAGTCAGCCAAGTTTAACTGCCAGGCACTATTTCTGTAAGTGGAGACAGACCACTTCCAGATGAGATCTGCTCTATTGAAACCACCTGTTCAGAGTCACTAGTATTTCACAGGTGTTTGTCACAAGTTAAAATGAATTATGATTCCAGATGCAGTTTTAACTTGTAACGTTTTCAAAGGAAATGAAAAACTAGAAGCTTTAAGTTTGGGGTTTTTTTTAATGCACTGGAACACAATGAAAAAAAAACAGAAAAGAATTCAAGAGTTATAAAGGAGACCGTAAAAATACTTTAGGGAACTATTGGATTTCAGTGTTTTGCTAGTTTTTAATAGAAATTAAATATACACACTTGAGAATTAAAACCAGGATTACTGTTGTGTAGGGACTGTGGGGCCAGTAAGAACACTCAGGCATCCTGTGCCTTTTCAAATGCCACACCCCACCCTGTGTATCCCCTACTCCACACCGACAGTGAGTTATAGGCATGTTTAAAATTGGCTCTTGAGTGCTCCTGGAGACATTTTCTTGCAGCTGCATGATGAGCCTATCAGTGTCCCACACACTTGGGTGAGAACAGGAACAGACAGCGCCAGTGCTTCCTGTCCCAGCCACAGAGCTGGTGTTTATTTGCATGTCCCTGAGCCACCCCAGCCCCCTGGCCTGCCTCACCAAGGGTTAAGGGAGCAGCCACACCCCAGAGGGGGAGAAGAGGACACACACATGAGGCATCAGCTGGAGACAAATGAGGTTAAGGCTCAGAAGTTTCTCTCCAGTTGGAAGAAAAGCACGAATCGGTTGACAGTGCCAGTATTTCAGCATGCCAAGTCAGCTAGAAAACCAACCACACAAACACTTTGCTGTGAGGAAGAAAGCAGGAGCACAAGGGGGTTACTACTGACAACAGAGGGGCAGGGCAGTGACATGCCAGCACAACAAGGGTGACATGTCTGACTACAGCATGGCATGGTGCTGTCAGACCACTGGGCACTGGGGACAAACCAAAGGAAGTTTGCAGTACAGATGCACAATTTCTCCATTTCACACTTTGGTAGCTTCTGTTAAAAAAAAAAGACATTGCCCTTCCAGAATAAGAGAAGTTCATATGGGGGAAACAACCAAACTGGGACATGGTTCATTAACCAAAGCTGTCAGGAACAGAGGAACCTTTTCTGACAGCAGGAGTAGGAAAAATTCCCCAATTATCACCTGTTGGTCGCTTCTCCCACCTTCTTCCCAGAAGGAACAACAGTTTATGCAAAACCTACTTCCCCAACTCTTTCCTGGCCTCTCCCCAGAACCCCCACTCCTCTGTGACAGTCTAACTGTTCTTTGGATCAGAGAGAGAATTCAACAGGCAACTGATGACTTTTTTTCTTGGGGGAAAAACAGTAGAAGTGTTTAAGTCTAAATATATTCCGATTCACTGAGTAGAACTAGAAGCAGTTGTACTGAAGCAAGTGATAAGGAAAATGAGAGTTCATTCCAGCTGCACTGCTAACAGCTTCCAAATTAAATTGTGCCCTTATGTGAAGAAAGCTCACAAATTACTGCTCAGCCATCTGAGTCTTTAAAGCTCTTAGCCCAAGCGAACAGCTCCAAACTAAAGCTTAACTTCAGCACTAAAGTGTTAGAACCAACGAGAGCCAAAGCATGAGGACACTTAAGCTTAATTATTTTAAGATACTGAAACCAAACATTTATGCTACAAACACACATTGGAGTGCTTGTTATAAACTGACTGCCCTGAGAACAAAGAAATTCCCCTGGCAAGGCAGTTAATTTTCACCAGACCGGAGACACTTCCTACTAAAATTCAGTTTCTCTGGAAAGGTACACAAAACAGCTGAAGGCTGTGTAAGCCAAAGGTCACATTCACTTGAAATTCACGGATCAAATCTCCATTTCTTGACACCGAGTCTCCAGGACTCAAAATTATCTAATGCTCAAAACACCCTCAGTGCAGGAAACAAGCTCATGCACAGGGAAGGAACCCAGAATGGAGGGGACTTAACTGGGTATCTTTAATTAAAAATATTCCGTGGTACAGCATGCAACAGTGTAACATGGCTCATTTGCAAAAGCATAACTAAAGTGCTTTTGTACTGTACAGTTCTCACTCAGAAAGGTCAGAAGTGAAGCTTGGCCAGTGTGTAAATTCCTCAACGGTGCTGCCAAGGAACAGCAGTAAAACAGCCAGAGTGATCCTCCCCTGGCTCTCTCAGGCAGGGCACTGTAGCCTTCTCTATTTCAAGATAAGCCAGCTTGCAGACCTTGGGTGAACCCACCACCAGTTTAAAGGCTTCCTCAAACTTCACCATCGTGTGTTTTCCCTGAAGAGCCCCTTTTCAGCTGGCTGTGACAGCTCCTCTGCTGTTTGCTCTGTGCAAACTGCAATAACACACTTCAGGCAGAGAGGATTAACCAGGTCATGCTGGAGCTGGGTTTAGAGAAGTGGTTTAGACCAACTGAACCTTATGTCATGACTCAATCTTAATCAAGTTTAGACAGTACTTAAAATAGAATTAATTGAAGTACCAGCACAGATTATAACCCAACAAAGCCTCTTATTTATTACCATACATTCCTCACATGTATTTATAGTACCAGCATTCATGCTCACAGGACATTCACCGAGAAAAAATGCAGTTGTAAATACCCCATTGGCTCTGTTTAACCATTTTAGGGGTCACCACATGAGTTAGAATGCAACATGACACCACATAACACAGACACAGCACTAATCCTGAAGACTTTGAAGCCCACCCTGTGGCCAGGTTCCACCTCTGCAGGTGCAGGAGGGCTCTTGCCCACAGCAGAAGTTCAAATGCTCTGAGGCTGTTTTTGGGGTACTCTGCACTCTGACACAGCTCTGTCAGCAGCACTTAAACCAAGGAACAGAGGCTAGTTAAAATAAGTGCTGCAGCAGCTACTCACTGTCAAACAAATTCATAAGCAAAGTGTCAGAATTATTCAGGCAATGGTATTCAAAGGCTCCACAGTGACCAGGCTGTAATTTTCTGTAAAGCAATAATTGTTTTTCCAATGCAAATCTTGCTTATAAGCATTTGGTAAACCCTGGAGAGATCCAAACAGCCCATTCACAAGCATTACCATTTCAAAATCTGTTGCTAAAGGTCTGTTCCAATAGTGGGGTAGCGCACTCCACTACAGAGTTTCAGATTTATCCTTCCAGCAGGTGAACCAGCAAATGTAATTAATGTCTTGAGTAAAGACTTGAAGAGTAAACAGCAGTCTGAATCTGCTCTCAGACTAAACAGAAAGATGCTTTATTCCATCTAAAATAAATTAATCTGAATTCTAATCTTGGTTTACGTTCATAGGTATTTCTGAGTTTAGTCACAAGGCTAAAACCCAAGGGGTTTTCACGTGCAATCTCGAAATTAACTTAGTTTTTACTGTTGCATCCATTTAAGTTACAGAGAGATACAGTTTCAGAATCTAAGCTAGTTTTATTTTCCTTTTCCAAGGCAATTAAAAAGATACTCTAACCACCTCCAAGTTAGGAAGTTTAAACACCCAGCATCAGCTACTGATAGAATTAAGATGTTAAAAAAACCCCAACTTGTGAATTACATACTGAGACCTGAAAAGTACTGTCATTGCAAAAAAAATACCCCAGATCTATTGAATAAAAAGAGCAGTGTTAGCATTTGCAGCCTATGCAACTCTTGACACAGACTTGGCTGTTGTTTTGAACAATCTCAGTGCTTTCCCACGTTTAGAAGCAAAAGATGATCAGTGCAGATCCTTTCTCAGGTCACAAACAGCAGTGTCTGAGGTGTGATTCATCAGCTACCAGTGAGCTTTTAAGCAGAAACAGGAATAAACAGCACAGTCCCAACAGCATCCTTTTCATCTGCTCAGAACATAAATTTGTGACTCACACATTTTAAGCCATCCCTTCTCTGGATTAATGAGATTAATCAAATCTAGGTGTTGTGCAACTTTTACGCCTTTTTAAAGAGTTCTTACCTGAGAATGAAAATTTGAAATTGTTGTTGTTTCAATGTCCTTCTTGCCCAAAATTTCCATTTTCACTGGAGTGTTAGGAAAGTTAAAAGCAAAGTAATCCAGGAAGTCTGGTAAATAAGCAGCTGCTCCATGTACTATGGCTAAAGCATAGTAAGCTGCATTTTTATCATTTTCACTGAATGACAACGCAAGAAACTCTTCTGCAAATCTCTCCATCTCCACTGGAGACAAAAATGAGAGTTCATCCATGTAGGCATGCAGGACCAGAGCCCCTCCATTGGACTGGTGTTCCTCGTGAATGAAGTTACTAAATTTAGTGCCAGTTTTCAGGAAGCTGCTGCGAACAGAGTGCTCCTGGTGTGTCACAAAGGGTGTCTGTACTCCCTGGGGTACCCGATACTCCTGCATGCCCACATTGAGCCTGCAGAGCTGCTCGTCCTTCAGGTACCTGAAGGATTCCTTGGTCATTTCCAGGCTGTCACACTGTCCTTGAGCCAGAGTCTCTTTGTCGATGCGAGTGAGCCCAGCGCACACCGTCTGCACTTCTTTGTTGTACATCTTCAGGCGTTTCCCCCTCACGTCTTCCCGGTGTTTCTTTTTCTTTTTTTTCTTGATCTTCTTCATGATAAGACTGTCAACTCGCTGGGTTTTGCCATTTTCGTCGGGAGTTTCTGGCAGAGACAAGAAAGGGAAGATTAGAGTTCTGCAGTTGCAGCATATTCACCCAAAAAGAATTCAACCCCCTCACTTGCTGATCTATTCCCAGCGAGTCAGACCAATAGTAATACCCTGACTTTTGACTCAATTATACAACCAAAAATGCAGTCTTTCTAGTGCTATACAAATAAACACTTGCATTAAGGAAAGCTCCCAAAACCCAAGCTTAATATTTTAGAAATATTTCCATTTTTAACAGAACTATTAGAAAGCCTTTTAAAGGAGCCTGTATTTCAGAACATCTATAATTAAGTACATTAATAACTTCTGACATTTAAGGCAGTGCCATGCAGGGGAAGAGGATAAACAAGTATGTGTAACATTTAAACATCAGGACTTTCATTACAGAACACTTCCCTGATTTTGGACACATGATACAGAAGCAAAATAGTGCAGCTGAAGAGGCACAAGCATTACTGACATTTAGAGGTAAAAATACTAATATAAATCTTAGACTGCTGATCTTTTGAATTAAAGGACCCAGATCATCACATCCAACGCTTCAGCTATCTTTTGCTAGTCTTATAAATCATTAGTTAATGGGAAAGAAATTAAGAGGCTGTTTTGAGGTTTTCTTTAAGGTCAATCAAGCTGTAAAAGACAGAGATAAAATGTAAAAAAGTAGTTCTGTAAGGCAAAATGGAATAGTTTAGGCTGCTGATCTTTTAAGAATGAAAACTAATTCAAATAACATTTAGCAAGTGACAAAGCTAGTTAGGAAACTTAATGCTCCAGCTGTCACAAACTCAATTGCCAAGACAAGATTCTCATGTGCCTGAATCAAAGACCTGTTTCACCCAACAATGCCCATAAATCTCTGTGCTACGAGGATAGCCACAGGGATCAGAACAACCTGCTGCTGAAGGCAACACCTGACCAGAAGATGCAGTAGCTAAAGTTCTGCAGTTTCCCCTCAGGACATGGCTTTGTGCTAACAAAATTCCCTTTCTTGGGCTGCAAATTGGTATTCCTTCCTCTCTTGGAGCTCTTGAAGTTAAAGAAAAAAACCATGTTCACTGCTCTATGAGAAAGGGTGTCATGATTCAGACACACAGGTCTAAATTCTTGGTCTAGCCACAGTGTTTAGCCAACTCATTACTGGTTTGGTCTGGGAGCTCCTTACTGGAGATGGGTGACCTTCCCAACAGCCTGGTGTAACAGCAGAATTACTCACGGAGCAGAGAAAGAGTCGATTGCTTAACACTCGCTTCATACAATAGTCTTAGGACCTGAAATACAAGTTTCCACAGCGCTGCTGTAGCCTTTACAAACAGCAAAGGCCCTGCTCCTTCTATCCCAGCCAGGGAAACAAGGAAAAGCAGGGTGGTATCACTTGTTTTGGGAAGTCAAGCAAAACGGTTCTTGGAATAAGTTTTTCTGCAAGACTGAAGCGAAGGGCATGAGCTTGCTCAATCCTGAGCTCTCAAGTACAGACACTGCTTTACTCACTGCAGTGAGCACACAAATCACACACAACATCTTTGTTCTTCTGGGACCAGAGATTCCAAGCAGGAACTAAATAAGAATTTCATGCCACTGAGCTGTTGGTAATACTTCCCTATAGATGTTTCAGAGAATTTTTGATTGTTAAAAATATCTTATTTGCAGCACTTCTGATTTTAGATACAGCTTAAAAACCCCACACAGCTGGTAGTTTTAATTCAGAGTATCTTCCTGTTTGAAACCATTCCCTAAGAGCAGACAGACACTGAGGAATCTCTGCAGTTGGGAGCTTCCAGTGAACACTGGTCTGTTTTCAGGATAAAAGCTGCCCTGGCTGCTGCTGCTGGATCCACTGCACACAGCAGAGTCCCACTACTACAGTGAGTAACCACCGTATTAAGTGAAGCTAAACACTGACATTATGGGGGACATACTGCCTGACAATCTGGAGGGAAATACAGTTTTAATTATTCCTGTAAATAAACAGCAAGCCTCCAGTACCTCAAACACATAAAAAAGCTATGGCCAGGTCAGTAAGCTTGGGCACATCAGTGACAATAACTGAGCTACTCCAAAATGATCAGACATCACATCAGTGAACACACCACCACCAACAATAAACAGCAAAAACAGTGGGGATGTCCACTGTCACCTGAGGCCACAGATAAGCACAGTACAGCCAAAGTAATAGGCACTTTAATTAGATTATACATCAAAATAAAAACTGAGAGTGAGGACAAGAAAGCCAGCCCCCTCCTGAAAACCACAACACATGCAGCTGAGAGCAGGCAGTGAAGAGCTTCAGATTAGCAAACAGCTTTCCTCTGCAAGGCTGGAATTCTGATGCTCATTTTCACACTGCTTAAGCCTTCATTAAAAGAGGCCTGATTTCATTCTGGGTTAGAACTGACACAGTGACACTCCAGCCTACAAAGACACACTGCCTCAAACTTTAGATCGATAAGTATTGGTAACACTGCAGAAGTTTACAATCCAGTAGCTCATTATTCCAGCACAGTTGCACAGTAGCATTAACCAGCAGAGAAGAGCCTCTCCTAAGTAATAGTTTTGGTCATTCTTAGGACAGTCCTCCCCAGAGTTTACACTGCAGACCTGACTCCTGTAAGCACACACATCTTTAGCACAAAACCTTCACATACTCTCCAGAATCACAATTCACAACATAATATTGTTATTACAGCAGCTTCTGCAGTTACTTTTTTACCTACACTGCTCTCACCAAGAGGCTTTCACTATGACAAATTCCCAAGCAGAACCAAGAGAGTCATTCTGTACTGTGAAAAAAAGAACCCAAACAAAACCACACACACCAAAATCCAGATAACTCAGCCTTTCTGTTAGAGAAATCACAGACTTGTCAGGGTTAGAAGGGACGTCTGGAGACCTCCCAGTCCAACCCCCGTGCCCAGGCAGGGTCACCTGGAGCAGGTGAAACAGGAACTCATCCAGGTGGGTTTGGGATGTCTCCAGAGAGGGACATTCCACCCTTTCCCTGGGCAGCTGCTCCAATGCTCTGCCACCTCCATGGAGAGAAGTTCTTCCTTATGCTGAGGTGGAACTTGTTGTGTTTTAGTTTATGGCCATTGCTCCTCGTCCTGTCACTGAAAAGAGCGTGGCACCACCCTCTGCCACCCTGCTACTCGCCCGGATTGACGAGACCCCCTCTCAGGGGGTCACTTATTAAAAATACCAACACAAACCAAACCCTGGCAGACCCCGCTAACACCGAGGCAAGGCAGCTTCTCTCCCTCAGCCCTCGCCCCTGCGATGCTCCCCACACAGCAGCCCCGGGGCCCCGCGGGTCACCCCCGCTCCCCCGAACCCCGGGGGCCCTCAGGGCTGCCCCCTCGCCCCCCGACCTGCCCAGGCCCCGCCGTGAGGGGCTGAAACAGGGCCGAGCGGGGCATCCCCCAGCCCGGGCCGCGCTCACCTCGCTGGCTGGGCCGCCCCGCCTTATGCTCGGCGGGCTCTCCGTGGTGCCGGTGGTGGTGCCGGCGCTCCGAGGGCGGCGGGAGGCTGAGGGGGGAGAAGGTGAAAAGCCCCGCTGCGGGCAGGGCGGGCGGGGGCGGCGGCAGCGGCGGCTCCGCCGGGCCGGGCCCGGCCAGCAGCGCTGCGCTCGGGCGGGCCCGCTTGGCCGCGGGAGGCTCGCCGGGGGCCGCCCGGCGGCGGCGGGGCCCGCGGGGCCGGGAGGGGCGGTCGGCGGAGGAGGAAGAGGAGGAGGAGGAGGGCGGCGGCTCCTCCGGGGCCCGCGGCACCGCGGCGACCTGCGCGGCCATTTCAGGGGCTCCCTCACACACATTTAAATGGCCCGAGCGCCGGGCCCGCCGCGCATGCGCGGCCGCGGGGCACCATGGGAGCTGTAGTCCCGGGGGCGGGGGTGGGCGGGGTCACGTGATGGCGCGCGCGGGAAAGCGCTGAGGGAGCGCGGAAACGGCGGTAAGGAGGGTTCGGTTTATTCGGGTCTTATTCGGGTTTTTTTGGGGGGTTTTTGGGTTTTGTTTCGTGCGTCACGGTGTTAAATGAGCGCTGGGGTGGTGGTGGGAGGTGGTTTGAGAGAGAAAGAGAGGATGTGGGAGCTGCTGGAGCTGCCCCCGGGGGAAAAACATAAATCATTGAACTGGAGAATCAAAGAATCACAGATTGGGTTGGGAAGGACCTTAAATCCGTCTCATTCCAGCCCCCTGCCGTGGGCAGCGACCCCTTCCACCAGAGCGGGTCCTGCTGTTGGGAAATCCCGTGATTTCGGTGAAAAAAAATAAATCGGTTTTTACTATTCCCCCCAGCAAAAGGAGCTTTAAACCAGCTTGAGTTTTCTGCTCCTCTCGGCCGAACTCCGCAAGTCCCGATGGTTTGGGGTTTTTTGTGTCTTTGCAGGAAAACAACCATACAAAGCAATTTCCAGCATCTTTATCCCAACCCACTGAGGGTATAAACAGTGGAGTTTGGTGAGGAATCCGACTAGGAATCTCATCTCCCCAGTTCCCACCTGAAATTCAGTGCAGGAGACGCACAAATCCTTAAAAAAAGCATTGTTTGTTTGTTTGTTTGTTTGTTTTTAAATAACATTTGGCTTGCTGTGGTGGTGTTTGGGGATTTTTTTTCAGACAGAAGGACAGCAGGGTCAATTACACGGGTGTAGTTTCTTTGGGATCAATCACCCTCTTAGTCTTACAAACCAAAATCCAGACAAATTATCTGAGTTGCTCAGATGAAAAAGGAAAAAAAAAAAAAGCTTAAATTAATTAAAGTGACATAAACATTGAAGTGTCTTTGATTACAGCAGACCTACAAATGTGAGGTCAAAGAGATGCTGTGTCTGCACCATCCAGGGTCTCGGTCCACTCCACTCTGCTCCCTTGGCCTTCCAGATCATTCCATAGTCTTCACTGGGCCCTATCACCTCTCAAATCCATCCTTTTGGAGTGATTCCATTCCAAAACACAACAAAAGTAAGTCCCTCCTTAGGATAAAAGATCTATTCCAAGCTTTACTTTTCATCCTGTTGTAAATTAACTGGAAGCTGCTGGTCCTTTTTTATTCTTCTTTACTTTAAAACTTCAGTTGAAGACTGTGCCAGTAGTGCCTGAGCTGCCAATACTGTGCAACAGCTTTTGATGTGTTTATTCTGATGGAAACCTCACTGGGATGAGCATTCCAGGTGCATCAGGAGGACTTCACAAACCTGCAAAGCCAAGTCTATAAAATACATCTAAATATTCCACGTTGGGGGTGGATTTCTTGGGCCTTTAGGTTTGGAAAATCGATTTGCAAAGCCTAGGAAGAAATCATATGTTGTTAATGCAACAGATTCCATATGTTATAGATATTATCTAATTCCTTAGGATAACAAGGTGTTAGAACAATACTTGTCATTTCAATTCCTTCCCAAACTTTAAGGTACTATAGAAAAGCAACATCCTTGTGAATAAAGCTGTAATTACAGTACTTGTAATGTTTGTAATTTGTTAGTGTTCTGCCTGGCATTTAGACTGTCAAAAAGCAGGTTCTGCCTACCAAGACACAAAGAAGAACACATACCAAAGTTAAGGAAAGACCTCAGAGGGTTTGTTGGGGCAGGTTCTGATGATTTTGTCAGTGAAGATGGGCTGCAGATGCCTAGAGAAAAGAAAAGATTGGAGCAGTTGGTCACCCTGAAGAGCTGAACTCAGAGGATTATGGAATTGTTGAGGCTGGAAAATGTTTGCTCAGGAGTGCTTTAAGCACTTTTTAGCAGTCCTGTTTTCAAGATAAGCTTTTTAATTTTGGATCAAAGGGAAATTAATTAGAAACTCCTTATTCATGCTCCAAATAGACTGGGCAAAACCCAGGTTGGGACTCACATTCCCCCCTACACCCCTATCCCCCATTTGTAGGGTATTTGTCCCACAACACTGGTTTGAATGACCTGAAGAATTTGGGTTTTTTGTCCCCAAGGTACCCAAAGGGCACCACAACATCCTTGTGGCATTCCTAAAACAACCACAGCTTTCCAGGTGAGATGGTTCTGTCAGCACAGCTCTGCGTGTCCTGCTCCAAAACAGGGTCTTTCACATTGGGAAGGTTCAGGTTCTTGCTATTTCCATCCCACATATTTAAATACTGCTTTAAATCCACTGGGAAGATGCACATTGGCCTTTAAGACTTACTTTTTCTCACATTTTTCAGTATTTTCATGCTCTGTAAAAAAAATGGGGAAAAAGAAAAGACTTGTTGGGAAAAAAATGTGGGAAGCAGTGGATCAGGTATTGTGATAAAGGGAATTCATGGATAAATGTGCATATATAAGTACACTGATAAATATAAATAGTCCAACTACTGTGATAAAGAGAATTCACTGTAAATGTGTTATATCTCATAAAAAAGCATCATGTCCTGCAGCTGAGACTGAAAAGCAGATTTGTGCCTTTCCCTTTGTCTCTTTCCTTGTCATCCCAAACTCCTCCAGTTTGTATTTTCCTTGCTGTGTTCTGCCAACCATAACATCCCAAAGTACAAGCTCATGAGTTTAATTAACAGGGCCCTTGTAGGACACACTCAGACCCCACTGGAGCAGCTTTTCCCCAGAGGAACTGGCACTCTGGGTGGATGGAGTTCCAAGGCATAACCACTGGCATGGGCAGGGCTGTGTTACCTGTTCCCAGTGCAGTCAGGGGATGTGTTTGCACCTCTAGAGCAGAACATTTTTGTTACTCTTGTCTCCTTGCCCTAAACGCAGTGGGAGAGCAGCAGGAGCTTCTCCAGACCGAGCTCTTTTCTCCCCCTCTCCATTTCCAACCCCTTTTCTTTGGTTTGTTTTACCTTGCTCCTCCTGAAGCGTTTCATGGCCTCTTTGGATGATGTTTCAGAGCCCTTGTTCTCCAAGCCCGCAGGACTTGAGGAGTTTCTTGCAGCAGGCTGCAGACCTGGGGACATACATCATACCTATATTTTCAGTGGTCACTCACAAATCCTCCTGCTCTTTTCTAAGTGCTTTGTTGTTACTTTTAATTCCCTCCAGTGCACCGCTTCTAGAAATTTCCAGCAGGTCCCCTGCTTGTGTTTATTTTCATTATATTTGCTGAGCTCTCCTGCAGTGAAAGCCTGAAGCACCACCTGGCAAGGCTTTGAACAAGTGGGCCATGCTCTCAGCCATCCACAGGTTTAGGTGTGAGCATAAAACCTCAGTTACACCCTGAGAGAAGAGCTCAGCACTCACTTGCTGCATCAGCGAGAACAAAGGACTCCGGGGTTCTTTCAGGAAGCGGGGGAGGAGAGTCAGAGCCATCCCAGGTTGACTCTGAGAAAGCAAAGATAAAAGAGTTGGTTACCTAGCTTGAAAAAAAAGAAAAATATATATATTATAACCAAGCAGCATATCTCAGTTGTCTCAGAGGAAACACACAACATGCAGCAAAAGAGGAGGCTGCAAGGAACATCCTCATGTACAGGCTGAGGCAGGAGCAGATTAGGAAATATAAACTGCCAGTTTGTTTGGTTGCAGGGCTGTCTGGTTCTGGTCAGAGCTGTTCAGTTGCAGAACTATTTAGCAACATAGACTTTCTGTCAGACTAAGCACAGATCCCAGTGACATTCCCCAAATAAAGCAGCTTCAGTAAAAAGCAGGTCTTAATTCTAAAGATTATCCCAAAACTTATACCTGTGTGGGGGCTCCGAAGCTTCACACTCTGGAAACAAAAAACAAGGCAAGTATTTAAAATTCCCACCACCAAATGTTGTTGCAGACAAGGAAGCCAGAGAAGAGGAGGAGAGGATGTGAGGTGCAAACACCCTCCCACACACACACACACCTCCACACGGGTGTAATGGAAGACAGACTTGTGCCTTACTCCTTCACTTCACAGAGCTGTCTCTCAGCTATGGGATGATCAAGAGATGCCTGAGTTTTGTTCCACTCCTGCCTGTTCCACAGGGCTGTGTGAACCTCAGTGGACTACCAACATCTTCTCTTCTTTATCCTCTGAATGAGGGACAATATGTTTATTACCTTGTATGGGATTTGGGACCCCCAGGAATAATGTTTGGAGTAAAGCAGATGAGTATAAAGAGGAGTCTGGCTGAGGCCATGTCTTCCAGTCCTGAGCCCTGAAATCCCTGGAACTGTCCAAGGCCAGGTTGGATGGGGCTTGGAGCAACCTGGGCTAGTGGGAAGTGTCCCTGCCCATGGCAGGGGCTGGAATGGGATGAGCTTTAAGGTCTCTTCCCACCCAAACCATTCTGGGATTCTATGAAATAATCTGTGGAAAGTGCCAAAATTAGGGTCATTCTCACAGGAGGAAACATGATAAAGAAAATGGCATAGGGGTAGTTCTGGAAAAGGGATAAAAAGCCACTAACTTACCTTACAGGGTCTCAGTCTCACAGAGTCATGAAACCCCTCTGAGTGGGTCTCACCACTCCACTCCCAAGAGGTCCCAATATTTGGGTTTCTGTCTGGAAGCTGAAAATCAGAAGTGGCCAGAGGAAATTGTCCTGGAAGTGATTGAACACAGGAGAGGTCACCTCTCATCCCAGGCAGCTACAGGACAACAAATGTTGGGTGAACTCTCAGTGCTCCACATTTGATATTGGTGGATGCACTTACCCGATTCATTGGCTACAATAAAGGACTCTGGGGTGCGCTGGGGCAGGGGGGGAGGATCATCATCATCATCCTCCTCATCATCATCATCTGGCTGTGGCAGGGTGGCTAATTGGAAAGACACGGAGAGGTTACCTGCATGGAGAGACAAGGACAGGTTACCCACATGGCAGGGGCATCAGAGCCCTGTGCAGAGGAGCTGACTGCTCCTGCCCTGCCACGCACCAGAGGTGATGCTCAAACACCTCTGAACTGTGTTTAGAAACCCAAATAGTTCTCAGCACCAGTTCACCCAGGGACAGAGCTGGCAGCAGAATTGCCATTGCACAGGGGAGGATGATGAGCAGCCGGTGGTCCTGCTGCTGCCTGGTTGTGCTGCAGCTTCCCAAGAACACCTGGATAACGAGCTTGGGTTTGTGATAATTAATGCTGAAGGGCCTGAGCAGGACAAGGCTGAGCAAATGCCAAAGCTGCAGACAAAAGGAAATGTCTGACTGCACCAAGGAATAATTCCACCTTCCTCATGTGGTGAGGTGAGTGATGGTTTTAAGGCCACAGGTCTGGGCAGAACACTTATGCTGAACTGTAGAATCACAGAATGGTTTGGGTTGGAAGGGACCCTAAAGACCATCTAGTTCCAGCCCCCTGCCATGGGCAGGGATGTCATCCGCTGGATCAGGTTGCTCAGGGCTCCTGAAGTCCTGGTTCTCCCAAACTCAATGAGAGTTCAATGTCCCCCTGCAAGACACTTTGAGGAAAGCATTAGGTTTTGACCTGGAAACTACACCCTCAGAGAAAACCATGTCTGGGAGCTTTCGGAATGCTTTTTGCTTGCCAGAATTGGTCAGCACCAGTCCCTGCCTCCCTGTGAGAGCTGTTCCCAGGTGACACAGCGGGTCAGAGCAGCTCTGCAGTGCAAAACCCCAAATCATGCTGTTCTAAAAATGTTGTTTATGGGGAAAAAAAATAAGGCAGGATGAAAAGAGTGTGAGGATGAAAGCAGCTGGTCCCTCAGCTCCCATGGGAGCTCAGTCCTGAGGAGCAGCCACAGCCCTGCCTGGACACCAGCAAACCACACCTCCAGCAATCCAGAGGGATGCAGCCCCGTGTATCCCAGCCCTGCAGCACTTACCTGGTGGGGACACCCTCTCCTCGTTCTGGGGAGCGTGGTGGGACAACTGGGAGCTGGCTGTGGTGGGCTGCAAGGGGGCACTGGCAGCACAGGAAGGGAGAAGCTCCTCCTGCCCCTCCACAAAGCGGCTGGAAAACGTTGGGGACAGGGGGTCATCTGAGGAGATTGACGAGAAGTAGGGATCTTCTGCTGAGCAGAGATAAGGGTAAGGGCATTGCCCATGGTTCCTGTGGCTTGGAGGGCCATCTGCCTCTCGTCTGGAGGGCTTCAGCTCCACAGAGGAAAATCCATCCTGCTTGCTCAAGTGACCAGCGTGTGGCAACTGCGAACTCCAAGCAGGCTTGGCGCCGCCTCCATCCCATTCCCAGTCCTCTCCCCACTGGCCCAGCACCAAAGGGCTCGATGCAGTCCATGTCAGAGGTGCTCTGCCACCAGGCCCCCTGTCTCCTGCTCCCTTTGGGTCCAGGTCCAGCTCCCAGCTGCGGCGTTTCCGAGGGCCGTCCCCAGCACCCCAGCGCTCCTTCCTGCGGCTGATGAAGTTCAGAGCACCAAAGGAGATGGCCTGTCTGATGGGGGACACTGCACGGGCACAGCTGTCCTGTGGGGCACACAGAGATGGCAGGGATGCTTTGCTCTGTGCCACCTGAGGGACACAGTGATGAGAATCCTGCTCTGGAGGAAGATGTTGGTGCACATCCCGCTCCTCTCGCTCTGAGCTGCAACAAAACACCGTGACAGTGGAGTCAGAGCCATGGAGTGCTCAGGAATCTTTTAGCCTGCCAACAAAGCCCACCCCATTGCTCCTGGGGGCAGTTCCCTGAGGGGAGAATACAAAGCCCACCCCATTGCTCCTGGAGGCAATTCCCTGAGGAATTCTCTCAGCTCAGCCTCCAGCAAGGAGCACAGGGAAGGATTGTGCCCCATTTGAGCACCTTTCAATGGTGAACAGAACCCTTTAACCCAGCAAACTGTGCCAAAAAGCAAAATAATTTACAGAAAGCAGACACTGCAACCCAAAACTTGCCCCCAGAGATCCCACCACCCTCAGAAGCTGCCCGTGTTGGGAAGCTGGACTTCTCAGGACTGCTGTTCCTGCAGAAAGAGGCACTGGAGCAGCACATGCAGGTGGGAGATGGGACCAGTGTGGGGCACCCTGTGGGGTGCACACTGCCAGGCAGAGGATGAGCCAGCTCTGGGGTGTCTCCACATGCATGAGTCTCTTTTATACTGGAATCATTGTCCCTGGAAATGTTCCAAAAACATGTAATTGTGGCACTTGGGAACACTGCTTAATGGTGGGCCTGGCACTGCTGGGTTAATGGTTGGGCTTGATGGCCTTGGAGGTCTTTTCCAACCTTAATGATTCCATGAATTATGGTAGGAACAAATGTGAGGGATACTTGTGTTGTGGCCTTACCAGGTGAGTAAACTCAGACCATAAATATCTTCCACTGGAGTCAGGAGTGGCTTGGCTACAGGATGCCCTGCTTGTATCTGGGGGAAAAAAAGTTTGGGAAATAAGAGGGAAGAGGGAAAATGCAAAGAGCACAAAGATAGTGCTTCAGGAGCTGGAATTTGTGCCAACTACTATTAACTATTAATGCAGTTGGGAAGTGACAAGCACCAACTTGGAATCCCCAAGCTGGGGCTGAAAACTGCAGACAGAACCTCCTGAAGGGCAATTCCTGCCAGCACCTTTTTGGAATGAGGTTACAGCGAGCCCTCCAACCATCCAGCTGTGCCAGGCAGCCTGTGCAGAGCACTTTGCCTTCAGGAGCTCACATGGGCACGTGGCTGGGCAAGCTGGGTGCTGGTTTCATTTGTGACACCAGTTCATGTCCATCCCCAGTGCCCTCAGACAGGGAGGTTTGAGGGGGTGAGAGGTTTGGGCAGGAGCTACAAAACCACATCCGGACTTGAAATGTTCTCTGCATTTTGTGTCAAGCCAGCCCTTCATCTCTTTTGCTCACACATTGTCCATAACTGGCATATCCCCATGGAAATCAGCCACTACTGTAGAAAGATAGTATTTTCCTGTTCACTGATTGCATTAAACAGTTATAAAAGTATATAGAAAATATAAAATGGCTTTGAGACCAAGATAAAAATGTAGGTGTTGTTTGTGATAAGCATTGCACATTCAGAGCTGGATTCTCACAGGTTAACTTCAAAAGGGACTCAATTTGGGCATCAAGGGGAGCAGAAAACATGGGAATTCATCCCAGGTCTGCAGCAGGAATTGAGGTTAGAGCTGGCTGCAAGAGGCAGGGTGTTTGTCCTGGGAGTTTTACCTGGGAAGCAGCAGAATCTTTGTGGGCATCAAGTGCTTTAATCTGCCTTCTGAAGAGCTCGATCACCACATCATAAACCAGCTCATACTGCTCCTGCATTCCAGAGAGACAAACCATGTGAGAGCCAGCACTGGTGGCACCTGACCATGGTCACCTCTGCCCAAATGCAGCATCATTCCTGAGAGGAGCTGCCGCTTTCCTGGCCATGGGCAGGGTGTGAATTCTCAGCTACAAGTCTCACAAGGTTCAGACTGAAGTGTTTGGGGGGTTTTTGGGTGCACAAACACGCTGTTCTGCATTGAGCTTCCTCTTCAGGCTGTCTCAGCTGAGAAAAGTTCCCACTTTATTTCCTGGACAGTGCCTTGTTTCACAGCCTAAGCATCACACCGCAAGCGCTGTCCCAGCTGTCTACCAGGAAATGGTCAGCAACCAAATGAATTGCTGCAAAATCACTGTTCTGTCCAGAAAAGGGACTTTGCAGAACATCTCCACGCCCCAGCTCCCACCAGCACCACGGCTGTGGGTTTGCATCCTGCCAGCCCTCCTGGGGAAAAGCTGAGGTCCCAGGATGGGGGACAGACCAGGTGGAGAGGTCTCCCAAACTCACCTTGGTCTGCACGATGCAAGGCCTTTGTGTGCGCATTTCCTGGATCAGGCTGAAAACACTGAAGTTCACTGGAACAATCTTGGGAGAGAGAGAAAAGACAACATGGTTTTAAACTAAAAGAGGAGATTTTGGGAGGAAATTCTTCCCTGTGAGGGTGGGGAGGCCCTGACACAGGTTGCCCAGAGAAGCTGTGGCTGCCCCATCCCTGGAAGTGTCCAAGGCCAGGTTGGATAAACTTGGAGTTGCCTGTGCTAGTGGAAGGTGTCCCTGCCCATGGCAGGGGGTGGAATGAGGTGACCTTTAGGGCCCTTTCCAACCCAAGTCTTACCATGATTTCTATGATTTCTCTGACAAAAATTACAGACGGGTCTAATTCCAAGCAGATTCCAAGTCATGAGCGGTGTCTGAAATCCAGGTCTGCTATTACAAGAACTTTTAACAAAGGACCAGCCTAAAGTACTACTTTTTAGTACAAACCAGCCTCCTCCCTCCTGTCTCACACTCCATGGAAAATGCCCTTTTTATAACAGCCCTGATAATATCTGTGGAAAGCACAAAGGACAGGACACTGATTTCCCAGATGGATGGATTTAGGGAACTGTGGAACAGAGCACAGCAGCCCCTCCTCTGAGTCCCAGCATCCTGCTCTGGGATCAGGGATTACTGCCCATTGTTACTGGAGAGCCAGAGCAAAGCAGGGTGTTGGTTTGGCAAAGCTGGGTATGAGTGTGGAGACACAAATATACCCAGTCAAGGCATGTTGGAAAGTGAAGGTCAGTGCAGAGCCAGGTGCTGTGAGCTGAAAGGGGGGTTCTGCCCCATCCATGGGATGCTGTTGCATTGGGATGGGAAGGGAGCAGTGGCAGAGCCTGAAGAGGGAGAGGCAGCACCAACTGGGAATGGGGTGGGGTATCAGCAGTTGGGCCAACACTGCCCTCTGCTCAGCCTGTGGGGCCCCTCCATTCGTGGGCACCACCTGAAATACCTCAGTATTAGCCTGCAGTCAGAAGGGGTGAAAGGGGCAGAGGAGGCGAGGGAGGGACAGAGGGTGCAGGTGCCATCCGGAGGTGCCAAGGGCTGGCACTCACCCCGTCCTTCAGCAGCTTCTGGGTGTAGTCGATGGCACAGATGACACCAGTTCTCCCACAGCCAGCACTGCAACAACAGCCACAGCAGGGTCACAGGGGGGCACGCTGTGCTTTGTGACAAGGACAGTTGCAGAATACCCACAGCCACGTGTGACCCTCCTGCCCCACACACCAGAAGGTACAGACCCACACAGTGGACGTGCCCAGAGTTGGTGGCCTCTTAACTAGACCTTCTCACTCTTCACAACTACAAGGAGGTTGGAGCAAGGTGGGGGTCGGTCTCTTCTCCCAAGGAACGAGGGATAAGACAAGAGGAAACAGCCTCGAGTTGTGCCAGGGGAGGTTTAGGTTGGATGTTAGGAAAAATTCCTTCACCAAGAGGGTTGTCCAGCCCTGGCACAGCTGCCCAGGGCAGTTGTGGAGTGACCATCCCTGGAGGGATTGAAAAGACATGTGGATGTGGCACTTAGGGAGGTGGTTTGGTGGTGGGCTTGGCAGTGCTGGGGGATTGGTTGGACTCAACCTCCTTAAAGGTCTTTTCCAACCCAAACAATTCCATGATTCTGTTGCTGGCCTGCTGCTCCCTGTCTCCTTCCCTGTCACCTGGCCATGCCAACTGTCCTCAGAGGACCCTTTTGCCCTAAGGCTTCCCACAAGAGGAGCTTGTCTGAGGGCTTGGCCATCCCCCTGGATGGGACACTCAAGAAGCAGGAGCACAGGAGACCAGGGGGCCAGCAGCCCTTCCCTGGTGGTAGCCACCTCACCCACCTGCAGTGGATGCAGACAGGGACACTGTCATGGGGCTGGTAGCAGCGAATCTCCCTGATGAGCTCCAGGATGGGGTCAATGGATGAGGGCACATGGTGGTCTGGCCAGTTTTTGTAGTGGAACTGGTGGATGGTGCGGGTCACCTGCAAGGGGAGAGAGCTGGCAGGGTCTGGGCTGGCCGTGCCACCGAGGGGATGCTGCCACAGCTCCTGCAGGCACAGACAGGGATGTTGGCATGCCAGGGGGAAGCTGCATTGCTGCAGACATCTCCAGGCCCTGCCTGCACCAGCAGGCAAAGGGCAGGGCTTTGCAGCTGGTTTTGCTGCAGAAGCAGCATTGCCATTTTATGACATTCTTGATGTTACTCGGTGGCCCCACCTGCCCGGGGTCTGATTTGCCATGACTGACAAGCAGCCCCAGAAACTGAGGTCTGAGTTAATTAATTGTTTTACTTTCTTTGTTCCCTCAGCCACTGTCAAATCTAAATCAGCATAAAATTTTCTGCCCAAAACATACCGTATTGGAATATATTGTTTATATAATAAAGCCATCCAAGGTGCACTTCCCACCTTGACCTTTCTTACTTACCTCGCTGAAGGTCACCCTTAAAGTCCTAACCACGTACTCATTCCTCTTCTCCTCGGCTTCCTGCAGAGGAAGAAGGCAGAGCCACGTTTTCAGTGGGTGCCAGGGGTCGTGCAGAAGGCAGGGCAGGGGCAGTGGGGCTGCACTCACACAGGAGATGGAGAAGGGGCCACAGTGCAGGGGGGACCCGTCCACCTCCGCCCAGTACCGCTCACACTTCTTCTGTGGACAGAAGCAGGGTGTGTTTGTTATTGCCACTGGCTGTGCTGTCTCCTGTCTCACTTTGCAGGACAAAATTCATGCTGGGAAGAGCTCAGCTCTCACTGCTGGTCAGCTCCAGCCTCCCCTTCCCAGCCACTGTGGCTGGTTTTCCCTTTTTGTGGAGGTTCTCTCTCTGCTACTGGAAATGCTTAAGAATGTCGTAGAATTACAGAATGGTTTGGGTTGAAAGGAACCTTAAAGATCCATCTCATTGCACCCCCTGCCATGGGCAGGGACACTTTCCACTAGACCTTCTGCTGCTGGAAATTCAGGAAGCAGCTCATATCAAGCAGAAACTTGCTGTCACTAATGAGATGTAATAAAAAGCTGCACCTCTCACCCTGCCCTTGACACTGTCACAGCAGAGGCCACCTCTGACACGCTACTCACCTTCCCCATTTCAAACTCCATACAAGCCATGACCACGACCTGCAGACAGAAGGTTCATTAGAAAGGGCTGGACACAAGTTCCTTCTCGAGGCAGAGAAATCAAACTCATCACCCTCAGGTTCATCAGCGACGAGGAAGTTGTGTGGGCTGCTTTCCCCTGAGCCATGACTGCCCAGCTGGGAGCATCACCCACAGCCCAGGCACAAGGACCTTCCCACCCAGAGCCCAAAGGCAGACACAGCCATCAGCAGAGGTGGATGACACGAGGGATGTGGGCACACACAACAGCTGGAGGAAAACCCTGACACTCCCACTGACTCACAAAGGACTTCTGGCTGTATGGACATTTCTTTAAAAAAACCCAAAAAACATATAAACTTTATATTTAAATATAAATGTGCACCTTACCAGGACTTCATACTCCCAAATCATCCTCCAAAAGTCAATGACAGTAGTGGGGAGAGGACCCTGGGTTGCAATGTAGGCTCTTGGCCCATAGACTCCCTAGAACATTCAAACCAGGCATGGAGACATCAGTGCACAGTTCACCAGCAGAAATAAAGCCATTCCTCTCATTACTCAATGAGCCCATTAAGGATTTAGAAGGACCTTCACAGAGGTCAATTTTAGGCACCTACATTAGACCAAGCAACCTCCCAAAGGTGTGTGCAAACCTCCCAGAGGCAGGGCTAAGGCAGGGAGCTGGGTTTGAGCCGCTCCCAGAGACACCACCAGCTCCTGCAGCACATCTGGGAGCTTGGAGGGGATGTGGCCACAGCTGATGCAACTCAGTTGGCCGAAGAATGAGCCATGATCCTGTTGGGAAGGTCTGTTCTTCTACAGGTGGGTTACACAGAGCCCTGGGTCACTGTGGTGGAGAATGAAGGAAACCTTCTATCTAGTTTATCTGTCTATCTATCTATCTATCTATCTATCTATCTATCTATCTGTCATTATCTATCTATCTATTCATCTATATCTATCTATTCATCTATCTATCCACCTATTCATCTGTATCTATCTATCTATTCATCTATATCTATCTATCTATTCATCTATATCTATCTATCTATCTATCTATCTATTCATCTATCTATCTATCTATTCATTCATCTATATCTATCTATCTATCTATCTATCTATCTATCTATCTATCTATCTATCTATTCATCTATCTATCTATCTATTCATCTACCTATCTATCTATCTATTCATCTATCTATCCATCTATCTATCTATCTATCTATCTATTCATCTATCTATCCATCTATCTATCTATCTATCTATCTATTCATCTATATCTATCTATCTATCCATCTATCCATCTATCTATCTATTCATCTATCTATCTATCTATCTATCTATCTATCTATCTATCTATCCCTTATCTATCTATCCCTTATCTATCCATCTATCTCTTATCTATCCATATCTATCCATCTGTCCACCTGTCTTGCAATCAGAGAAGGGTCCCAAAGGCCCAGGAGGGTCCCAAACCACATGGAGAGCTGTCCCACGCTGCCCTGCCCCACTGCTCGGCCCTGCAGCGGGTCCCAGCCATGCTCAGTGCAAGGCTTCCTGCCTCTGCTCTGGTTTCAGCCAAGGTGACTCTGGCCACAGCCACTTTTGCACCATTGTCACCCACCCAAGGCAGCAACAGTGACGAGGAAGTCGGGGCTGTGAACCACAAACTGTTCCACCACTCGCCCCACTGCAAGCGCAGTAGCCCCGTGCTCCCTTGCCCTGTAGCCCAGTGGCTCTGTGCTGCACGGGGCCTTTTTTGGAGGGCTCACTGGTGGTGCACTTCTTCTTCCACCCAGTTATCCTTGAGCACAGCCCAGAAACTCCTGCAGAGTCCTTTCGTTCAGCAGAGCCCCCATCCTGCTCCTTCTGGCCCAGCTCAGCGAGGTGGCACCACAGACACCTTCGCAGGGCAAAACGCCGTGGAAGAGGCAATACCTTGATGAAGTTGGCGTTGATGTAATGAGAGTCTGTGTCAGATGTGATCAGGGACAGCTCCACTCTGCTGTGGTCAACTGCAGGCACAGAGGCAGAAGAAGCAGCAGTCAGGGTCTGTGTTTCACGGGTGCTGAGCTCCTCGGGGTGCAGCACAAGGTGCTTTGGAGGAGAGCTCATCCCAGAGCCATACAAGCAGCTGGTGTGCCCTCCCACAGCTCCTGACAGCCCTGCCCAGAGCTGTCCACACACACAGGAGGTGGACAAGCTCCTTTAGGGGTGGGGTGAGGTCTTAGGGCAGAGCTGCAGGTGCTGCCACTACCCCAGTGCAACACTGACCCCTCTGACTGTGCAGCAAGCCAAGCCTAAGGTCACCCAGCCCTCCACCTGACAGGCTCAAACCAGGTCTGTGGGTTAGATACAACAGTTCCAGGGTTTGATACAACAGTTCCAAGGTTGGACTCGATGATCTTGGAGGTATTTCCCAAACTTAATGATTCTATGATTTACTTTTTTCAAGATAGGATGGATGAAGGGGACAGTCTGCTCTGACCCTGGCACAGACTGGCCTTTGGAGACCACCACATGATGCCAGGACAAGCCACATCAGGTTCTACCTGTAGTCTGCTTTGTCCATCCTGGAGACACCTTTGCCCAAAGCCATTTCCTGGAAAGCCTTGGAAAACAAGTGCTTTCAATGCCACCCAGAAAGCCTGCAAGGATAATCACCAAGGGATGCATTTCCCAGAGAACAGCAATTCTTCTGTCTCTAGAAACATCCCAGAATCATAGAACATCCTGAGCTGGGAGAGACCCACAAGGATCATCGAGTCCAGCTCCTGGCCCTGCACAGACCCCCCAAAACCCCTCTGTGTGCCTGAGAGTGTTGATATGTGCCAAAACCTTCCAGAGCATGGGCTGCAGCAGCCAAAGCCTTGAGCCTGAAGAGCAGGACTCGAGGCCAGCAGACAGCAGTGAGATGCTCACATACAATAGCTGTGCACGTGGACACTGGAGGGTGAAACCAGACCCGAGCTAAAAAAAACCCAAAAGGCTGAATAGAAACCTGTGCCATTTCCAACCTACAAGGCAAGATGTCCTTGTATCTGTTCTTCTTGACATTCTCTGGCTGCTCAGCTGCTGCTGTAGGGTAGATTTTATCCAGCTTGTACTTTGTTGACTGCCTTTTCAGCTTCTGTGATAAAGGAATGGAACAAATTACAGCAGAGGTGCTCCACCAGCACGGTACTAGAGTGCACACATGAAGGTCTCCAGGGGTCAGGTTTGCTGCCACAAAGCGAGGTCAGCACCATTAATTCTTTCCTGAGTGGCTTTTCTCAAGATGCTCAGAGCAGGAACAGAGACAGAAGCACCCGAGAGCCCCAGCAGAGGCTTCTGAAGCATGGAAAGTGTGTGCTGAGGCCGTGCCCACACGTCGGCTGCTGCAGAGACACAAAGAACACCCTCACAAGTGAGACACAGGGGAACCGTTCTCGGTGCAAATGGCACCCAGATAAGAGGAGTGACAATGTTAAACCCCCCTGAACACATTCTATCAGAAAAGACAGGCAAAGTCATTGATTTTTCTCACCAGGCATAGCTGCAAACACTAAGGGAGCACAAGCAATCAGAGCAGAGTAGCTACATGGGCTGATGAAAAGAGAAAGGAGCAGTCCTGGGACAGACTTAGGGCTGCAAATCTCTCATCTCTCTCAGGATAAAGCTGCAGCACTCACAGAGAGTTGAAGCACCTTTTTGCTGCCAAAGCACAGAATTTTATTTCACTGCCATCAGCTTCTAAAGAACACACACTGTTCTTTACCATCAGCTTTGAAAACACCATCTATTTTTTCTGTCATAATTTTTTGTCCAAGTTTCTGGCTTTTAACACTAAGCTGCAGTTTTGAAACACTAAATTCAGCCACAATACCCCAGGAGTCACATCTCACAGACCTGATGGAATGAGCCAAGGAGGCCCAGGACAGTCCACATGTCCAGCTTCTATTAATTAAGAACATGGGGCAGGCACAATGGGATGGATGTTGGGGGTGGCTTTTGTGGACTCCACATCCCTGTAACCTCCTGAGCAGTTCTGGTGTTGGTCACATCGTCCCTTTCCTCCTTCCAGTGCACCCCCTGGTTCCAGGATAAGCTCTCATGGAAGGGGCATCACTCCATCCTGATGCCAGTTTTCCCAGAACTGAGGCCCTGAATCATCTTACTTTTGTGTCCCTGAGTAATCTGACATAAAACCATTTGGGAAATCCCTACATAGGAGAAAGGAAGTGAGAATCACAGAATTACAGAATATCCTGACTTGGAAGGGACCCACAAGGATCAAAAAGTCCAGCTCCTGACCCTGCACAGGACAGCCCCAACAATCCCACCCTGTCCCTCAGAGCATTGTCCAAGTGCTCCTGGAGCTCTGGCAGCCTTGGAGCTGTTCCCCTGGGAAGCCTGTTCCAGTCTGGATCCAGTAAGGACCAAACTCCACCTGTGAGACTGCACAGACAGAAAAAGGGGACTCCAACAACCCTCCAGTGATTTACAGTGACACCACCACAATTTGCACGTATAAATGCTTGGTCAGACAAGGGGAGGGCAGGAATTAGGAGGGAGAAATGGCACTGAACACTTCTGCCAAGCTTGGAAACACAAGCCATCGCCTGGAAAGGTCTCTGCCTTGCAGAAGTGGCAGCAAGTTGGGTCACCCTGGGAAGATCTTATCCCCTACAAGAGGAAATGCAGCCTTGACCACTTCTACCTGCCATTTCGGTCTGAAATGAGTACATTTGGCTGCCAGAGGCAGTTTGTGCAGCAGGGCTCATCTGTGTGTGAGAGGAGCTTGCTGCCTCTCACACACAGCACAGCCTGCCAGCAACAGGGGAAATCCAGCAGCCTGTGACACTGCCTTGTTCCATGGAACAACAGCCTGTCACTGCAGGCTCAGATTAATCACTTCCCTCTACCCCAGACACCTGAAAGCCAGGCACTCATCTTTTCCCAAGTGCCACATTTGGCTGGTACAACAAAGCAGGGCACCCATCAGTAACCCTGTGCCTTCCCAGAGCCCACTGCCACAGCCAGGGCTTGGGCTGGTGTTTGACACACCTCAGGTCTCACAGATGTACCAGTTTTACCCTTCCCTATGTCTGCTAAAGCTGGGCAGTGTTGTTTCCTCTCAGCAGCCCAGCCAGAGCCACACCAGGAGCCATCACCAGCCATGGGCTTTAGCTCTGAGATGCTGCCTTGCCATCTGAGCCTCACCCCTGGCACCCCAGCTACTGAAAATTTGTCAGAGAGCCCCCAAATCCAGGGCAGTGCACAGATCTGACCCAGCTGGGGACTGTGGGGTGCAGGGCATGGTGGGACCCACCAGCACTTTTCACAGATCTTGCTTTGAGGGAACAAGGAATTCATTTCCAGGAGGGGCCAGGAGCACTGCTGGACATAGAGCACTTAGAGCCCAGATAATAAATGAAATGGTTTGGGTTGGAAGGGACCTTAAGGATCATCCCATTCCACCCCCTGCCATGGGCAGGGACACCTTCCACTAGCCCAGGTTGCTCCAAGCCCTGTCCAACCTGACCTTGGACACTTCCAGGGATGGGGCAGCCACAGCTTCTCTGGGGAATTGAAAGAAGGCAAAGCTAATTCAAGGAGCAAGCAGAGGTGCCTGTCCCAGGTACAACACTGTGATGGGGAGCAGGAGCAGAAGCTCCCTGTTCCTCCCTGCAGCCCCAGCTCTGTTCCCAGGCAAATTGAAACTCTGCCTTGACAAGTGCCTTCGCCAAGCAGAAAACAGGAAGCACCCGGGTAATTAGTGAAAAAGCAAACACTTCAAATGCAAACCATTAAATTCCTCCGGTGTCTCTACATTCCTTTTAGCCCAGCTCACCACTCCTGGGTGACTCTTCGCCATGAAATCCCTCGGAAATCCTACTGTCACATACAAATCCTGCCCCGGCTTGAGGAGCGACCCCTGCGAAGGAGCAGAAACACCGAGCGGCGCCTTGAGCGAACTCACCAAAAACTCCTCTGCCAACTCTCCTCTGCCGAGCTTCTTGCCTTGGGCCCTCTCCAGGTTCTGTAGCAGGATGTCCCTTTGCTCCATGGTGCTGGGGATGGAGCGTGCCTGGCCTGACCCTGCTGGGAAGGGACATGGCAAGTGTGTGTGCGCAGCGGAAGGCACCGGCCGGGGAGCGCGGCACAGCCTGTGGTTTACTGACTTCATCCCCAGCCCCAAGGGAAATTAGTACGTAGCAGGAACGTGGCCCAACAGCACAACAAACCACCCAGCACAGCGCCCTGGCACCCTCTTCTGAAACCACACACATGCTGGGTGTGGGGGTCTCACAGCAGGGTGGGCACAGCCAGCAGGGCATGAGCCCCCCAGTGCCCCCAGCACAGGGGTGGGCACACCTTGGAGACCCCTCTGACCACCCCAACATCCTCATTCCTTAAGCACCATGTCCAGTCATCACTGCCAGGGGCCCACAGTGAGCACAGGGGGCAGATGCTGAGCACCCTCCATGTCCTGGGGGGCTGCACTTCACCTGGAAGGCTCTGAACTTGGAATGTTTCTGACTAGAAGAGTCCCTAAAACACCAGGGAAAACCATGGATTTGTGCTTTTAGCTTAGGATCTTAAGCAGGTTTTGCCTTGAGGGAACAGGAAAGTAGTTTCCAGGAGGCGCACTGGACATGCAGATCCCAGTCTGGGTAGGAAGGGACCTTAAAACTCGTGCCATTCCACCCCCTGGCATGGGCAGGGACACCAAACCAGGTCACTCCTGTCCTTCCCCTGCCAGGACACCCCAAGTGGGGTCTGTAAAGCTGCTTTTTGCATGGCCCACCCTTCATTATTTTGATTCTCATGGAAGAAGGTGAGCTGTGCTCCTGCAGCTGTACACAATGACGAGCATGGTTTAGTTTCAAATTAATTCTTTTCTGTTCAGATCAGCTGAAATAAGTATTTAGAAATTAGTGAAGACTGCTGACCTATTCACTCACCAAGAAAGGGGTGTGGGTAAAAGGCTGGAAGCTCCAAGTCCCTTCTCAGAGACCAGAGCTGGTCTAGTCACAACCAACAAGTTATCCCCTGGTTTTTTCCTGAGAGCTGCCCAATGCCAATGCTCCAGTGCAGCTCTCCCTGAGGACAGGGACACAACAGTGGAAACTGGTAACAGGAGCTCTGCTACAGCTCAGTTCTGATCTACCTCTGAATTCACCCACAGGCAGCTCACCCATTACAGTAATTTAATTATTGCCCAATTTCTCCTTAAAGCTTTGCTTCAGGGAAGCTCAGAGAGAAAAGCCCTGTTGGGCACAGAGGCAGGAGCTGGACTGCAGTTCTGTGTGGATCCACAGCAGGGATCAGGTGGCTCCATGCACAGACCTGAGAGCTGAAGGAACAAATACTCCAGGAATCAGCCAAGAATGGTTCACATTTTTATTAGGAAAATCAGAACTCAAGTCAAAAACCTGCTGTTCAACAGTCACAGCAGCGTTCCAGTGAAGTGCATGGAAGGCATATTGTGATCTGAAGGTACAATGCAGTCATAAAAGAAATTTAAAATTACAAGAAATCGTAGAGAACAGGGTTTAAAGAAGCCTGTGCTGAGTACAGAGTGAGCACACAAAGCCCTGTCAGAGTGACCTGTGTGCCTCACCCTTATGCCAAGGAGCCTCTTCAGCATGGCAACAGCACAGGGAGCTGAGGGGGAACTTCAGAGAGGGCAATCCATGATCTCAGTAACACATTTCAACTACAAAATACTCTTCTTTCTCTTGAAAGTGAAAGATGCCTGGTCTAGTGAGCAGCATGCACCCTGTCTACCCACCTCTGACCTAGCAGAGCTCTGTTCACCCCTGACTGAACAAAATCCTTCCATCAGACAGAAAACAAAATCACATGTAAAGGGAGCCAAGCACAAAATACTCCTCACTGCACTGCACCTCTTAATGTGAGGCAAGTGGCAGAGTTCTGGTGCCTCTGGTTTTTGAATTATTTATAATTCCCAGGAAAAAAACCCTCTCCAAAACACATCCCTGAATTCTGCTCAGCTCTGGTTCCATCAGTGTCATCCACCGGTGTCTCATGACAACCCCCAGTTCTGTGACTCACTCCACAATGACCCTGGCCCTTCCCCAGCCCAGGGGGAGGGCAGACACTTCCCCTGCCCCCCTGCCCAGCTCCAGATGCATCTCCCCCCACACCACCCGTGCTCCCCCAGGCCCAGGAAAGGGCTGCCAGCACTCCTGCACTTCAAAGACACCACCCCACCATCAAGTGTGGCAAATGAAGCCAGAGAAAACAACTTTTCCTGCGCCCCAAGCAGGCACCCTGAACAGGGAGCAGGGACCACTCAGGATGCCAGTCCAGCCACTGCCTCCAGGACTGTCCTCAGGGCTGAGATGAAGGTCTGCAGTGCCTCTGGCTTTGCCTCAGTCTGCTTCACAGACACCTGCAGCTCAGAACCCACCGCCTCGAGCAGCAGCTCAGTCAGGAACACACAGCCCGTGTCATCCTGAGCACTCAGGTAAGCTTTCCAGGGCTGGGCACCTGCTCTGCTCATGGCAATGGTCTGGATGTGGACAACATGAAGGGCTGTCTGGATGGTGTCTGGAGGCACAGGCCCACGCCAGGGCAGAGAGAGGTGGCAGCTCGTGTCCAAGCTCAGCCAGGTCTTCTCAAACTGCTCCGCAGTCAGGGAAACATCAGGGATCAGGCTCAGGCTGCCTGTGTCGGGCTGAACCTTTAGGACTTCTTTATTCCCCTCTGAAATCAGTGACTCTGGAAGGAAAACACAACCATATGAGCTGCAGCTCCCACACTCACAAAGGCCAGGTTGGACGGGGCTTGGAACAACCTGGGCTAGTGGAAGGTGTCCCTGCCCATGGCAGGGGGTGGGATGAGATGGGCCTTAAGGTCCCTTCCAACCCAACCCATTCTGAGTTTCCATGATTCTGTGACACACTGACAAGGGGAAAATGGATCCCAGAGGAAGGTGAGGCAGGTTACCTGTGCCTGTGTTCCTGGAGTCAGTACAAGGAGGACAAGGGTAAGAGGGTTCCACAGGCTGGTGGGCAGTGGCGAGTGCCCAGCGTTCTCTGCCATACACTGGCACAAGAGTGTTAAACTCCCAAGCCCAAGCATTCACTGGTTGCTTGGTTTGGTTCCCCAGGAGCCCCAGGGAAGGGTCAGACTTGGGGCTGCACAGGACCCGTTTCACTTCTTCCACCCCAGACTGCAGAAGGCGATAGTAGAACAATCCACGGTCTCGTACTGCCATATCCATCTCCTCCTCTGGGGACCAGAGAGGCACAAATGAGGGGTAATTCCATCACCCAGCACCCTTAACTACCAAAACCAGGTGTTCAGGGACACAGTGGAAGCCTGGTCATGGGCAGATAGTGACAGGCCAAGGGGGAATGGTTTTTAACTGGCAGAGGGCAGGGTTAGATGGGATATCAGGAAGAAATTCTTTACTCAGAGGGTGGGCAGGCCCTCGCACAGGGTGCCCAGAGGAGCTGTGGCTGCTCCATCCCTGGAAGTGTCCAAGGCCAGGTTGGACAGGGCTTGGAGCAACCTGGGCTAGTGGGAGGTGTCCCTGCCCAT
>JAWWTY010000072.1:1193499-1204761 GCA_035222235.1 Margarornis squamiger
ACCCCCAGCCCAGGACCACCATCCCAGCCACAACCACCCCCAGCCCAGGACCACCCCTTCCACCCAGTACCACCACCCATAACCCAGTACCACCACTCCCAACCCAATACCACCACCACGAGCCCAGTATCAACACCATGAGCCCAGTACCATCACCCACAACCCAGTACCATCACCCACAACCCAGTACAACCACCCACAACCCTGTACCACCATCCCGAGTGCAGGACCACCACTCAAAGCCTAGTACCACCCCCTCCAACGCAGGACCACCATCCCCAGCCCAGGACCACCATCCTCAGTCCAGGACCACCACCCCCAGTCCAGGACCATCCTCTCCACCCAGTACCACCATGCCCAACCCAGTGCCACCATCCCAAGTGCAGGACCATCTCCTCCAGCCAAGGAACACCTCCTTAAGCCTGGGACTACCACCCCCAGTCTGGGACCACCACCAGCAGCCCAGTACCACCACTCCCAACCCAATACCACCACTCCCAATCCAATACCACCACCCACAACCCAGTACCACCATCCCAAGTGCCGGACCATCTCCTCCAGCACAGTACCACCACCTCCAGCCCCGTACCAGCATCCCCATCCCCGGACCACCCCTCCCAGCCCAGTACCACCATCCTGAGCCAAGTACCACCACTCCCATCCCAGTACCACCCCTCCCATCCCAGTACCACCCCTCCCATCCCAGTACCACCATCCTGAGCCAAGTACCACCACTCCCATCCCAGTACCAGCCCTCCCATCCCAGTACCACCCTTTCCATCCCCACCACGACCCCGCTGTCCCACCTGAGGCTGCACATGGTGCGCAGGGCGAGCCCCCGCACTGCGGGGCTGGGGTGGGCGCAGTCCTTGCGCAGGGAGTTGACGGCGAGCAGGGCGAGCTGGGGCTGCCGGGGGGCCTGGGCACGCACGTACAGCGACACCAGCTTCTTCTGCACCACGTCGGGCACGGCGCCCGCCTTCACCATCTCCGGGAACAGCGCCGACACCTCCACGCCCTGCGCCATCAGCCTGCGGGACACGAGGGCTCTCAGTGCTGGTGTGGGTACTGGTTTGGGTCGCAGTTTGGGTCCCAGTGCCAGGCCTGGTCCCGCTGCAGGTCCTGGTTTGGGTCCCAATGTGGGACCCAGTGCAGGTCCCGGTCCTGGTTTGGGTCCCGGTGCCAGTCTGGGTCCCGATGTGGGTCCCAGTCCCAGTTTGGGTCCTGGTGTGGGTCCTGGTTTAGGTCCCGGTGCCAGGTGTCAGCCCCAGTGTGGGTCCCAGTCCCTGTGCGGGTCTTGGTTTGGGTCCCAATGTGGGTCCCAGTATGGGTCCCGGTCCCGGTTTGGATCCCAGTGCCAGTCCCAGTCCCAGTGCGGGTCCTGGTGTAGGTCCCAGTGTGGGTCCTGGTCCCAGTTTGGGTCCCAGTCCCAGTGTGGGTGCTGGTCCCGGTTTAGGTCCTGGTGCCAGGTGTCAGATCCAGCTTGTGTCCTGGTCCCAGTGCGGGTCCCGGTTTGGGTCCCGGTGCCCGGTGTCAGTCCCGGTTTGGGTCCTGGTGTGGGTCCCCATGCTGGGTGTCAGTCCCACTGCGGGTCCCGATCCCAGTCCCGGCTTGGGTCCCAGTTTGGGTCCTGGTCCCAGTGCAGGTCCCAGTTTGGGTCTCGGTCCCAGTGCGGGTCCCGGTGCCAGTGCTGGGTGTCAGTCCCAGTGTGTGCCCCGGTGTGCCCCCCGAGCCCCGTACCGGATGACCCGCAGCACAGCCCCCCGGTACCGCAGCGGGTCCGCCTGCACGTGCGGGTTGGACAGAGCCCGGCGCAGCTCCCGCAGCGCCTCCTCGCCGCCCAGGTACGGCATGGCCGGGCACGGACACGGATAAGGACACGGACAGGGACGGGGACACGGACAGGGCCTGGTCCCAATCCCAGGTCTCGATCCTGCAGCGGGTCGCAGTCCCGCTCCCAAGTCCTGATCCCGGTCCCCAGTCCCACTCCCAGGTCCTGATCCTGCTCCAGGTCCCGGTCCCAGTCTCAGTCCCAATCCCAGGCCCCAGAACCGATGCCAGTCTCAGCCCCAAATCCCGATCCCGGTCCCAACCCCAGAACCGATACCAATCCCGATCCCAATCCCTGTCCCAAATCCCGGTCCCGGCCCCAATCCCAGTCCCAGGCCCCGGAACCAATGCCGGTCCCGATTACAGTCCCAAATCCCGGTCGCGGCCCCAATCCCAGTCCCAGGCCCCGGAACCAATGTCGGTCCTGATTACAGTCCCAAATCCCGGTCCCGGCCCCAATCCCAGTCCCGGACCCCAGAACCGATGCCGGTCCCGATCCCAGTCCCAAATCCCGGTCCCAAATCCTGGTCCCTGTCCCAGTCCCGATCCCAATCCCAGTCCCAGGCCCCAGTCCCGGTGCGCGGCCCCGCCCACGTGACCCGCGCGCACGTGACCCCGCGCGCCCCGGACGCGCGCGCCGGCCCCGCCCCCTTTTTTTCCCGCGCAGGCGCGGCGTTTCCCGCCAAATCGGGCGTGAGGGCGCGGGCGGGCGCGCCATGAGCGGGGCGGTGCTGGCCGGGACCCCCATCGCCGTGGACTGCTGGAGCCTGCGCAGGGCGCCCGCCGCACGCCTCTTCTTCCTCTCGCACATGCACTCGGACCACACCGCGGGGCTCTCCAGCACCTGGAGCCGCCCGCTGTACTGCTCGCCCATCACCGCCCGCCTGCTGCACCGCCGCCTCCAGGTACGTGTGGGCAGGCCCGGCCCGGCCTGGCCTTCCTCACCTGGGTACCTGCACTGCCTCACCTGTGTGACCTGCCCTCATCCCCTGGGTACCCGCACTGCCTCACCTGTATGACCTGCCCTCATGCCCTGGGTACCCGCACTGCCTCACCTGTGTGACCTGCCCTCATCCCCTGGGTACCCGCACTGCCTCACCTGTGTGACCTGATCTTCATCCCCTGGGTACCTGCACTGCCTCACCTGTGTGACCTGCCCTTCATCCCCTGGGTACCTGCACTGCCTCACCTGTATGACCTGCCCTCATCCCCTGGGTACCTGCACTGCCTCACCTGTGTGACCTGCCCTCGTCCCCTGGGTACCTCCACATTCCCACCTGTCCCAACCACCCTCATCCCCTGGGTACCTGCACTGCCTCACCTGTATGGCCTGCCCTTCATCCCCTGGGTACCCCCACCTGTCTGGCCCCATCCTCATCTTCATTGTTCCACCTGTCTGGCCTGACCCTCATCCCCTGGGTACCTCCACATCCTCACCTGTCCCAACCACCCTCACCCCCTGGGTATCCCTACCTGCCCACCTGTCTGGCCCCATCCTAATCTCCATTGCCCCACCTGCCCTGCCCTACTGTCATCCCCTGGGTACCACCACTGCCCCACCTGCCCTGCCCAACCCTCATCACCTGTCCCACCCACCCTCCTCATTGGACACCCCCTGACACCCCACCTGCCCCATCCACCCTCCTCCCCACCTGCCTTGCCCTGCCCTGCCCTCTCCACCTGGCCCCTGCAGGTGCCCACGTGCTGGATCCGGCCGCTGGAGGTGGGGCAGAGCCATGTGGTGGACGAGGTGACAGTGACACTGCTCGACTCCAACCACTGCCCTGGCTCTGTCATGTTCCTCTTCGAGGGCACCTTTGGCACCATTCTCTACACAGGTACAGGGTCCCACAGCCACGGGTTGGAAGGGACCACAGTGGGTCATCTGCTCTGCTCCAACCTCCTTGCTCCAGCAGGGTCATCCCAGAGCACGTGGACAGAGCTGGGAATACCCAGCCCCTCTCTGGGCAAAGCCTGGCAGCTCCTTGTCCTTGTCCCAGCAGGAGATTTCCGCTACACGAGCTCCATGCAGGCCGAGCCACTGCTGAGGGGTCGCCACATTGACCGCCTCTACCTGGACAACACTCACTGCCACCCAGAGCTGGCACTGCCCTCCAGGCAGGTGGCCACTCACCAGGCTGCCCACCTCATCCGAGCCCACCCACACCACCATGTGGTCATCGGTGAGTGCCTCCCCTTCCCTCCCTCCCTCCTCCTGCTGCTGCTGGTTTTAGAGAGTGGAGGTTTGGGTTGGCTCCCTGCCCAACCCAGATTCCCCCCTTCTGAAAGGGAAAAGTACCAAAAGAAAATTTGTAGTAAAAATACATATCTATTTGTATAGATATATACAAATATATATCAATATCTATTGTGTATATATGTTTTATATATATGTATATTGTGTATACATATATTTGTAGTAAAAACATATATATATTCACATATATTACAGTTATATACACTATGAATATGGAGAGCAAGAATCTCAAACAACCCCAAAAGGGAAAAGGGAAAAAGGACAAAAATGGGTAAAACCAAAACAGATATATACACTCAAAAACTCAGGGAATAGCTCAACAAAGTAACTTAACAAAATAAAATCTCACCACCTTCCCTCAAGAAAACAGTTCCTCCACCTCTGTGCAGCTCTGGACAGCAGTTCTCAGAGAGGCCTCAGCTCATATAGGTAAGAGAGAGGTCAACACACTGAGACCTGCTGTCCTCAAGCACCCAAAAGGAAGAGAGAGCAGAACCTCCCCTCCTTGTCTTACATACCCCTGATGATGTAAAGGAACAGTGTGGAATAGTTCCCTAGCTATGACCTTGTTAGCAGGGAAGGCCTAAGGCAAACCCCAGAGAACTAAACCACCACATAAAGATGTAAGGAACTCTGATGACCTGGAGGGCGTGGTTGTGGGCTGGCAGGGCTCTTGTTACCGAGAGGTGACAAGCCCCCTGCGGGGCTGCTTGGGGCTCCCCTGGCAGGCGTGTACACCCTGGGCAAGGAGGCGCTGCTGGTGGACCTGGCCCTGGAGTTCAGGACGTGGGTGGTGGTGAGCCCGTGGCGCCTGGAGCAGATGCGGCTGCTGGAGCTGCCCGACGTGTTCACCAGCGAGGAGGGCGCCGGCTGGATCCGCGCCGTGGACGTCGCCGAGATCCGCTGGGACAGCCTGGTCAGCTGGAACGCCCTGCAGCCCACCATTGCCATCGTCCCCACGGGCAGGCCCGTGAAGGTCACCCACCCCAACATCTACCCCATCCCCTACTCGGATCACTCGTCCTTCTCGGAGCTGCGTGAGTTTGTGGAGTGGCTGAAGCCTTGCTCCGTCATCCCCATCGTAAAGGACAACATGTGCCAGGTTTACTTTCAGGAGTACCTGAGCTCTGCCCCCCAGGTACTTCCAGACCTCAGAGTCCCCAAGCCTTTGCCCAAGCCCGTGCAGCAGCGAAGCCAAAGGAGGGGACAGGGTGCCCTGTGTCTCTGGAAAAGAGCTGCGTGGCATTCTGCGCCCCGAGGGGTTGTTTTTGAGTCCCCAGAGAAACATCCTGAGCAACCTGGAGCATTGGCAGGTGCTAAGGTTCCTCAGCAGCACCACTGTGAGCCAGAGTCCTGCTCCAAAGGAGGTTGCACTTCTCACAGGGATGAGGACAAAGGGAAGGAGGAGCTGAGTGGGGAACAGCCAGGAGCAGCCACTGCTGTTAGGCAGGCACCTGTTTGCAGTGAGCACTTTCCAAATGGATTAGCAGAGCAGTATTTACTCAGTCCTTTGAATGTGCTAAAGCAGAATTCCTCACAGACATTTAATGAGCTGGTAGAAGACTTCTTTAGGGGAGGACAAGTGCCCTGAAAAAGTGTGACACTTGCTGGTGCCAACTCATAGTGCCATGCTCAGGTGTTTTACCAGGAGAGAGGAGCTCAGCTATGGTGCTCTACTTTATTTACCTCTTAATAAAGAGGACAGAGAAGAAACTAGAACCAGTTTGTAGACATTACATTTTAAAAATTTATTTATTTTTTTTATCTCTCTGCATCTGCTGAGTCTCCAGCACTTGGGGCAGTGCAGTCCCACTGCCTGTGTGCCTCGTGTCCACCTTTGGCAGTGACTCCCCTGTCCCCTCTGACAAAAGACACTGTGAGAACGATTCAAGCAATGCTGCAGAGGGTGTGAGCTCCCTGCAGCTGGAGTCATTGATGCTGAAAATGTGGTGAAAGAAGCAAGGGGGGGAATGTGAGAAATCCCAAAATTTCTTCTTTCATGTCCGTGATGCCTCCCTGGCTGTGAACGGTTCATTCCGAGATGCATTACAAATGTTCTCTCTTAAGGTACGTTTTAAAAATGCTGCTTAAATCTAGAAAATGAAGTGCCTCTAAGTCTAATAATCTGTTTTCTCTGTGTTAATCTACTAATACTGACAGCTTCTGCATCCATCCAGCCAACTGCAGCTGGCTGTAGTTCTGCTCTCCTGAAAGCACCATCTCAGGGTTAACTGTCAGTGCTTTTTCAGGTTTCTGGCTGGGAAAAATAGGAGCTTTCTAGGTTCTTGATTTCTACAGTAGGTCACTATATTCTCTGCAGTCTCTGCCACTCAGTCTGCACATCTGAATTCTGCTTGACTGCAAAGCACTTCTGATAACTGCCAGTGTTCTGCCTTCCCATCCAGTGCCTGCTCTCGTCACACAGTGGCAAATGGAATGGAAGACAATGAAACATGTTCTTAGTCGTGTGAAGTGATCAGTCGTAGCAGCATTGTTTGGAAAGACTTGTGACTGTACAGCAAAATTGGCTTGTAAAGGCCAGGCACTTTCCCCACTCCAGATCAGCTGCAGAGCCATGGCCTGGCACAGCTGAGAAGTGGCAGTAGTGTGGTGAGCCACTGGGTACCCACTGCAGGGCCTGGAACTCTGCAGTTGTCTGTGCCAAACTGCACTGCCAACGTTATAGATTGGCTCCTTGTATGGTCAGGGCAGCACTGCTGGAGTGGAAATGAGCATTTGGCACTTTCCTGGAGCAACAAAGCTTGTTCCTCAGCTCTCTCCATTGTCCTTGTTACTCTCAAGGCAAAATGATCAGGATCAGAACCTTCTGAACTTGTGAGGTCTCTGCAAGCCCAGGCTGCTGGATGGGTTGAAATCCCTGAATTGAGCCAGAAAAAGAAGCTTTTGCTCCTGGAGTGAAGCCAGGGCTTGTGAAAAGCAAAGGTGCCTTTGGATGTCACACCTGTGACAAGCAGGGCTGTCTGGAAAGGGAGCATGTTGACAGCCAGAGTGGGCCTGTTTGGAAAGGTGCTTGGCAAATGTGAATCCTGACTGCCAGGCCTGTGCTTTCCCAGGCACAGCAGTGTTTATCCCTGTTACATAAGGAGTGCTGTCCCTGGGACTGCTGTGGCTCTGCCTGCCCCTTCCCAAGTGTCCTGTGAAATGCCCTTCACACGGAGCAGCAAGGGCAGCTCAAGCTTCCTGCTGTGGCCTGTGTGTCCTCCTCCTTGGAGATTTCTGTATGGGTTGTTTGCTAATCCAAACTCAATTGCAGAGCTCTGCCAGGTGAGTGTGAGTGGAGACACCTGCACCTTTTACAGTGTGGAAATGATAGTGTTGTGCTTGTAATGCACTGTGTGCTGCTGCTACCTGGGAGGTGCAGGCTCTTATTTAAATATCGTTGAAGTTTAAGTGACTCATTTGACAGGCAGGGGACTGAAGCACTGCCTGCACTCCCAGATTCCAGGTCCTGCTCCTTGCAGCCTCTCCACTGCTCAGGAGGAATGCTCACCTCCTGAGTCACTGCTCCATCAGGGTGTGTTGCAAACGACCTGGGAGATCTGATGCATTTCACTGCTGATGTTTTGTGGCATCCAGCCTTTCCTCCTTTATTCTTATCAACTCGTTATTCTAAAGTAAATGAAGTGGAGAACCTCCTGGTCAGCCCCTGGGCAAAAAGGAGTTGTAAATGGTAATTTTACAGAGGTAGCTCTGATTTTTAATCACTCAGAAACAAGTGAAAATTGCAGGGGCTGGGGATCCACACCCCATTTCTGCACATTCAGTTAAAGCTGCAGAAGAAATGCTGGTGCCTTACTAGAGCTGGAAAGGTGATTGCTGCCACTTGGGAAGGAAATTATTCAAATCATGCAGAGCCAAAGACACCTAAAATCTTTCTGATTTCAAAGGCAGTAGAAGAAGGAGAGACTTGACCCACAGTCAGTGTGTTGGAGATCTTTACCTCAGCACAGCAAGTGCACGAAGCATTTGAGTGCTCTGCATTTCTTTCCCTCTTGGGCATTAAAATACTATTGTGGGTCATCCTAAAATCCTGAAAGCTGGAGGGAAAACTGGGATTGCCGAGTGCAAGGTTTCTGAGCATCCTTCAGCTTCCCCTGAAGTCAGGGGTAGATAGCAGTATCTGACCTCTTATAGGCCTTGTCCTTCCTCTTGCCTCCAAATTTTCCCTCTTTCCCTGCCCCCAGTCTGGCTCTCAGGGGAGATCTGGAGCATCATCTACCTGCTGCTCCCAGCCCACCTGCAGCACTGCTGCCACAGGTGTGTTTTGCTCACAACAGTGACAGGGAGAAGCTGTAGCCAAGTATTTGCTTCACTGGGGGCTGTCTGGGGCCCACATGCTTGGAAACTTGCAGTTATCCTGACAGGAAAAAGTGCTCAGAGCAAAGCCCTCCCAGAACTATACACACACACAGCATGCTTGAGCTGCTTGTCTCTGTCCACAGTGGGGTGAAACAGCTCAGCCAAGGCCTTGCAGAGGGGTAAGGAAGGAGCTGAGTTCCCTTTGGCAAGACTTCAGTGCTGTTTTACCCAGCTGGGATCAAATTGCTGGTGTGTTGTGAGGGCAGGGCAGGGACAATCCCTGCCCCATGCAGCACTTCAGGTGGCTCCAACCCCTCCAAAACAGCAGGAAAGCATGAAGGGGTGCCCTGCTTATGCTGTGCAGAGGAGAAAATGACTCTTTAGGTTGCTGTCAAGAGGCTGAGGTAAAACTTTCCTGGCTCATGCACTCTGTGCCCAACCATGTCACCTTGGAGGGAACCCCTCAGAGCACTTCTCTGTCTGGTTTCTAACCCTGCTTCCCCTAACACAAGGCTGAAGCACCTCTGCTGTCTGTTCCTGCACCACAGGGCCTTGTTTTCTAGATTAAAAAAAGTGCAATGGTGGAATCTTTCCTTCACCAGAAAATTAATGAGTTTACATAATTTCCTCTATGCTGGGTTGTCACTTTGGGCTTATTCCAAACGAAGCTCAAGCCTTTTTTTTATGGAACCCTCTGAAAGGTGTAGCAGATGTTGGAAAGGTAGAATTGCTTTGATAATCACATGAGATGCCTCCCAGTGAGGTCTTGTTATGCTGCTGGTCATGTAAACAGGAAGCTAATCCCTTTCAGTCTGAATTTTGCTAAGAGTATTGGTAACTGTTATTTTAAAAGTGTTGTAAACTTTCTTCAAGAAAGCAAATAAATGTGTAATGTTGACTTTGGAAAAGCCTGAATGAAAACACTCTGGAAAGGGAGTTCCTGAGGGATGGTGACCTGACTGGATTAAACCCCTCTGGAAGCATTTGACCTCCAAGAAGCTGGCCTGGCCTTTCCCACACTTGTGGTTTCTCATTTAAGGGACACCAAGGGGCTCAGAGACCACCAGGGCCCCCCAGGTCCCCAGGCTGGGATGCTGGAAAGGCTCTGAGCCACTGGGCTTTGTGCCTGGGCACAATGAGGATGGGCTGGGTTAGAAGGGACCAGAGTGGGCCATCCCAGAGCGCACAGGGTTGTGCCCAGGTGGGTCTGAAATGTCCCCAAAGTGAGGGACACTCCCCACCTCTCTTGTTCAGGGCTGGGTCACTGCACAGTGAGGTTGTTCTTCCTCATGGAATCACAGTCTGGAGAAGAGGAGGCTCTCAGGGGACTCCTTATCACTCTACAACTCCCTGACCTGGTTGTGGCCAGGTGGGGTTGGTGTTTTCCCCCTGGCAACCAGCAGGAGGACAGGAGGGCGCAGCCTTGAGCTGTGCCAGGGGAGGTTGAGGTTGGACAGCAGGAAGAAGTTCTTTACAATGATCAGGCACTGGAAGGGGCTGCCCAGGGGGGTGGTGGATTCACTGGAGGTGCTTAAGAAGAGCCTGGCTGTGGCATCAGTGCCATGGTCTGGTGGTGCTGGCTCAGAGGTTGGACTCGGTGACCTCAGAGGTCCTTTCCAAGCTCAATGATTCCATCGTTCCATTCAGGTGGCACCTCCTGCCCGTTGCCTTTGCCCTATTGCTGGGCACCCCGGAGCAGAGCCCAGCCCACCCTCTGGCACCCCAAATCCGTCTGTTCCCAGCCTGTTCCCGTTTCCCTTTCCCCATTCCTGTTCCCCACCCCTCTGTCTCCCTATCCCCATTTCCCCATGTCCCCATTTCCCCATATGCCTATTCCCCATCCCCATTCTCCCATCCCCATCCTTATTCTCCATTTCCCCATTCCCCACCCCCTATCCCCATTCCCCCATTCCCATCCCATTTCCCCATCCCATCCCCTATCCCCATTCCCCCATATCCCCATTCCCCCATATCCCCATTCCCCCATTCCCATCTCCCCACTCCCCCACCCCATTCCCCATATCCCCATATCCCCATCTCCCCATTCCCCTCCCCGCCATCACGTGCGCGCTCTGCCTCTCGGCGCTCGGCTGGCCGCGCCTGCGCGGGCGGTGTGCCGGGAGGTGCTCCCGCCGCCGCTCGGCGCTCGGCTGGCCGCGCCTGGTCGGGCCGTGTCGGTGCCGTGTCCGGGCCGGGCCCGGGGCGGGGGGACAGGCCGTGCCGGGCCGGGGGACGGGCCGTGCCGGGCCGGGGCCGTGTCCAGGCCGTGCCGGGGGCTGGGGCAGTGTCGGTGCCGTGCCGGTGCCGGGGCAGTGTCGGTGCCGTGCCGGGGGCGCTCGGCGGGCCCGGTGCGGGGGGCCGGGCCGGGGCCGGGCCGCGACGGGGCGTGGGGAGCGCGGCCGGGCCCTGAGGGCGCGGCGGGGCCCGGAGGTGGCGGCGGTGGCGGAGCGGCCTGGGGGCTCCCCCCGGCGAGCGCGGGCCGAGCGGGCCGGGCCGGCGGCCGTGGCGGGGCTATGATGAGCCCGCTGCGGGGCTCCGCACCCCGGCGTGTCCCCCTGGCAGGTCCGGCCCGCGGCTGAGAACAACACACCGGCGGTGAGCGCGGCGCGGAGGGCAGGCCCGGGCACGGCCTTCCCTGCGCGGGGACGGGGATGGGCCGGGGTGGGACAGGGGGGGCTGCGGGACCGGGGAGGGGACAGGGTATGGGACAGGGGCTGGGACAGGGGGGCTGCGGGACCGAAGATGGGATAGGGGAAGGGACAAGGGGGGCTGCGGGATCGGGGATGGGCCGGGGGTATCGGAGAATAGACCGGGGATGGGACAAGAGGGAGCCGGGGAAGGGACAGGAGCTGGGA
>JAWWTY010000072.1:1204861-1215602 GCA_035222235.1 Margarornis squamiger
CCGGGGAAGGGACAGGGGATGGGATAAGGGGGGATGCGGGACCGGGGATGGGACAGGGTGACCGGGGATGGGACGGGGGGGGTCGGGGAAGGGACAAGGGATGGGACGGGGGGACTCTGGGACCGGGGATGGGCCGGGGAAGGGACAAGGGATGGGTCGGGGGGGGCTGTGGGACCGGGGATGGGACAGGAGATGGGACGGGGGGGCTGTGGGACCGGAGAATAGACCGGGGCTGGGACAGGGGGGGCCAGGTTAGAGACCGGGGATGGGCCGGGGGGACCGGGGCAGGGACTGGGGCCGGAACAGGGAGACTGCGGGACAGGGGCTGGGCCCGGGGGGCTCGGACTGAGACCAGGGCAGGGCCCGGGGGGCTGCGGGACCTGGCGGGGCTGTGGGACTGGGGCTAGGGCTGCGGGGCTGGGACAGAGCCCGGGAAGGCTTGGGCAGGGCCCGGGCCCGGTAACGGCCCGGGGTGTCTATGGGGACCGGGGTTTTGGTCTCTCCGGGGTGGGTTTCACACCCGCTGTTGTTTTCACGGTGCCCGGGGACAGGGTGGTGGTTTGCGCAGGGTCTTCCCTGAGGTCGCCCGTCCCCCCACTCCCCACCCCGGTATTGTTTCGCTCCGTGATGGGGGGTTTAGCCTGGAGAAAGGGAGGGTCAGGGAGCCCTTATCGCTCTTTACAACTGCCCGAGAGCAGGGTGTAGCCGGGGGGGTCGGGCTCTGCTCCAAGGGAACAAGGGACAGCACGCAGTCTTTAATAGCTGTGCCAGGGCAGGTCTAGCTTGGATATCAGGAGGAATTTTTTCACAGAAAGTGGGGATTAGATGTTGGAAGGGGCTGCCCAGGGAGGTGGTGGAGTCCCCGTCCCTGGAGGTGTTTAAGGAAAGCCAGGACGTGGCATTCAGTGCCCTTCTCTGGTTGGCATCGTGGTGTTCAGTCATAGTTTGGACTCCATGATCTCAGAGGTAATTTCCAACCTAAGTGATTCTGTGATTTCTGCCATGTCCTGGGATTCCTTTAGTGGGTAAAGAGCTGCCTGCTTATAAAATGCAGCAATTCCACCAGGGAGCCTGGCTCTGGGATGCCCTTAGGAGCAGCAGTTCCACAGGCTGCCCCCCTCGGGGGTGGGCACCGTGTGGTGCTACTTCTGCAGATGGAGGATCTTGTCCACGTACCCCTGCTGGCCCTGAGCAGCCCTGGTGAGCTCTCCTCTTGCCTTTGCAGGTATGGCCTCACAGCTGCAGGTGTTCTCCCCTCCGTCAGTATCCTCGAGTGCCTTCTGCAGTGCCAAGAAACTGAAAGTGGAGCCGTCTGTCTGGGATGTTTCAGGACAGAGCAGTAGTGACAAGTATTATACCCACAGCAAAAACCTCCCAGCAGCTCAAGGGCAAGCCAGCTCCTCTCATCAGGTAGCCAACTTCAGCATCCCTGCCTACGACCAGAACCTCCTTCTCCCCGCTCCCTCCGTCGAGCACATCGTGGTCACCGCGGCCGACAGCACCGGCAGCAGCGCCACAGCGTCCTTCCAGAGCAGCCAGAGCCTCTCCCACAGGAGCAACGTTTCTTTGCTGGAACCATACCAAAAATGTGGATTAAAAAGGAAAAGTGAAGAGGTCGACAGCAACGGTAGCGTGCAGATCATTGAGGAACATCCACCTCTCATGCTGCAAAACAGACCTGCGGTGGGTGCTGCGGCCACGACCACCACGGTCACCACGAAAAGCAGCAGCTCCAGCGGCGAGGGGGATTACCAGCTGGTCCAGCATGAGATCCTGTGCTCTATGACAAACAGCTACGAGGTGCTGGAGTTCCTGGGGCGGGGGACGTTCGGGCAGGTGGCGAAATGCTGGAAACGTAGCACCAAGGAGATTGTAGCCATCAAGATCCTGAAGAACCATCCCTCCTACGCCCGGCAGGGCCAGATCGAGGTGAGCATCCTGTCTCGCCTGAGCAGTGAGAATGCTGACGAGTACAACTTTGTCCGCTCCTACGAGTGCTTTCAACACAAGAATCATACTTGCCTTGTATTTGAGATGCTGGAACAGAACTTATATGATTTCCTAAAGCAAAACAAGTTCAGCCCGTTGCCCCTGAAATACATCCGGCCCATTCTGCAGCAAGTGGCCACTGCCTTGATGAAGCTAAAGAGCCTGGGTCTGATCCATGCTGATTTGAAGCCAGAGAACATCATGTTGGTGGATCCTGCACGCCAGCCCTACAGAGTGAAGGTGATAGACTTTGGGTCAGCCAGCCACGTGTCCAAGGCCGTGTGTTCCACGTACCTGCAGTCACGCTATTACAGGTAAAAACCAACAGAACGGTCACTTAACCAAGCCAGGCTTATCCTGCTGAGGTGCTGGGGGGGTTCCTTAGCACAGGCAGGCTGGTCCTGCTTTTGGAGGGTTCCTTCTCAAACTTTGAATTCTTCTGCCATTGGGTCTAATCCCAGCCGAGGGGGAGGAGGAAGTGATCAGCCTGTCCGCTGCTCTGCATGCTTCCTGGAGATTTCTCTGAAATTTGTGTGGAAATAAATAGAACTTGTGCTTTGCAAGTGTGGCCTAATCTGCAGTCCAACAATTTCCTTTCCCCCCAGATCAGTGCAGTGAGTTGATTTTACCCTGTCACTAGTTGGTGACACTGTGTGAAGTAGCAAATGGGGGGGACTGGTTAGTAGTTGGGTTACTTGGGTTACAACATCTTGGGTTGTTTGCCATGGGCTGAAATTAGTGCATTAACCTTGGTCATTTAGAAGGGAGAGAAGTCAGAGGGATGCCAGTTTCTTTTTGCTCTATTTCTTCTGATTCCATCTTTGTCTGAACCCCCTTCATGAGCACATGACTTCCTGTATCAACCCTGGCCAAGTCATGCTTTTCATGAGACCTGTGCCTCCCATAAAGCAGCAGTGAGATAGAGCTCTGCTTCCCTTAGCAGAATGTAGAAATGGCTTCTACATTTTCCTCCTGCCCAAGAATTAAAAATAAACTATGGGCAAAAGCCTGAAAACTCAGGAGCTGTGTATAAAGCCAGCTGTGCTGTTTCTTTCAGTTATTCCTCCAGCGTGGTTCTGTAAAGTGTGTATTTCAATTTAAGTAGCAGCAGATTTCAATAAATGGTTGCAGAAAGAACTTCTGGCATCAAAGGGCCGTGAAAAGGCCTGTGCTGTGTTGTCAGGGTTGCTTTGGGTGGAATGTGAGCTCACTTGATGCAAAACTTAACTAGTATCTAGTCCTTCCAGCTGGGACGAGACAGAGGGCTGAGACACTCCACCCCACCCTGTGTCTCTGCCCTGTTTGATGTCCTTCCTGGCTCCTCACTTCACTTGAAAGCCTGGCTTATTGTAGGTTTGCTCTGTTCATTCCTCATCCTCCCTGTATTTTTGCTCCCTTTGTTTTGGGTTTTTCAGCTCTCTCTAACACCCAATACCAGCTTTCTGTGCCATTTTTTATATGCTATAGACTTTTCTTAATCCATTCCTCCTGATCTTTGCTCAGCTTGTTGGCACCAATCTTTCCAATTCTCAACTACTGATTGTTATTTTTTTGTACAGCTGTTGTTCCCTATACCCCATAACTCTGCTGAAATGCTCACTCTCTAAAATACATCATCAGTTTAGTTGTTGTTGCACTGGCAGAGGTGACCACTGATAAGAATCTCCTCTATCTGACTCGCCACCCGTGTCAGCAAAGCAGTTTGGGGAGGCACACGGTGCTCTCCAGTTTGTGGTATCTCAGAAAGCAGATTTGGCTCAGGAAAAGCAGGGAGGGGTGACAAGTGTCTTCAGGGGGCTGCAGGGAGGGACGTGGCTGCTTCATCTGTGTGGGGCACTGGCCTCCCAGCCCCTGCCAGCTCCCTGGGGGGATTGACTTCCAGAAAGACAAATAACCTGGGATTAAGTGGCGGTGGACTGTCTGCTTGGCTGAAGTGAAGAATGCTGTGATGTAGAAGTCTAGTATTTAGTGATATGTAATTAGTTTAATGGTGATGATTACTAAAATCCATAATCTAGGAATTTATGGAGATGGCACAGAAACCAGCTTATTGTGGGAGAACTGGATTGCTTTAACCGTATTCACATTAAATTAGTGCTCGCAGGAGTTCCAAGTTGGCAATTTTTTCAATGCTGTGTTTAATAAAACTGTGTGACCAGTTCTTCATATGGTTCTCTGTCAGCTATTAAAAATAAACTTCTTTGTGCTCACTTTTGGGTTTTAATACCTATTACTGGCACTTAGGTAAGCTCTGTCCCCTGTAGAGACATCTAAACCAGCCACACTCAGGTGCTCTAAGATGGATATTCCAATCTATGTACCCTGAAGGAAAAAACCCTAATAATTATGGCCCATGCTGCTGGAGGTCATCCTGCCCAACAGCCCTGCTCACTCCAGGGTCTGACTGTCCTTCTGGCAGTTGGACACACTTTAAAGAGTGAGTAGAAGTGCCCATGAAGAATTCTTTGGCTCTGAAGCCCAGCATGGACTAGGAGTAGGTCAGCTCTATGCAGTGAGTAGTTCCTGTGGCAGTTCTGAGATCTATTTGCAGTAATTCCTCACTCAAAACCAGAGTATGTGCTTGTTATATCAGGTGAGGAAGGGTATGGATGCCTTTGTTCCCCCTGGGGAGGATGAACAATGGAAGGAAACAGACAGCTTGCAGAAATGAGGAATCCCTGGAACAGTGATCTCAGTGAGGTTTGCTTGTGTTCTACACTATGTGTAACTACAGCCATCATGTGAGTTTTACTGAGCTCCTGGTGCTGCCTGTGGCTCAGAGCAGAGCACAAGCTGAAGGACTGAAGAGTTCTGGCCAGGAAAAGGTGGCACAGAGCACTGGGGAGCTTGCAGAGTGCAGGAGTATCTGTTTCTTACCTCTGCACTGGGCTCCGTGACCTACTTCTGTCCCAGCCCTGCTGGCCTGGGAAGCAGCAGTGCCTGCTGCCAAATCTAACTCTGCCTGCTAATCCAGCTCCGAGGGGTGACCCTGTTGTTGGCTGCAGTTGGAGGAGCTCTGTGTTCCCATCATCCCTCACAGAGGGAGGGATGAGGGCCCAGGTGTAAACACAGGGTGTTTGGAAATGCTCACAGTGAGTCTCAGGCTTTTCTGGGGCTGCTGCGAGTTCTCTCCCTTGTGAGAGTGCCTGAGTGTATTTGCCAGCTTTGGAAGGCAGTGCTTGGCAAGGGTGTGTGCAAAGAGTGTTGTTGATTTTAATTCCAGGAGCTTAAGATGGTAAAATCGCTTTAATCTCTGTCAGAGCAGATATGGAAGTGACCTCTGCCTGCTGTGCTGGTCCAGCTCCTGTCTCCTAAGGCTGCTAATTGTAGTGGTGTAAAAGGGGATGAGAGAGATTCAGATTTCCCAGCCCTGTCCTGCAGTCACAATGAAGTCAGGTGCCTTGTGAGAAGTTCACTCAGTTAGTTGCAGTCAATAAAATCCACATAATTCAACTTGCTATCATTGTGATACTGAGATTTGGGAATACCTAAGTCTACTCCAGCCTGGAGTTAAAGACTGACAGACTGTCACAAATCTCTCTTTCCACTGGAATTGGTGGGGGTTTTAACACACTGGTGAAGGATCAGCATGCTCTGCATATTCCACAAGCCATTTATATTTTAGTTAGTTTGCCAGTCCAAACCAAGGAAACTCATGCACGCAGCATTCCTTCTGTGACAGCTTTGGGTCCTTTCTGAACTGGGGATTCCTGCATCAGGGTGATCAAGAGGATCAGTACAGTTTGGTGATGACTTGTAGGCTAAAGGCATGTGGGGGTCTGAAAATCCTGTGTGAGTGAATGAACCATATTTGCTGTGCCTGTAAAGGAAGAGATTCCTCTTGTTTGCACCTGTTAGCCTGTAGAAAGTTGGATCTATCCTACCATATTTCCTTAAAATATAAATGTTTAGCAGACATTCAGCATTCAGATATCAGATCCTTACCATATTTTCACATATGAGAAACCATCCCAAAGCCAACAACTGCCAGGAGCAGACAAACAAAAGGTAGAATAGAATGTCTTATCTTGAATAATCTATTGTTCTGAGTACTAAAGGTGTATCCTGGCTCTGATTTTGGGGGGGTCAGACACCTCCTTGCCTGAAGGTGGATGGTAGAGAATAAGTGTGACCTCACTGCAGCAGGCAGCTGGTTCAGCTATTTATCTTTTTGATAGAATCATAAAATCACAGGCTGGTTTGGGTTGGAAGGGACCTTAAAGCTCATCTCATTTCACCCTCTGCCATGGGCAGGGACACCTTCCACAGACCAGGCTGCTCCAGCTCCATCCAACCTGGCTTTTTTTGACAGATCTTGTGCTTTCTCAGGGACACTGTGCCTGGGCAGCTGGGCTTGAGTGGGTTTGTTTTGGAGACACCTGTGTAGACACCTAAAACAAAAGGTGTATTTGTGTCACCACGGCACAAAGGGTGATTAATTGGGGAGTCACTTCTTGCCATGTGCAAACAGTTGGGGGGAGCATTCAGGCTGAGGAGCTGAGGAGAGGGAGTGTCAGATTTACTGACACCTGCACATTATGCAGGGCCTGCTTTTTAGAATCCTGTGGAAGGCTCAGAACTGGTTTCAGAGCCTCTTTTAACAGCTGAAGGCTCCTCTGTGTAACACAAGCAATGCCACACAAGCCCTGGGGCATGTTCCCTAAGGCATGGCTGGGAAATAGATAGCCTGGAGTTTAGGGCTTTTCTGCCTGTGTTAGTTATGCATGAAGGAGGTCAAGGTTTTCATATTTTCCTGTACTTTCCAGAGTAAATTCCCACCCCAGCTCACTTGGGGTTTATGCTGTATGCAAATGTGTGACCAGAGTTTCTCCAGCCGGAACAGCCTCGGTTTGTTCGGCACTGTGTGTAGGTGAAGAGTTGTACTGAAACATCCTCTTGTGTTATGAGTCAGTTCCAGACAGAAATTTCCCTGAAATTTCAACCTGTTGCAGGAGCTTGGAGTTGGAGTTTTTTCATCACCTCCTCGTGAAGGCTGGGCCAGGCAGGTGCATTTTGCATTAGGTGTGGTTGAGTGCACAGAAACCTGAAACACAACCTCCAGCTGGGCCCTCTCTGTCCATTTTAAACTCGAAACTCTGAACAAACCCTGCCTGAAAACCTGCTGAGAGAAACCCAGCAACTCTGAAGGGCTCCTTTTCTGCCTCTGCTGATGCTTTTCTTTCCCACATGGAAACTGGCAGCCTCCTCCAGCTGGGATCTTCCTCCCAGAAAAGTCTGAGCATTGTTTGCCAGAGCTTTTCTTCCCAGGGCTGTTAGGATGGGTTGGATTAGGTGATCTTGAAGGGCTCTCCCCACCTTGATAACTGTGATCCTGTGAGCTGTCTCAGGGACTCCTCACACCACACATGCTGTCAGGTGTAATTAAACTGATTGCTCAAGGAGTGACTTCACATCACAGTTGCATAAACTCCTAGGAGTTGGAGGGCACTGTGGCAAATGAATCCTGCTGTGCCACTGAAGGATAAAAAGGTTGGGATCCCTTAGGCCACTTGAAAAAACAACTTCTGCTTTAAAGGGAATACTTTATTTTCACACAAATTTATTTGTGTGTGGAGTGGCATTATAGGGCTTGAACTCAATGGTCCTTGTGGGTCCTTTCCAGCTCAGCATGTTCTGTGATTATCCAGAGTTATTTACAGGGAAGAAATGATTTTCCTTTTCTTTTCCCCCCCGACAGAGCTCCTGAAATCATCCTGGGCTTGCCGTTCTGTGAAGCCATTGACATGTGGTCGCTGGGCTGTGTGATCGCAGAGCTGTTCCTGGGCTGGCCTCTGTATCCAGGAGCATCTGAGTATGACCAGGTGGGAGCACGTGGTGCATGTGGCATCTTCACATGAAGCCCCAATGTTGGGTTCAGGCCCCCTGAACCCCAGGTGTCCTCTGTCAGCTGTCCTCTAGCACACATTGCTGCCTGTCACCTGAAATTCATTTTCTCTCTGACATTCCCATTGCCTGTCCCTGTACTTCTGTGTGTTTCCACTGGAGCTGAGTGTACCCTGTCCAGTTTGCAGTTAACCCCTGCTTTCCAAACCCAAAAGCTGTTGAAACACCTTCCTGTCAAAACAGAAGCGAGGTGTGTGTCTCCTGATGTGAAACACCCTCTGTAATTTCACCATGAGGGCAGCTTTTCCTTGTGGAGACAGAGCAAGCCTATCATTCCTGCCCTCTTAATACCTACAGCAGCCCTCACTTTTTATGCAAAGTGTGAGCTCCAAGCTGTCTTTGAAATACTCTGAAAGGCATCTTGAACTAATTAGTCCTTTCTGTGGATACTTGGCATTATTACCTGGGCTAGTCTGTGCCTATAAAAGGACAAAAAGGCTCTGAGAGGGTTTTTTGGAGAGTAGCTTTTCCACTGGGGGTTTTAGGGTGGGTATCTTGTTACAGTGCTGGGTATAGCTTTCCTTATGTGATAAAATACATGAAAAGTTACCAAGGTTGAAAACTGACTTGTCATCTGTCATCCCAGCACTGTAAATTTCCAAAGGAAACACAGTGGTGCTTTAATGAGCAGAATGAGTTAGAAAGTAGCTGAGGTAGGGCATGGTGGTTTCCTTGTACACTGAGTTTTGTGTAATTCTGAGAACCTTATCGGCTCGTGTAGGTGTGTGGGGAGGAGCTGCTTTTTCCATTGCTTAATGACAGGATTTTGCAGGCCTTTGTGAGGCAGCATGAGGTGTGACTTCATGGGGTTGCTTTTGATGTCTGAATTCCCCTTGAAAACTAGGGATGACTCGCTTTCATGTTTTCTGAGATTCTGCAGCAGCGAGTGAAAGCTCAGGTGGAACTTGTGAGAGAACCTCTCTCCAGGAATGAGCTCATGGGTTGGGGTGGCATTTACAGCTATTTTTTTAAACACCCTCTGGTTGTAAAGCAAAAGTTATGTCTTACAGAAAAAACCAACTCATGTAGATCCAAAAAAGACTCACCTGCAGACACTGCACTGGCTTAAGTGAAAAGGGAGCCCATAAACCCCTGTGATCACAAGCTCTGTCAGAGAGTTCAGTGCCCTGCAATGTTCAGCTGTTTGGAATAGCAGGAGGGTTTGCAAATAAGAAATGAGACATCCTCCAGGTCCTGTAATTGATGGTTTGATCAAAGCATAGTTATCTTAACACTGTGTTTTTTCATAAAGCTGCTATTTTCTTTCCTTTGAGAATACCTTTTAATTTGTTATCTCTTTACCAGTGTCTTACCAATACCATCACAAGGATTCAGCTTCATCTTCCAAAATTCCAAGCCATTTTTTTAAGATATAAAGTCAAGCATATTAAATGTGCTTGAGGATGTAAGAATCTGATTTTATAAGAGGTTTCATTTTGCTTTCTTGGTCAGTGAGAGCTTTACCATGACGTTATTCTGAGATTGTGTGCCTAAAGTATATGCAACCAGGCACAGCAGTGTTGCTTAGATAATTATGCCTTTAATTATATATACATAATGATAAATTCTGTGGTATTTTTCTCTCCAAATGTGTGCTTCTTACATTGCTCAATATCTTAAAAGCTTGCAGTCTGCTCACCTGTATTTTAGCAAAAAACATTCCCCTAAAATTTTCATAGATAATACGATTGAAGAAATATTCTTATGAATACTTGAGATAGTCTTTTCAATTTTGGAGTTCTAGTTATCTGTTCTTTCTTAGCAAGTCATTTTCCTATTTGCTGTGAGCAAACCTGGCTGATAACTCTTCCATTATACTGGGAGCCCTCATTCTTTTCCTTTTCTTCCCCAGATCCGTTATATTTCACAAACTCAAGGCCTTCCAGCAGAGTATCTTCTCAGTGCAGGAACGAAAACAAGCAGGTTTTTTAACAGAGACCCCAATCTGGGATACCCACTGTGGAGACTAAAGGTTTGTCTGTCTGTCCTATCCCCACCTCTGCTTTGTTCATTGAGCACTTGGTATAAATAAATCCTCACCTATTTTTAGTGTGCTGAGTGAGGGTTGGCTTTGAAATGCCGTTCAGATGTTGCTGATTTGGGGGGTATTTTCCTTTCTGAGGCTGCACAGACCCCCTGGCACTGCTCTAACAATGCCATCTGGGCATGAGAGTACCAGCAAGGAGTGGGTGTTCAAGTCATTGAGATAATGCTTACTTCTTGTGGGCTGCTCATTCCTGGGGAAGTGTGTCATCTTGTTGTCATCTCCTGACACTACAATGAGTAAAATACAGAGTATTTTGTGCTGGTTTGTGTTAGTTTAACAGGAATCTGTTTGTGGATTGGCAGAGGACAGGGGGAATCACATGAAGGCTTGATTTGCCTTTAAAGCTCAGCAGCAAAAGGAAGAGGGGTTTGCCTTTTTCCTTTGTAGAAGGGGATTTAAAATATTTATAGCCTCTTCCTAAATCAGAAACCTTCAGTCCTTTGGGCTGATGCATGACTTAAGGAAGCCTTGCTATGAAGTCATCCTGTTGTTAATTCAGCTGTGCAAGGAATGATCTTTCCAGCTGAGGGAATGGGAACCCCTGGCTGGGCTTTGGCCTGCTGGGATGGGGTTTGTCTGAAACAGGCAAATGGTCACCTGGCTCAGCAATTTCCTGCTGCTTTTTCTTTATCAATGTGTGATATTAATGAAGGTTTTCTTTTATAGACCCCAGAAGAACATGAGTTGGAAACAGGAATCAAATCAAAAGAAGCTCGGAAATATATATTCAACTGTTTGGATGATATGGCGCAGGTTAGTGACACAGAGAGCTCATTAATTCCAGATATTATTGGGATCTCT
>JAWWTY010000072.1:1215702-1232456 GCA_035222235.1 Margarornis squamiger
AAACTGCCATGAATTCCAGATATTGTTGGGATCTCTAAAACTGCCATGAATTCCAGATATTATTGGGATCTCTAAAACTGCCATGAATTCCAGATATTGTTGGGATCTCTAAAACTGCCATGAATTCCAGATATTATTGGGATCTCTAAAACTGCCATGAATTCCAGATATTGTTGGGATCTCTAAAACTGCCATGAATTCCAGATATTATTGGGATCTCTAAAACTGCCATGAATTCCAGATATTGTTGGGATCTCTAAAACTGCCATGAATTCCAGATATTATTGGGATCTCTAAAATCAGGCTTCTGTGCTGGAGCAATCAGTCCTCTTCCAGTGCCAGTTGTGAGCAGTGATGTAGGTTTGCCATGGTGCCAATTTGCATCAGAAATCCCTGGATTAAAGGCTGTCCAAATGTCAATTATGAACCTGTTTGAAATTTACTGTGTTTTCTTGTGCCTTGATGTGCTACCAGCAGTAGTGGAGCAGTAGGAGAGCTAAGCCCCTTCAGATGGGTTTATAGGATTAGGCCTTATTGGATTTTGAAAATATTGACAGTAATTACAGATCACTCTATTTTACATTCTCTCTTCAGAGGTAAAATGAAGGAATATCTGAGTGGTTTTAATATCAGGAGGCTTTAAATGTTAAATATCAATTTTCTATCACTTTTGTGGCTGTTACCATCATGTTACATCTGTGCAGAGAAGGTAGAATTTTAGCCCCCCACAACATGAGGGCATAGTGCCAGGCAGAGTAGAAGGAAACTTGATTGATATGTTTGAAAAGACCAACTTCATGCTGAGATCAGAATTCCACGTGTAAGTTTGACTTCCTTTCACAGAGGGAAAGGTTGTGTTTTAGTGTTGAAACTAACCTGGCTGAGAGGCAGGTTCATAAATACTTGTGTGATGTGGAATTACTGACCTGGTGTGTAGCATTCAGGTGGTGGTGGTGTGACCTGCTGTCACTTTATTTCTCAGGTGAATATGTCTACAGACTTGGAAGGCACCGACATGTTGGCAGAGAAGGCTGACCGAAGGGAGTACATTGATTTGTTGAAGAAAATGTTGACAATTGATGCAGATAAGAGAGTTACTCCACTGAAGACTTTGAACCATCCATTTGTTACAATGACACATCTGCTGGACTTCCCCCACAGTAACCAGTAAGCTTCCTCACTTTGCTCGGGTGGTTTCAGGAGGATTTACTGGAAACACACAAGAGCATTTCACAGCTTTCTGTCAATGTTTTCTGCAGTTCCTGGCTGAGCTGAAAACAGCAATGGCATGTGCAAGGAATGCTCATAAGCTTCCTTTTCATGTTTTAGGACATTCTTGGTTGGTTTAAGGGAAAAAAAAAAAGAATCCAAGCCTAAAGCGTGTGCATAAAGTTGGGAATGTGTTGTACTGTTGTTCCATACCTGATATTTTCCTTCTGTTCCTGTGTTGCAGTGTGAAATCTTGCTTTCAGAATATGGAGATCTGCAAGAGGAGGGTTAACATGTATGACACAGTGAATCAGATTAAGAGCCCATTCACAACTCACGTTGCTCCTAATACAAGCACAAACCTGACCATGAGCTTTAACAACCAGCTCAACACAGTACACAACCAGGTATAGCATCTTTGACCTGTTTCATACTAACCAAACACATGGAGTGCTCTAATTTGGTGCCCTCAGGCCAAATCCTGCTCTGCAAAATACTTATTTAAATTGCTCTCCAAAATTTGTAGTCTTGTCTTGAAGTTTAATTTTCCAAAGCTCAGGCCAAGGCAGCCTCTTTACTTCCTGTATGGAAAATCTGTCAGTTCAGCAATGTAAGTAAAGTTGGTGCAATTCATGTTTTTTCTCTCATATCTTATGCCTTTTACCTTAAACCTTTTCCTGGTTCTTTCTTCGTAGTCTGGTGGTTCCTGTTGTTTGTTTTATGAGATGTGTGAGAGATAAATATGATTTATTATTTTTAATTTGCTTTTCCTAGGCCAGTGTGTTGGCATCCAATTCTACTGCTGCTGCTACTCTTTCCCTGGCAAACTCGGACGTGTCCCTGCTAAACTACCAGTCTGCCCTGTACCCATCCTCTGCAGCCCCAGTTGCAGGAGTAGCTCAGCAGAGTGTTTCCTTGCAGCCTGGAACCACCCAGATCTGCACACAGACTGACCCCTTCCAGCAGACCTTCATTGTTTGTCCCCCTGCTTTTCAAAGTAAGCAGAAAACCCTTTGTATGACCCTGTGCTTTCCATTAGTTAGCCAGGAGAAGTTGTAGTTTGCACCGAATTCAGAAAGTACTGAATTGAGAAGGGCTCTCTGTGCCTGTCACAGGGTGCTCTTGCATCAGGAGGTGCAGAATCAGGTCAGACATGTGGAGACAGCTTGATTCTCTTCCAGGTCATGCTTGAACAGGTGACAGTATCTTGCCTGCCTGGGTTGCAGGCTCCAGCTGGTTGTTCAACCAGTTTATCCCCCCAAACTGAACACAGCAGCATTCCACAGAAAGCAGCAACAGAGCAGGCAGACCTTCCTGAGGATCAGAAAGTGCCTTGCTGTGTTTTGTATCCCAAGAGCAAATGTGTGGTGTTTGAGCCTCAGTTCCCAAGGCCTGGTGCAGCTGTTTGCTGGCAGCAGATTGTCACAGGTTGTGGGTCAGCACAGGCTCTGTTCATCCCTCTGTTCAGCCTCAGTGTTTCTAGTTATGCTCATACCTGGATTATGTCAGTCTCAAGGGTTATGTATGAAATGGGAACTGATGCAAGCTTTGAACTTGGAAATTGGTCTCAAGCAACACAGAATTAGGTGTCTGTGCTATCTGTGTTTCTGAAAACAAGACTCCACAGAGCTGGGCTGATGGTGACTGGTTGTTCATCACAGCCCTCCAGCAGAAGTATTTACTTCAGCTGGTGATTTATTAGGAGGCTTTTGTCAAAGGAAACAGCTTTTCTCTCTCTTAATCCAGCCCTGTCTTCTGCCCTCCTTGGTAGGAATTTGATTTAGGAAACAAACAAAAAAAGAGAAGAATAAATCAGCTTAGTGGTGATGTGTCTTGTCCTCCACAGCTGGACTTCAGGCAACTACAAAGCATTCTGGGTTCCCAGTAAGGATGGAAAATGCTGTCCCAATTGTGCCACAAGCCCCTGCAGCACAGCCACTGCAGATCCAGTCTGGAGTTCTCACACAGGTAAAAAAAACCACCCCAAACCCCTGGTAGAGTTAACTGCCCTTCCAGCCACCATCCAGGAGAACCTGCCTGCCCCTCCGGGCTGGGGGGAGTGCAGGGGCTGCTCAGAACCCTCTGAAAGGTTCAGTGCAGGTCACTTCTAAGACAGTGTTGGTTTCATTTGGGTTTTTTTTTCTGAAATATTTAAAGTCTAAACTATTTGATTTCATTTCTGTGAGAAGTGAGATCCCAGTAAGCAGAGGTGGCATTTCAGATTACTCATGATGACATTTCATCTTTAAATCAACAAAATTGCCTCTGAATCCATCTTGACTAGTTCCATTCTTAGTGTGAATTGATGTGTAGCAATGACATATCTATTTCTGTAGCTTGCAGTTTAAACAACATGTAACAGCAAAATTGACTACTAATGCTAAAAATGCTATTTTAAACATCAGCAATGTGTCATAAATTAAAATAATTTTTATTTCCAAAAAGGAATGCTTTAATATATGGGTGTCCAGTGACTCACAAGTTTTATTCACTGAAAAATTTTAATTTCCCTTATAATTAAGTGTGATTTTATTTCCTTGCATAGTTTTAGTTTCTGCTGGCATTAACACATACTCTGTTAGTTTTACTCTCCAGGCAGTATATTGAACTTACTGACCTTCTTGTAGAGGAGTAATTTTTAGATTCTTCAGCCCCAATAATTTGGGTGGCATTCTGTGATCTCTGGTTTCTTTAGCATAACTACACAGGTACCAGTATCCAAAAAGCAGAATCCACTTGAAGGCTCACCTGAATCCAAGCCCTGCTTTTCCCCAGAGTGCAAGTTACTCATAGCCTAGTTTTAATTAGACATTTGATGGACTAACACATGCCTGGGTGGTCTCATCACAGATAACTTTGTTCTTTCATGACACAAAAGACCTGCTGTGCCTTCTGCTAAACCCCACAGCTTCCCTTTTTCCAAGAATTCCCCGATTCGGAGGTAGGGCGGTGCCAGGGGTGCAGCGTGAGGGTGACCCAGTAAAGTCCCACTAGCTCAACACTCTCATTTTTCCTTTCCCTGTGTCCCTGGAGAGATGCTGTCCCCAAGCCCCCTGTCCCTCCTGTCCCCCCCTAGGCACACGGAGGTGCCAGGAGGAGGCTCTGGGTGTCGGTTCCAGCGCGTTGCTCCCGCACCGTAGAAATGCCAGCGAAGGTGCCACCTCTCCTGGCCCTATTGCTGCCCCCAGTGCCCTGCCTCGCTTCGTGTGTTTCACTCACTGCCTGATCTACATTTCAGGGGAGCTGTACACCACTAATGGTAGCAACTCTTCATCCTCAAGTAGCCACCATCACGCCGCAGTATGCGGTGCCCTTTACCCTGAACTGCGCAGCCGGCCGGCCGGCGCTGGTCGAACAGACGGCTGCAGTACTGGTAATTGCCTCCCTTGATTGTGTTCACTAACTGAGTTTTTGTTTTAACTTAGACTTGCAGAGGGCATGGAAGCATGTGCCATCTTGTGGCTGTGTTCTTGCTACATCTTAATGTCTCGTTGTTTTCCTCCCCAACATTGCTGAAGCACTGTCTGACTCTGACGTTTAGTGTGGCTCTGGCAAGAATCCAGATCCATTGACTATGACTTTTGCTAGCCTAGTATTTAAAGCTCTTCTAAGCTATAATCTAGAAGAGTCATAATTGTTCCTGTTCTTTGCTTACTCTCCTATCTTTGCCTTTTGATTGTGGAGTACAAAGGAATCAGTCTTTAGCTTGACTCTGCTACAGGTACCTGGATGGCCAGAATTTGACCTACTTGGCAAGTTAGCTCCATATTTTGTTTCCAACATGTTTAAAGCTGCTTTGCATGGAGAAATGTTTCAGATCATTAAGCACAGGCTAAAATCTCTAATGACAGCAAATCCTTTAATGTATTGCTTTAGCAGTTGATTTCTCTTAACCTCTGTTGAACATTGACAATAATTTTCTGGCCTTTTGTTATTTATAGCCAATTGCACATAGCTTGCTTCATCCAGATAAAGATTCTGTTCTTCACAGATACTTTCAGTTGATATGTATCTCTTGGTTGAAATTAAAGGTGAGCTCTAGTATCCAAAATGGCACTAGCTAGCTTTGAGGTTATTTGGAACAATTTTAAAAAAGAATGGGAGGGGAAGGGAATAAACACACCTTTAAGAATTGTACGATCACGAAATTGTCCTCTCCTGCATTGATTTGGCACCTGCATCAGAACAACTTTGCAAGTGCCACAAAGAAGTCATTGTAAAACTCCAGAATCAGATCAGTGAAGCTTATGAAAACATTGCAGTGCACTGAAGTGCTGGTATCCTCACATGTCGTTCAAAGCACATTCCATTGTGTGAACCATGTTGTTTCTTGTGGCTTTCAAGTGGTAGTTTGAATGTCATTTTCTTCTTCCAAGAGGGAGGCCTCTGCTGAAGTGGAATTTGCTTGAGCCATACCTGTCCTGAAATTCAAACCCACTCATTTGAGTTCTTCTGAACCAAGTGAGCTGCTCCCCTGGTCCTGAGGCTGGGAAGGCAGGAGGGTGGGACTCTCCTGGTCACAGCTCTGAGCTAAACAGACCCAGGGATGCTTCTCCTTTCCTCCCCTTGAATTTGGGTTGCTGAAAGGCTGCAATCTAAGCTCCCAACACAGCACGGGGTGGCTGTAGCAGAGCTTGGCACACAAGTGAGTTGTTAGTGATGTTCTCCAAAGCGTATTTGGGGTTTTGATTCAACAGGCAAATTCTGTTCTCCTGTGTGTGTGCAGTGGACTTGTCGCTCAACTCCCCTGTACAGACTCTGAGCCTGGATCCTGAGTTGCTCTGCAGGACTCACTAGTTCTGTTTGCATTCTGGGAGCCTTTGGCGTGAATTTGCTCACCTTTAGTGCTTCCGACACTTCTCCCTTGCTGCTTCCCCTGAGTTTGCATTAGCCATTTGCTAAGCTTTGCATATTTTTGTCCTTCCTCTGTCAAAACAGTTCGTCGCTTGGAAGGCCCGATTTCTGCCTCTCATTGGGAATTTATATCTTGCTGTATTAAACTCTCTGCTTTGTCTTGTGCAGGTGTTGGCTTTTGGAAAGACGCATGGTGTGACTTTTTAACATATTTCTCTTTTTATTTTGTTGGTTTTTTCAATGTTGTTATGATGATTCCGCTTATGTTGGCAGAGGTTTTAGCAGCTCTCTGCTTTGAAGGCTTCTTGTTCCGAACTGGTATTTGTACTAAGTGGATCTGTTACTTGCAGAAATATTTTCTCTAAAGCAGCAGGTGTTTATGGGTTTGCAGCTTAAACTGCAAGAGAGGGAGCCATGTATTTTCAAAATCATAAATATTCTACTGTCAAATTTATTTGGACAGGAACATCGATAACGTTAATTAATTGGACCTGTCTTCACGTGTGTCCCTTGTAACTAAGTTATCTCTCAGTGTGGCTTTTCTTAAATACTTTAGCTGAGGTGGGTGAATTTCCACAATAATAACACCATCTCAGCTCTCTCAATGTGAGCCCTGAAAGGCAGAAAACGAGAAAGGACCAAATTGGCTTAATATTTTGGAGTCCTTCAGTGGAGCAGGGGGTGTAAATTTACATGCAGAAACAGTGCTGAGCACTCGAGCTGCACCTGGTAGTGCAATCCTTGGCTGCAGCTGCAGAACAACATTAAACTCCTTTCCCCAGGTGACAGCAGTGATGCCAAAGATTAGCAAAGTGTCAGGCTTTGGTTTTCCTGTCCTCCTGTGCTGAGACCCTTGGATGGTGCGCTGTATCTCTGCAAGCTAACAATCCACCCCGGTGCATCTATTGCTTGGACAGATCTCTCTCCCTGCCCCTGTAGGAACTGAAGCCTAGTGAGCCTCTTGTCTGTGTTTGTTGTTTTGCAGCAGGCCTGGCCAGGGGGTACCCAGCAGATCCTGCTCCCTTCCACCTGGCAGCAGCTCCCAGGGGTTGCTCTGCACAACTCTGTCCAGCCAGCGGCCGTCATTCCGGAGACCATCGGCAGCAGCCAGCAGTTGGCTGACTGGAGGTAGGGATTGCCCGGGCTCCAGCTCCCTGCCACGTGGGAAACATGCCATCACAGTGGCCAGAATGTGTCCCTTGCCCTCAGAGCCACACAGGGGCTCGCTGCAGCTCACAGCTCCTGCAGTGCAGCCATGGCATTGGGGTCTTTTCCTTCTTGTGCTCCAGGAATGCGCATTCCCATGGAAATCAGTACAGCACTCTCATGCAACAGCCATCCCTGCTGACCAACCACGTGACGTTGGCTACAGCACAGCCTCTGAATGTTGGAGTGGCTCATGTTGTGAGGCAGCAGCAGAGCAGCAACGTGCCAGCAAAGAAGAACAAGCAGCCAGCACCGAGCACAGCCAAGTAAGGATCCCATTGCTTTCCTTCCCAGGCCTGGAAAAACCAGGGGCTTGTTCGTGGAGGTTGCCTTTGTGGGGTGAAAAACGTGTTTTGTGATCCCAGAGGCACTGAATGTGTAGCTTTATCGTGCCACAGGTGCATTTAAAGAGGGCTTGGGAAAAGCCTCTGTGCTGTAGTCACTGATTTAAATGATACAAATTTCAGTGAGTGCAAGGACATGGTTGGCCAAGCGCTTTACTGTCCTGCTCCAAGGGGTTTTGCACATTCAGGGTGTGTTGGTGCCATAGCAGTGCAAGTGGCAGAATTGCTGAACAGGGGCTGGCAGGTTTCTGGCACTGTTCAGGTGGCTCAGTCCTGTCCAGGGCAGCATCCCTAAGTGCCTTGATCCCCTCTGGGATGCATCTCTGGTGCTGTCCTGTGAGCTTCTTCTTATGTATGTCAAGATGCTGCTGCTTGTCTGTGAGCTCCAGCCTGCTGGAGCCTGGCTGTTCCTCTGCTGGCAGAGCTGAACCCTGCTCTGCTTTCCCTCCAGGCCCAGCTCCACTCTGGAGCCCGTGCCCACCCAAGTGTACTCTCTCATTGGGAGCAGCCCCCTGCGCTCCACCTCGTCCTCTTCCAACGTGCTGGTGCCAGTGCAGGAGCAGCACCAGCCCATCGTGATCCCGGACACGCCGAGCCCCCCTGTCAGTGTCATCACCATTCGCAGCGACACCGATGAGGAAGAGGACAGCAAATACAAACCTGCCAGGTAGGAAGTTCCTTGAGGCAGCTGCTGCTGGGCTGGGCTGGGTTCAGCCCAAGCAGCAGGGAGAGTGGGGAACACGATGTGGGAGGCCTTGGGCAGACTAGGAAGAACTGCTTAAGAGGAAATTCTGCTGTGCTGTTGTGTCTCTAGTTAATCTGAATTTTGTCTCACAAGGAGGGAGGGTATGAGATCCCAGAGGGAGATCTCCTGTTGTCTGGTGGGGAAAGCTAGAAGGTTTTCCATTTTGTCTTGTGTCTTTCTGTTTCCCCTGCAGTTTGGGTATGAAGCAGAGATCCAATGTCATCAGCTACGTTACTGTTAACGACTCCCCTGACTCTGACTCCTCCCTGAACAGCCCCTATGCCACAGACCCCCTGTCCTCGCTCAGGAGCACCAGTGGGGCCCTGGAGCTGCCCAGCAGGGCCGTGCCCGACAGCTCCAGCTCCCGCACCATCATCGTGCCACCCCTGAAAACACAGCTCAATGACTGCATTGTAGCCACCCAGGCTTCAGGTGGGTATCTCACAGCTCACTCTGCTCAGGAGCTTTGCCAGGGCCCTGGGGTGTCCTATCCCTGACACATTCATCCTCACAGTCTTGGACCTCCTTGGGTTTTCCCAGCTGCTGTTCTGAAAGCCTTAGACTGTTCTCTTTGTCCCTGATAGATTTACCTTTTATTTATGTTTGGCTGCATTTAGAAAGATCTATAACCTTTCCCGATGGTTTCTTTATCACATTTTAAATCGTAATTAAAGAGAAGTCTCTGTGACAGAAATAGCCCTTGAGCATTCTTGGGTTCCCAAAGCTGGTTACCACGGTGCATGGTGTGGAATGGACTCAGCTTGTGAAATCTTTCAGGCATCCTGAGCAGCACCAGTAAGACCAAGCCAGTGGCCTCAGTGAGTGGGCAGTCATCAGGCTGCTGCATCACCCCCACGGGGTACCGCTCCCACCGCGTGGTGACCAACGGCGTGCAGCCCCTCAACCTCAGCCAGGTGAGCTCTGCTGGCTCTGCTGCTCTCCAGGGGCCTGCTCTGGGATTGCTTTAGAAACACACTGCTCTAGGGCAGGGGGATTGACTGCAGGATCAATAGCTGCAGCCTCTGATTTGAAGCTGATTCCGTCCTGGGGCTGTGCAGGGTAGGACAGACTCTGTAGGGAGCACAGGTGAAGCTTCTCAAGGCAAGGAGTTGGTTCCTGTACCCGAGGGCAGGAGAGGGAAGTGTGGTTATGTGGTTGTGTCCATATTCTTTCTTTGTGCTCATAGTCACACCTGTCTTACAGCAGGTCATTCTTGCCACACAAGTGGGACAGTGACACCAGCACCCAGCTGTTGAATCAAAATTAGCTTTGAAGGCACAGTACAAGGACATACTTTTGTTCTTTACCTCTTTTCTCCAGATCTCACAGAGGCCCAACCAGAAGATTAAGGCTGGACTTTGTCTTTTAAACTAACAATTAGCACCTGACTTCCCTTGAAATTTTCAGAGATTGCTTTCACTTCAGTTTGTGTCACCACTGTTGATCTTTGAGTCATGCTGCAGTAGCCTTTGAGAAGAGAGGAAGTGTTACACTTCATTTCTGGCATAGGCACAAGACAGGTTTTGTTGTGCTAAAATAGGTCAAAGGAGTAGATGTGTGAGGAGTCCAAGGGCTGGGTGAGTCCTAGGACCTGCCTGCTGTGTCCTGTGGTATCCCAGGTGTGGCAGTTTGATCCCATTGCAGGGAAAAAGGGTAACTTTGTCTCAGTGGAACTGCAGTCACCCTTCTCAAATCCAGGGTTTCACAAGGGGGGATCTGCAGGGAGGGTTTCACAACGTGGGGGAGGATCTGCAGGGAGGGTTTCACAGAAGAGAATCTGCAGGGAGGGTTTCACAAGTGTAGGAGGATCTGCAGGGAGGGTTTCACAAGGGAGGATCTGCTGGAAGGGTTTCACAAGGGGGAATCTGCAGGAAAAGTTTCACAGGAGAGGATCTGCAGGGAGGGTTTCACAAGGAGGATCTGCAGGGAGGGTTTCACAAGGGTGGATCTACAGGGAGGGTTTCACAAGTGGAGGAGAATCTGCAGGGAGGGTTTCACAAAAGAGGATCTGCAGGGAGGGTTTCACAAGTGGAGGAGGATCTACAGGGAGGGTTTCACAAAAGAGGATCTGCAGGGATGTTGATCAAGAGACTCTGTGTAAGCCTTGCTCCCCTCCTGAGCTGAGGAGGGATCCCCTGAGGGGGATAACCACTAACTTTATTTACTTCTCCCCGCAGAACCAGCAAACCACAGTGCTGGCCTCGCAGGAGAGAAGCGGAAACGCTGTCCCACGTAGGCAGCAAGCCTATGTGGCCCCCCTCACATCAACGATTTCTCAGGCTCCCTACACGTTCCAGCACAGCAGCCCAGTGCATCCCCACCTGTCCAGCCAGCCCCACATGTACACTTATGCTCCCACCAGTGCTGCCACGCTGGGCTCCACCACGTCCATCGCCCACCTGTTCTCCCCTCAGGGCTCCTCGCGGCACGCCACGTACGCTGCCCACCCCAGCACCCTGGTGCACCAGGTGCCTGTGAGCGTGGGGCCCAGCCTGCTGACTTCCAACGTGCCACCCGCCCAGTACCAACACCAGTTTGCTCCCCAGTCCTATATTGGTGCTTCCAGAGGATCTGCTATTTACACTGGATACCCGCTGAGCCCGACAAAGATCAACCAGTACTCCTACTTGTAGTGGCCAGTCCTGCAAGAGAGAGTTTGGAGAGAAGGGTTTGGGGTGAACCTTGACCTGGGAATGACTGCCTGGCTCGTGTTTCTCCCTGCTCTGGTTGTGTGTTGTTCCAAAATGTCTCTGGTGAGTTCAGTCACTAACTGAGCAGCATGCTTTGTTACCAGTACGAGGGTCACTAATTAAGTTTTTAAAATTTTACTTACTTTTTATAGATGCTTTTAAAAAGAAAAAAGTCATGGTCGCATTTATTTAAAATCGTTCCGTTGTGCTAATCAAAAGGGGTGTCAAATCAGTGTTTTGGAAGACAGATCCTGATGTCTTTTTTAACTTGTGTAACTTAAACAAAAAGATTTGCAGATTCTATTTTAGCAGCTTGCACAAATCCATGTTGCCACTAAAAATGTAGTGCATGTTTATCTCATTATGTTGCTGGGGCAGTTTTAAAATCAGATTTAGCATTTTAACATTTGTTCTCTAATTCACTTTGTCTCTATCAAATTGCTGGTTCTGCAGAAGCCATTACATCTCCATAGATATGTTTGTGTCAGAGTGTTTTTTGTTTACTTCTCTGCTTTGTTTGAGGACTGGTAGAGGCAGCTGCCTTATGCCAGCAACGTGATATATTCAGGAGTCCTGTAAGCCCTGGAGTCTGTTTCCTTGCAAATTCTCCATTACCCAGCTGAATTTTCTGTAGTGTTCCTTGCAGAATTCTTCTGAGTTCTTCAGCCTGTGTTCAGGATCTCACTGTGTGGCAGAGCTCAGCAGCTTTGTCAGGATGTCGTTGTCTTCAGCTGAGGGTGAATAGTGCAGCGTTGCTCTCAAATTTGGTTTCTGCAGCTTGTTAGATGCTGGCCCTATAATGGAGCTGGATTCCTTCACAGAAGCACAGGGCTTTGCTTTGGTCTGTTTTCCTCAATGTTTTTCCTCACGTGATTCATTTAGGAGGGAGATGAATTTGAAATACAACGAAACATCACTGTCTTGATGTGTACAGCTTTTTATACTCCTGTGAGCGTATCCTCCTGGATATGTCAACAGCTACTTTAAAGCGCTCTTAATAAGACTTGTAAACAGTACGTGCATGTAGGAATTGCAACGAAAACAAAAAAAACAAAAACAAAAAAAGAGAAAGAAACAGAAAAAAGGAAAAAAAAAAATCCAGATTTTAAAGTTTATTACTGAATTTAAAACTATTTTAGAAGTTTTGTATTGGTGGTGTTTTAATATTTTACAGAAAATGAAATATGTACATATTGATTAGAAAAATATAACAAGCAAAACTTCCTGCTAACCCCAAATGTTCTGTCTTTGTAATCAAAATGTGTAGTGATTATACTTGAACTCTGTACTTAGTGTTTGTCTAATTCTTAAACGTTCCTGGGGATGGAAGTGTTGTATCCTTTGTATTTAAACCAAAATGAATTGATTCATGTTGGAATGTATGTGATATAATGCAATGGTTAGAGCTCATCACTGTAGCACTGAGAGAGGAGTTAGAGCTTCACGAGAGGAAAGGATACCTTCGGATTTGTTTTGCACAGGTATGTGTGATGAAGAGTTGTTTGGTGTGTCCCCTTATTGTAGTGCCTTAAATGATGATGTAGTGTGACTAGAGTTTACAGTGAGCTTTGCCTTATGAGGGACCAGCAAGCCCCCGTCGAGTTGAAGCAATTCCCCCAGCTTTCCCCAGCCAGAGCAGCAGGAGGTGCAGAGCTGCGTCTCATCCCTTCCACCGCTCCATCAGAGCCCCCTTCTCGTCCCCAGCGAAGCGACGTCCCCCTCCAAGCTTCCCCCTGAAAATGGCACATGTACTGTTAGTGTCTGTCAGTGCATTTCGGATAAAGGTAGTGCTGGGAATGCATTGGAATGTGTAGTCTAATATTGCCGAAGTGATTAAATATGTGCAATCACTTTTATTAGGTTAGTGTGGCGTTACCTTCCCCCACAGGAATAGCAGACGTGTCGTGTAAAATATTGCTAGCTTGGTGATAGAATATTTATACCAAAGAGAGCCTGTTGTAAAGCACATAATACCATTAAAAAAGTTTTATAATGCTACTGCTAACGTGGAGTTGTTGGGAAGGTCTGTCAGCTGTAGCCCTAGTTAGCGTTCAGAGGAAAAACTCTTTCTGGATAATCAGTGCAGTTTTTGGACTAGGCTTTGTTTTCTTGGGTCCCTTGTAGTAGGAATTATTTCTCACCTAGCACATAGGTTAAGTATCTTGTCCGAGTGGATGATGAACTGGTGCGAGCGGTCGTGTTACTGCAGCAATAAGAGGTTTGGGAGCCTTGAATCCCAGTTGATGTTCCGTCCCAGTGGGAAGGAGGCCGATTCGGAGCCGTGCGTGGCGAGAAATGCAGGAGGCATTTCAGAAAGCCCACGTTTCTCCGAGAAGAAAGTCTGGCCTGCCCTGAAATGGATGAACTGAGGGGGGTTTTGGCATCTCTTTGCTGGAGGGGTCGAGGACTTTGGAACTGGACGGTAGCATTAGCCACGTTGTTGTTCAGTGTGTTTGTAGTCAGAGCACTTCTGTGAGTGGATAACCAACCCTGCTATGCCACATCGTTGCTGCAAACGATGCTGTTTGTTGCTGTAGGCACTTTCTTGCTTTTTTTGACATTGCTTGTGTTCAGTACTTGCCTTGAGATACCTCTTGGGTGTACAGAGTTGTGCCTTTCCACCGAAAGGCAAACCAAGCTCCAACTCCCCGTTTCACAAATAGGACTTCGTGGAAAACACTTTACTAACAGGAAAAGGAAACAAAGAAAAAGACCTCTAGCAAAATCTGCTAATGATTTTGAGAACTTGCCCGCATTCCCCACAAAATAAAAGCAGCTTAAAAGAACCATTTAGAGTCCCTGTAACATAATCAATCCCTATCAAATGTATTCCCAAAGCACGATGTCATCTCTTCCACTGCCCAAGTTCCCAAAAGAGTTGGAACGAGGAGGGTGAGATGGAAACGACGTCGATAAAATCCAACGTGCTCCTTTTGGAACAAAACTCTCAATTACACCCCAAAATTCCTTAGTGATACCGAGCAAACCCCACCCAGCAGGGCCAGGGGGACACCTGGGCTTCCCGAGTGTGCTGGAGCCCAGTCTGGCCCTGGCATGTGCTGCCCAGTTTGGTGCATTGTGCTCTAAGGAGACCCATCCCTTCTTCCCTTGCATCTCCAGCCTCAAATTGGGTTCAAGAATTGACTCTCCTCATTGTCAGAGCCACTACACATATTTTATAGAGAAATCTGCTCTCTCTGGATAGGAATTGGAGGACTTTAAGTTTTTTTACAGCTAGTTTGGGACTCACCTTTGGAATATTTGATAGCCGTGGTCCCATCTAGGTTGGTCTGTGATTCTTGAGCTGTTTCAATCAGTTTTCTCTTACCTGGCCTGTATTTGCAGCTGTGATAGCCACTGCAGAGCCGACTCCTGAGGCTTTCCTGCTTAGCACCTACTTGATGGGATGCAGTAATTTACCTCTGACTCAGCAATTTCTTTTAGGACATGAAACTAAATTGCTTCTAAATGACAGGATTGGCACAGCCCTGCTTTTCTCTTTTTTTTTTTTTAATTTTTATTTAAACTTCTGAATGGTGCCGCATGTCCACATGGTTGTTTGTTGCTAAACTTTATATAATGTGTGATTTCAGATTCAGCTTGAACTATATCTATCTCACTACATGTAGCAGTACATTATATGTAATGTTAGTATTTCTGCTTGAATCCTTGATATTGCAATGGAATTCCTACTTTATTAAATGTATTTGATATGCTAGTTACTGTGTAAAATTTAACTTTCTTTTATGGTTGTGCTCTTCCTTTTTACAAGCCGCTAGATACAGGTAGTTTCTGACAATTACTGATCTATGTTTGTATTGCTGATGTACTTAGGGGGTATGTAAAAATCATTTTAACAAAAGAAATAGATATTTAAAAATTTAATACTAACTATATGGGAAAAGGGTCCATTGTGAAAACATAGTTTATCTTTGGATTCAATGTTTGTCTTTGGTTTTACAAAGTAGCTTGTATTTTAAGTATTTTCTACATAATATGGTAAAAATGTAGAACAATTGCAATGCATCAATAAAAAGGGTTAATTTTCTGTACTCTATCCATGTGGTCGCTTGGTCTGTTGAAGGGGGGGGCCCTGTGGAAGTGTCCCGGGTGGGGTGTGGGCAGTGCCGGGTGCGGGATGTGCATTTGGGATGTGGCAGCACTAGATGGCACACTCGCCCTGCCGCAGCACCTGGCACGGAACGGGCAGCTCGGCCCCCTCCCTGGGCCAGGAGGAGCCCTCGGGCTGTGCCCACAGAGCCACCTGGCACGGCTGCACCCAGGGGCCATCCGTCTGCATCCCCTCCATCCCTTCATCCATCTGTTCGTCCATCCCTGCATCCCTCCATCCATTCATCTGTTCGTCCATCCCTGCATCCCTCCATCCATCTGTCCGTCCATTCATCCATCCTCATCCCTCCCTCCCTCCCTCCATCCTTCCCTCCCTCCCTCCCTCCCTCCCTCCCTCCTCATCCCTCCCTCCATCCATCCGTTCATCCATCCCTCCATCCATCCATCTGTTCATCCATCCCTGCATCACTCCATCCATCCATCTGTTCACCCCTCCATTTGTTCATCCCTCCATCCATCCATCTATCCATCCCTCCATCATCCATCCATCCCCTCCATCCATCCATTCATCCATCCTCATCCATCCCTCCCTCCGTCCATCCCTCCCTCCATCCATCCCTCCCACCCCACCTGCCCTGCCCCGGTCCCTCTGTGGGCTCTGGAGCTGGCACTGGACAAATGCCCTGCAGGGCAGCCCTGGCAGAGGGCAGGGACCGAGCGATGCCCGGGGGGCACCCACGGCCCCAACACGAACCAGGGGCTCAGGGGGGACCTCCCGGGGCCCGGGGGGACGGACACGGGCTCGGGTGCTGGTCCGAGTGCTGGTCCGGCTTTGCCCCCACCAAACTGGCCATGGCCAAGGCTCAGCTTGGCCACCACCCTCGGGCATCCCTGCCACAAGGAGCCAGCGTGGCCCCTCGCTGTCCCACGGCTTGTCCCCACGCCGGAGCTGCCAGGACGTGCCCTCCTCTTGCTCAGGGCTCCCCACTCACCCCCCAGCAGCCCGTCCCCAGCCCCACTGGTGGGCTGCACCGGTCCCCCCGGGGGCACCCGCTGGGGCACGAAGGGGTTAAGGCGCCCGGGGCTGGTCTGCGGGGAAGGAGCAGCCTCTCCTCCCCTCTGCACATCTGGATTCAATCGGGGCTGCGGGGCCCGGGCATTCCTGAGCGCTGAGCTGGAGGCTGCGCTCCCCGACGGCCATGGGGCCCTGGCGCTGCCTGCTGCTCCTGCCGCTCCTGCTCGCCCCGGCCCGCCGTGCCCAGCAGCACTTCATGGAGTACGTGGAGAGGAGGCTCACCCTCCTGGAGGTGAGTGCCACCCCGGCCCGGGGGCTGGGGGCACGGAGGGGTGGGCACGGAGCACGGTGTGGCACCCCCTGCACTGCCCCGAGGGGTGAGTGGGAGCAGCGTGGGTGTGGGAGCGCTGCAGGGAGAGGGGTGGAGAGACCTGGTGGGGCTGGGGGCACCCGGGGGGCATCAGGGGGGCATCAGGGGAATGGGGACATCGGGCACTGGGAGCACCGTGGGAGAGCGGTGGCACCGTCCATGGGTTTGGGAGCATCGTGGGAACAGGGACATCTCAGGAGTGGGAACACCACAGGAGTGGGACCATCATGGGAACAGGGACATCTCAGGA
>JAWWTY010000072.1:1232556-1245311 GCA_035222235.1 Margarornis squamiger
TTTCCCCCTCCGGGCAGGGAGTTGGAGAGCCAGAAGGTCCCCCCTGAGCCTCCTTTCCTCCAGGCTGAGCACCCCCAGCTCCCTCAGCCCCTCCTGCTGCTCCAGCCCCTTCCCCAGCTCTATTCCCTTCCCTGGCCACACTCCAGCCCTTCAGTGCCATTCATGAATTGAGGGGCCCAGAACTGGACACAGCACTTGAGATCCCTCACCAGTGCCCTGATCCTGCTGGCCACACTATTCCTGATACAGGCCGGGTGCCACTGGCCACCTTGGCCACCTGGGCACACCTGGACTCTTGTTCAGCTGCTCCCAACCATCACCCCCTGGTCCTTTTGCACTGGACAACTTTCCAGCGACTCTTCTGCCACTGCAAGGGGTTATTGTGGCCAAAAACATCCATCTTCATACACAAACACACACCTCCCCCTGCTGTCAGGTCAGACTCCAGCCCTGCACATCACTCTCGAGTCTCATTTATTTTCCCAGGGATTAACTGGATGTCCTGGACATTCCCAAAAAAAATCAAACAAGCGAGGTGTAACAGTTCGCTGCACGTCACTTGTCATGCAAATGTTTGTGTTGAAAGGGGGAAAATGTGCTCAGAACAAGCCACAGCCTTTAGTCATGGGATTTCTGCTGGGAAACATCCTCTCCATGAGGCGTTGTCCTCTCATCCTGCTGGCACATGGCTCAGCCAGAGCCACGCATCCCGGTGGGATAAACACGCTGCTCTTCCAAGGACACAACGGAGAAGCTGAGTTTTAATACTTAATTAATTTTTTTTTTCGACTGGAACTATTTACAATGAGATTTGGGAGAAGCAATTCACACCAAAACAAACACCCTGAAGTACTTTAATTGTGTTTAAACGACTCTTGCACACATGAAAACAGCCCCAAGTGATGACGGACGTTTCTGTCATTGCTCTAAACGCTGTACCAAGAAAAAAGCCTTCCCCTCAGGTGTTCAGCACTGGGGAAAGGCTGTGATGAATTCACTAGTGGGAGGGTAGATCATCTTCAAGGGCTGCTTTTGTCCTCATTTCGGATGTGGAGGTTGCTGCTGGTGCCAGCAGAGATTGTGGGCTGAGCAACATCTGCTGAACCACCACCTCTCGTGCTCTGGCACCAGCAGCACTGGGCTGGCACGACCAGGGCTTTGGCTCCCTAAAAATGAGCTGCACATGCTTGGGATGGGGCACAGACCTGCCCTTGGTCCTTGGCTGCCCCCTGAGCTGCTGGGAGCTCGACCTCAGCAATGTGGCTCACAGCACCTCTTGCCTCAGGAGCAGGATCAGTGCAGAGCCAGGTAGGACCTGTTCCTGCTGCTGGGATTTGGGTACTCCCCAAAGTGAAAATACTGCTCTTTGTTCATGTACCTACTGCTGGTGCAGAGGGAGAAACACCCATTGCAGAGCCAGGTTTCTGTCTCACACTCATCCCACTGGAAGCCCTTTGGCGTCTCTTATTCCCAAATTCCTATGCTGGGCACTAATCCACATGCCAGCAGGGAGAGTGGGGGGACTCCCAGCCCCAGACATCCACAGAACCCTACAGCCCTATCCAGTGTTCCCCATCTCCCTCAAGGGATAAATTGCTGGCTCTGCCTCGTCACACATCCCCAGCCCCTGACACGAAGAGACTGGGGAAGATTTTTACTCTAAAACAACTACCTGCATACTGGTAGGAGTCAAAAAGAAACAAGTTTGAGGTCTATTGACATTTCAACCTTCAATTTCACATGGAAAGTTTTACACAGAGCTCCAGCAAACTCTGCTGGAAGAGGAAAGAGTAGAGGAGACCTAGAGCACAAGAAGGGGATTAAATGCCTGATGGTCTTAAAAGAGGAAGAAATCCCGCACTTAAACATAAAGATGAGATTATAAACAACTCTGTTAACCGAAACTATTGGAAACCTGAGAGGTTTTTGTCACTGAAATCCCAGTTTAACTACTTTAATCAGCCTAACACATGGCTACCAGAAATTTGGGCTGTTTGGACAGAGCCTGCCCCTGCTTAAAAGCTGTGGAGGGCTAAGGGCACTTGCATTTCTTATGATGTTCTCCTAACAACAAAAGCAGAGAACAGCTGCAAAAAAGTCTCTTGTGTGGTCAATGGGAGGAGGAGGAGGAGGAGGAGGAGGAGGAGGAGGAGGAGGAGGAGGCAGAGAAGCAGCTCTTTGGCAGCTCTGGCTCTCAATGTGCTTTTCGGCTGATTTTTGAAGTTCTTCACAGAAACAATAACAACAACACGAAAGGTCTGCAATTCCCTAACTGTCCATGGCAAACTCCTGCCCTCCCTCGTGTCTCGCCGTTCACTCGAGGCCGCCTGTGCCCAGGTCACATCTCGGTGTCGGCGGGGCTGTGCTGCCTGCCTGAGTGCCCATTTTTGGAGGATGCCTGGCCAGTCCCGTTCTCCTGAGTCCCTCCGTTGAGGTTTGGCTTCTCCTGCAGCTCCGGCTGCTCCTGGGAGGGCGTCATCAACATCGTGTTTCCCTGGCTACCGCTTTCCGTGTAATACGGGTCTTCAGCCTAAACAGGTACACAAATAACAGAGTTAGGGAAGGGAAAGGGCTGATGGCAGCCGGCTGGGATTGCAGGCAAGGGCTTGGCTGGCTGCCTGTGATCCTTGGGCAGGAGGAACAAACAACTGCAGGCAAGGGCACTGCTCTCGCTGATGAGAAGGGGGACAGAGGGCCTGAACCGTGCCGTGGCAAGATGGAGCAAGGAAAGCAGCCAGGAACTGCATTTTTTCTCTTGGACCTGGAAAGAAAACCCACCAGGTTGTGTTGTTTTCTCATTACAGGTTTTGGAGCTGCCACTGCCTTGGTTTGCAAAGCCACCCCGTGACAGACCACCTCTGCTGTCCACTCTGGCCAAGAAAGGAGCACCATGGAATGAAAACAATGGAAATTGTCCCATTTTCTCCGCCCATCCTTCCTTCCAGCCTGTAAATAGGTGCATGGCTGGCAGCAAGGTGCCAGCAGAGGTGCGGGGCTGCACTTCAGCGCTGCAGGGCTGGTCACCACTATGGCTGTGAGGAGGATCCAGGGTTATCCAGAGGTGCCTTTATCCCCTCACAATAACTCCATGTGTATCAGACTGTGCCATTTCTGGAATGGGCACTGGTGATCCCAAGTGGCAATTCCCAGCTGGGAGCTGCTCTTTGTTTCCTCAGCAGCATCCAATGCATGGATGGCTGACAGGATTCCCGCCCATCCTGATGTTCCTCTTGTCCCCTTTTCCATGTCTGTGGATAGGATGGACACATCTCACCTAGAATCTGGATTGATACTGCCATGGGCAGCTCCCAGCCACACATTTCCATTGCTGCCAGTATCCAGAGATGTGGAGACAGCAGGCTGGAGAGCCCAAGCTGTGATGTCCCTGCCTCTGACACATACACTTGACTTCCCCTGTGTGTTTTGGAAACATCCTTTCTGGTAAGGAAATAGCTTAGTGGCTTCCCAGGACACAACTGCTCATGTTGTTGAGGAATGGGCAAAAGCATGGCCAGGCCTCACTTTACAGAGGGTCACATCCCCAAAACTCAGTGGTAGGGTCAGTGGTCAGCCTGCCTGGAAAGGGGAAAATGGAAATAGGAGATTTCTGTCTCTTTCTTTCTTGATATGTTTTATTGCCATCGCTTGTTAAGTGAGGGGAGAAACAGCCTTTATTACAGCACGGGTACAGGACAGACACGTAACTCAAACACAGCGAATTGAAATTAAAGTGTGTCACTTTTAATGACAAATGCATAAGCTTTCAGTGTCTCTGGAGGGGTCTTGCTGGATGAGTTCTTACTGCTGAGCAAAAATAAGTGTTAGACCTGGAAGCACGTGCAAGAAAGGGGCGGCTCTCCCACAGGAGCACTCAGCTCTGAGTTAATTTTGGAAGGCAACAGAGGTTTCCCTTCACCCTGCACAGCCTGGCCTCCCTGCTCCTGCCCTTCGCCTCGCCCAGGCTGTCCCACACTCAGCCACAACGCAGGGCTGAGCTGTCCCGTGAGCTGGGCACACACGTGGGTGGAGGGTCCTGAGTCACAGGGTGATGGGCATCCCCCTTTCCTCCCCTCCAGGTGCCCCCCTCGCTGCCAGGCTCCTCTCTACCTGCGGCTCTGCCACCGGTAAGCACTAACCAGCCTCTCTCCCGCGGGGCTCCAGCTCCGCCGCCTCATCAGGAAATATCCAGCCAAGCCCAGGAACGCCAGCATGAGTCCAGATGTGACCAAGGCGATCAGGGTCTTCTGAGAAAAGTCCTGGTGGTTCCTCACACTGTCCCGTTTCAGGGAGTTTATTCCAAACTGGAAAAAAAAAACACCAAAGAGAGCCTGGAGTCTGACAAACAGGAAACATGTGCATCTGCAGAACAGGCACCGACTTCAAACAATGCTGCTCTTCACCTCCTTGTGAAAGTGCACGTAAACAAAGCTGGGTTTGCTACCCCAGCTCCTGAGCTCTGCCCTCGCCCTGTGAGCTCTCACGTCCTCATGGTCTCATTTCCAACCTGGGGTCTCCTGTGGCAGAGGGAATTTTTCTCCCTTGGACCCAAGGTCTAGAGCACACATCTGCATGGCTGAGATCCCTCTGCGTGCTGATCTTGCAGCTCTGCCATTTATATATCTATAGACACCTGGAGCTCAGCTCCACGAGCCAATGGCAGCCTCAGGGGAGTGCTGAGAGGAGGAATTAATTAATGTCAGCGCGGTACTTTGAAGATGCTGAGCGCCAATTGCCTCCTAAGAGTTACTGTTGGGAGCTAAACCTTTTTTAAAGAAAATACTATGGAATTTTACAGAACCATTTCAAGCATTTCTGCCTCTGTGGCTTGTGTTCATTCTCTTCCGGTGTGTTGCTGCCTCACTGTTTGGTGGTGCACAGACTGGTTTGGGCTGTAAGGGACCCTTAAATAACATCCAATTCCAACTCCCTGCCACAGACAGTGGACCAGGTTACTCCAAGCCCAATCCAACCTGGTCTTGAACACCCCCAGGGATCTCCTGGGCCAGCACTCATCAGGCACCTCCAAACTGGAGGCAAGTTCAAGTCTCAGCATCTCCCCCAGCCTCAAATGACCATCCAAAAATCCCATCTCTCCAGCCACTCAGACCACCCCTTTTTTCCGGCTGAATTTGCTTAAGGAATTTACCTTTTCCCAGTGAGACTCCTTGAGCATTTCTGGAGCAGGATCTGCAAGGTTTAAAAGAGGAGAGGCACATTACACAGAGGGTCACCCTGCAGGCAATGTCAGCACTGAGGAGCCTGGCTGAGCATGGACCACCCTTTGCTGCTCTGGAGGCAATGCCGTGGCTCCAGGGAAGTACAAGACCCCAGAAGAAAGAGCAGTAGTTGCAGAGAGAGGTCTCCTTCCAGGATCTGTGTCCCACAATCAGTTCCTCTCCCACTGCCCACGTTGAGGTTGTTATCCAGCCAAAGGAATCAACATTCCACCATCACAAGGCATTGCAACTACATCATCATCATTTTTAAGGTCCCTTCCAACCCAACCCATTCCATGATTCTATGATCTTCTCCACTGACCTTTCTCTCCATTGAGGATGAGGAGCATGCAGTCCTGGTCCACCTCAGATTTAGCCAGCTTGATCTGGCAGGGGGAGGGAATGGGGCGGGCACTGTCTTGGCATACTGCTCTCCATAAATCAGATCCCTTCCTCTCTAAAAAGTGTTTCTGCAAAATTTTCAAAAAGAGCAGCCATTAAACCAACCAAATGGACTAATTCTCTGCCTCAGCCACACTGCTGATTGTGTTGTGCTTTCATATTTGGGTTTTGGTGGCTTATTTGTGCCCTGCAAAGTTGATCTGGTGTCAGATCTTCACCTCACACCTCATCACCGCCCAGAGCCCCAACACCAACACCTTGGAAACGGAGGTGCTCATTTCTTGTTTCTTAACCTAATGAGAATAAATTAAATGAAGATATTATTAGCAACTCTTGAAAATGGCATTTAAACAAAGCTAAATTTAGGATCTGAATTGCATGGCAAGTCTCTCCAGTTTTTGGACTGGAATAGCTGCCTAAAGAGCCCTATTGTTTCAGAGTCCCAGGCAGGGACTGGGAAAGGAGGGAAATAACAAAGAAGCATTGAGCCTTCCTGTTTAGGAAATGTCTTCAATGTTTTTGCTAGGTTGCTGATCAAAGACTAGGTAAAAAAATACAAATTTCTCACATTTTAGAGCTGAACTGACTGTTGGGTGGAAGAGGAAGAGGAGTGAAGCGCTGCAGCCTTTCCCTTCTGTGGGCCAATTTCTGTATCACACAGGACAGGCTTTCTCCTTGGGTCTATTTTCAGCCACAGCCAGGCTTGGAGACAGAGCCCACGGTTGCTAAAAGACCTTATCAGCTTCCCTAACATCCTCCTCCCAGCTGGGGACATCCTCTGAGCTGTGCCTGTGCCCACCCCCTTGAGACAGAGACCAAATCCAGCTGACCCCCCCGTCCTGCCCTTGCCCTCCACACTCCCTGGGGGGATCCACAAATGTGGGGCTGTGAAAGAGGAGAAAACCCTCCTGTGTTGCAGCGTGGTGCAGAGCCAGGAGGCTCAGAGCCTTCCTCTCCCTGCTGCTGAGCTGCCTCAGGACTGTGCTCGGATCGCTACATCCTCTTAGCGTACAAAAATGCAGAAACTTATCCATGGGAGAATAACAAACAAATCACTTTCAGCTGTTTCTGTAGAGCTTGGCTTGGGGTGAGAAAGGCCAAGATGGAACAAGAGACCCAAGTGTGTATTTTCCTTTCTCTGCTGTGGAAAGAACTCATCGGAGTGTCAGAATTTCCCTTTGCAATTAGCGGTGCCGGGTGCCAGCTGATTGCTCATTTGCTTTGGGAAAGGCCAGCAGGAAAGTGAGACACACGGGCCCTCCTATCTGCTCCCCTCCCAGACACTCTTATCTCCTTCCCAGGTTCAGCCTGAGCCTCCTGTTCCCACTCCAGCTGTGCTGAGGTGCAGGCACAGGAGAGGTTTGCTGTGGGGAGGGAACTGGGGCTCTTTGACTCGTTTCACATGGAGGGAGGGTTAAGAGTATGTGAGACAGGGCTCTATAGGATGTTCTGTATGTTCTATACGCATCCATTTATACATGTGATGCATAAGCCCTGTGCTCAGGAGGGATCAGAGCCCACTAGATGGCATCTGTGACCAGAATCACTCGCTCCCAGAGGAGTTTCCCTGTAGGTTCTTGCTCAAGTGCAGTCCCTGTAAACGGGAGCAAGTCTAAATGCCATTTAATCACTAATTTGCGGAGAAAAGCCAAGTAAGAATTCACTCATCCTAAGTGGCAGCAGTATGGCTGAATGACAGAAATAAATGTATGTATTTTATAACTGTTTTGCACCCAGGGCATTGCCGAGTCTGCTGTACCACAAGATCCAGCACCACCCACCCTCTGTAGCAAGCTGCACCTCCAGTGTGAAAGGTTTCTTCCTCTCACCCACAACAGATCCTCCTTTGCTTTTATAAATGCTTCATTTTTGGTGCACAAGGCCAAGGTACAGAGCTACAAGGGCAGCTACAGAGAGCCTGAGATTCCCTTAGGGGTCGATGGAGACACTGATCAGCTCCTTCAAAATGCCCTATTTTCTTTCCTAGGGCAGTTGGCAAGACAAAAAAAGACACTTTTGTTCCCAACAGGGGAAGAGGAAGAAGAAGAACAAAGGCAACTTCCTGCTAAACATGGTGGGAGATACTTTAGAAGCTGAACTGACCTCAGGGCTTGATCATGAAAGAAGAGAGGTTTTATGCAGCCAAGAGGTTGCATTTCCCATGGGCTGACCATCCCTTTGGGATCCTCATGAGACTGCTGTGACCATCCCCACCTCCATCAGTCTGGCACAGCTCAGATGGTCTGGCCATGAGCTCCCCACCCCAAAATTACCACCCCAGGTATGGTGGGTGACCTCATTGCTGCAAAACTCACAGCAGGAACCTGCCCTGAGCTGTTCCTTTGCAGCCTCCCTACTCCTGCATGTCCCCCCCAGCTCCGAGTTGGGCAACTCACACAAGTGGTGGACTCGTTGAGCTGCAGGCAGATGACTCCAGTGTCACTGACTTCCTTGACATTGTGGCATGTGATGGGAAACGGGGAGGGCTGGAAGGGAAAACACACAGGGGTGGGATCAGTGACCTGCTGGGGGGGTGTGAGACAAGTCCAGTCTCCTCGTGGTCCCACAGCCCACGATGCCCCATCCCCACCTTCGGGCTGTCCCTGGCTGTGTGCGGTGGCGTCGTGGCAGCTGAGACAGAAGGATGCTCCGTGGTGGCAGGAGAGCTCTTCACAGCCACTGTGGACTCTGAGGCTTCTGTTGTCTCACTGGGCTGTGTCACTGGGCTCTTGGTTGTGGGGACCCCTTGGCTCACGGTCTGTGCCTCCGAGGAGGTGTCCAGTGGCAGCGTGGGGGCTTGGCTGGGCTGTGAGCTTGTCTGCTCTCTGCTGAGCCCTGGGGAGCTGGGGCTGGCTGACAGGGCCCCAGTTGCAGCTTCAGCTTGGGAGAAATGCAGTGAAAAGGACACATGAGAAAGCTTAAGTCCTCTAAACTCCATGCGTGGCATTGCGGTGACTGAAGTACAATATTGATTTGTCATAGCCAGCGGCACCAGAACGAGTTATTGGCTCTGTAAGAACCGTGCATTAGCCTTGGTTCAGCTGCCTAATTGTTACATGTGCTTCAGAACCTGTTTACAAAGGGCTCATTCCCCGGGCACGTGCTGCACCACGGCGAGGCTGCCACCATCCCACCTCCCTGGCATCACCCTCAACTCCTCCTTGGCCCAGAGTCTTCCAAGAGATGCACTGATTCCAAGCAGCACGAGGGAAAGGCACCCTACAGCTGTTCAGAGCCCGTCAGAGCCTGACCTTGGCTCTTATCATGGAATCAGGGAATGATTTGGGATGGAAGAGACCTTAAAGTTCATCTCATTCCAACCCCTGCCATGGGCAGGGACACCTTCCACTAGCCCAGGCTGCTCCAAGCCCCGTCCAACCTGGCTTTGGACACTTCCAGGGATGGAGCAGCCACAGCTTCTCTGCCCAACCTGTGCCAGGGCCTGCCCACCCTCACAGGGAAGGATTTTTTCCTAATATCTAATCTAAATCTCCCCTCCTTCAGCTTAAAGCCATTTCCCCTAGTTCTCTTCCTGGAAAAGGCTGCCAGATCTCTTACACGGTGCCATTTCTAACACACATATTGAGATAAAAATTAATGAGCTTTTTGTCCCACCATCCCCTGGTGAAGATGGGTCTGAGCCACCCATCCTCAAGGGTTGGGTTGCCCCAGGTGGGATTTCTTTTTACAGAATTAAACCTTTTGACCATCAACCTCTTTTTTTTTTTTTTTTTTTTTTTTGAGAGCACAAACCATGCCTTAATGGTGCAAGTCTGTGCACTTAATCAATCTAATTATTGATGCAAATGCTACCAGGAATCACAGAGGGAACAAGGGGAGCAATTACCAGATGTGTCTGGTGTTGGCTTGGCAGTGCTGGCGATTCCGGTGGCTCCGGTGGCTCCGATGCTCCCCGTGGCTGCCCCACTGCTGCTGCCTTTGTCTTCCATGTCCGTGGTTATCCCTGTGGAGGGATCTGTGGGACTCCCAGAAGCACTGCCTGGGGGCAGAGGAAGGTGTGAGGGGCTGCTGATCCCCCAGCCCAGCCCTGAGCCCTTGAACAGGTCAGTGCTCTCACAAATTCACTTTTTAATGCCCCAAAATGGCAGGGTGCCTTGGAGCACATGTGGGAGAAGCTCAGAGATGAAAAGTTTCAGCTGGGTGAGCACCAGACTTTGGTGCAGCCCTTGCAGGGGCTCTGGGGCTCTCAGGAGGAGGAGGAGGACAGGCTTGTCTCTACACACATCCCACCCCACCCTTAGCTCACTGATGGATGCACAAAGCCCTGCACAAAGATGGATTTCATAGTAGTTTGGGTTTATAATCCTTGGAGGAAAGACTCAAGCCTTGGAAGAGATCACTTGTGTGCCTCAGGATAGATAAGTTGGATTTACAGTTGCAGGCACAATCTCAAAGTAAATAGAAACATTCCCACTGGCTTGGGATCAGCCCTGACTCATGAGCGAAAACATCTTTGGAGGTAAAGCACAATGTTTGGAGAATGGTTCGCTGTTCTAACTTATAGTTTATATATTGCTTCCTGCTGTGTTACAGGGATGACACTTCCAGCTTTTCCTTCTGAAATGAACTATATGAGTCAGTAAAAATGCATTTCTCCCCACTCCTTAACCTTCTCTATTCTTAACATCTATTCCCACTTTTAACAAACAGCTTCAATCTCTACCAGAGGGCTTTTGGTGTTTAAGATTCTTATCCAGGCACTACAAAGAAAATCATACAAAATGTGTTATTTCATTTGTATTTCTGCCCGGGGGAGCCCAAGCTCCAGGAAAAGTTACTTCATCCTCCCAAACCACCCTGTGAGATGGAGCAGCCCTGGCAGGTCCTGATCAGCTGCCAGTGCTGGTATCAGGGCAGCACCCAGTGCCAGGTAAACAGCCCTGATGTTTGTGAGCTGCAGGATCCTGCACTGAGCATTGTCCTGGCAGGAATTCTTCTATGTCAGGGTGTCAAGACTTTGCTGGATCAGGCCTGGAAAGCCTGGATGGTTTGTGAAAGGCAGAGACTGAGATCACTGAGGTTCATTTTGGCAGTGGGCAGAGCTGAGGGGGAAATGTGTGCCCATGGGGCTGCCTGCACTGGTGCATCCCATCCCATTCCATCCCGTCCCATCCCATTCCATCCCGTCCCATCCCATCCCATCCCATCCCATCCCATCCCATCCATCCCATCCCATCCCATTCCATTCCATCTGCTCACATCCCATCCCATCCATCCCATCCTATCCCATCCATCCCATGTATCCCATCCTATATCATCCTATCCCATCCCATCCCATCCCATGTATCCCATCCCAGCCCAGGCTGCAGCTGCTCTGGGGGAGGCAGGGGCCCTGCCGAGGGCTCGGCACAGGTGTCTGGGGCTGGAATTTAAGTTCTGGCACAGCTTTTCTTTCAGGGAGAAGTCTCTTCTCTCCAAGACAATTCAGTTCCAGCTGGTTAAGTCACCAAGTTTTCCTGATGACTTTTAACAAATCAAAAGCAGGAGGCATGACTGCGTGCCCAGAATAATGAGTAGCACGAAGTTAAATCCAGGCTTTACGCACAACTTTGTGTTTTCATGGACGTGAGCAGGAAACTTTACATCACCAGAACAATGCAGCGCCTGGACTTGACCTCCCCAAGTGCCACAGCCACCCAAGCACCTTTGAACTATTCCAGATGTTTGTAAAGCACCAGAGGTATTTCTAATCAAAGTCTTTTCACCACTGGATATTGGAATGGAAGCCTGGATATTGCTCAGGGTAATTTGGGAGAGGAGCTGTCACACAGTATTTCTTTGTCTTGCCTTTATTGTAGCATATGCAGGTTCTTTTACAGAAAACATAGCTGAGTTTTTTTGAAATCTGAGGACTCAGGAGATAAATAATGATCCAGATGTGGGCTGGATAATCCACATGGTGCTCAGTTAAAGAGGGTCATTTATTGCACCATACATTTTTAATGGTTTTACTAAACTTTGTCAATTTGTTAGTATTAAAGGTTTGAGAGTTTAAGCCAAGTTATTTGTTAACATGGGAGAAATCTTCAGCTGGTAGTGCACGTGTAGGAGCAAAACATGCAGATATGGGAGAGAAAATTGCTCTTCACAGCACCTGTTGTGTTTACCCACCTAAATTTAAAAGGTTAATACCTCAGATTTTTAAAGATATTTTAATAATGAGGCTGACAAAGGATCTCAGCTCAAACTGAATAAAAAAAAGGCAACAATATAAATGTTAAAGTAGCTGCCTTGGTTCAACACTCACCCCTGAGCATGAAACCAGGGTTAAACCACAAAAAGGCTGTGCAGTGGCAAAGGCTCAGGAAACAGAAGCAATGTTTCCATCATCTGAGCCCAGCAAACCAAACCCAAGGGATCCCCAGGCAGAGCCTGCACCTCCTGTGCTCACACTGCTGACACCTCTGGGTAAACCTTTTGGTAACTGGGCACATCCTTCAGTGCTCTGACACACAAACCCTGGGCCAGCAGAGTTTCTCCAACTCTCTGTTTACTTTTTCCAAGCTCCACGAGCTCCAAGGGTAAAGGGCTGTCCCTGGGATGGCACTGTGGTATTGCTGGTTCCAGTGGGTGCAGAGGAGGGTAAGGAACCATGGGATGCAGAACAGGAGTGCATGGAGCCATGGGATGAAGAAGAAGAGGGTATGGAACTGCGGGATGTAGGAGAGAGGAGGGAATGAAACCATGGGATATAGAGAAGGAAGGTAGGGAGCCATGGAATATAGAAGAGGAGGGTGTGGGATAGTGGGATGGAGAGGAGGAGGGTATGGAACCGTGGGATGTGGAAGAGGAGGGTATGGAACTGTGGGATGTGGAAGAGGAGGGTGTGGGATAGTGGGATATTGAAGGGGAGGGTATGGAACCATGGGATGGAGGAGGGTATGGAACCATGGGATATAGAGAAGGAAGGTAGGGAACCCTGGGATATAGAAGAGGAGGGTGTGGGATAGTGGGATGGAGAAGAGGAGGATATGGAACTGTGAGATGTGGAAGAGGAGGGTATGGAACTGTGGGATGTGGAAGAGGAAGGTATGGAACTGTGGGATGGAGAGAAGGAGAGTATGGAACAGTGGGATGTGGAAGAGGAGGGTACGGAACAGTGGGATGGCGAGTAGG
>JAWWTY010000072.1:1245533-1256438 GCA_035222235.1 Margarornis squamiger
GGTATGGAACTGTGGGATGTGGAAGAGGAGGGTATGGAACTGTGGGATGTGGAAGAGGAGGGTATGGAACTGTGGGACACGGAGCTCTGGAGCTGGAGCCAGCCCAGGCTTCCCGCAGCAGCTCCTCCAAGGACTCCAGCCGGCATTACTCATGCCTTTCCAGTTTTACAGCTCTCAGCCATGTGGCAGGAATTCAAGCGGGTGGAGCCCTCTTCCCTCTGGAAATATCTGATAAAAATCCCTTCCCTCCCCCTTTTCCTTCTCCCAGACAGGATATGGGTGTGGGGCCGCGGTGGCGCGGGGGGCTGTGGGAGCCCCCTGAGCTGCCACACCAAATCCCAGCTGCTGGACCAAGGGTTTCCTTGGGCTTGGGGCCTCTCCAGCAGTTTGGGAGCCCAGCACCTTCCCGGGGACTGAGATTCCTCCTGGCCTGAGCAGTTACAATGTGCAGCCTCTAAAGGATGTTAAACTCAAGCAGCTGGAAGTTTTAAGGCTTCTTTTTCCTTTTCTGATATTTAGAACTTCATTGCAAAGGGAATGAAGGAATGAAAGAATGCTTGAAAAGGACAAGAAAAGAGGTTTTTCTAAAAATCAAGTTTGGCAGAGATGAATACAAAAGATGTAAAATAGAAAGATAAAAGGTTTAATAAAAAAATAGTGTTCTTATTGGTACAAATATAATCTATACTCTCCTTTCCAAGTTCATTCTGAGACATGCACAGGACAGATGTCCATGTGGTTTACCAATACCCAATTTTCCTGCCAGGAACCCAGGAGGTTTCCCAAGCAGACCTGGAGCAACAGCCCACTCTGTGGACCAGGGATGGATGTAAACCTCTCCCACACTCACTGAAACTCAGTGGATCCCCAAGGACTCAGGCAAAGACCAGAACTGAGATTTCTCATGTGATTTGCTCCCTGTGGGCTGGACGAGGCTGCTTCTGGCTCTGGGGAACTGGTGCCCCAGCTCCATCCTCCCCATGCTGCATCCATGGCATTTGTAGGATTCCTGCACCCAGCCCAATGTGGCACAAGGGATTTTTCCCTGGAAAACACGTGGCTTTAGCTGGAGGTATCCTGGGAACAGGAGGAGGCTGATTGTCCCACCCTCTGCAGTGCTGTCGGAGCAACTTGAGCCCAAATGCCCAGAATTGGGATTTCCATTGGGAGTTGCACAACTGGAGCCTTTGATGAATTCTCTCAGACTCCCTACGGAGGAGAGAAGCATCCAGTGCCCCAAGGGTGAGCTCCTTAATTTTTCTCAGCACCTACACTGAGCAGAAATAAACCTCCTCCGCTCTGCAGCAAGAACTAGCCCTGCAGAAATGAAGAGCATGGGCTGTGCAATGACATTTTGCAGCATTAAAGACCCTGTCACCCTTTGTATTTCCCAAATCCCAGCATTTTATCACTTCTGTATCACTTTTGCTTTGCACTACAAGGAACTTGGGTTTTGCACCTCAGGGAAACCCTCTTGTCCTGCACCCGCTTGCTGCTCAGTTCAGCCCAACCAGAGAGTCCTGAATGTCATTTCTTCTAAATAAAAGTGGGTTTTTTCCTTTCCTTTAAAATTAACAGAGGCTGGAGGGTCAGGCACAGCAGCTCAGGTGAGCAAAGTACCTGAGCAGTGAGGGGAACACGAAAGGAGCACTGGGAAAAAACAGAAGAGGAAAATACAACAAACTCTTGCAATAGATCTCGCCACTCACATCGTGTGAGTAAGGAAAAATTACATTTGAGGAGACACCCGCAGGCTCCTGGCTCCTGTCCCAGCACACCAGGCAGCACACAGTGTGTTGTTTCACTTTTTTAGTCCTTTTTTATTACTTTATGGTTGTTGGGTTTGGGACAAAAAATGATAATATTTCCCTAAAATATAACCCTTTAAAAAGTAGTACCTAGAGAAAATCTCTGTGCTGTTATTCACTGCTTCATATGATGAATATTTGAAGAGCTGGAATAGGAGATTTTAATATTTATGGAGATTCATTTGAGTTTCAGCAAATGTTTAGTTCCAACCACAAAACAAAAGTGAGGCTCATTTACACCCAGGCAGGCAGAGAAATGACTGGCTGTGGCTGCACTCCCTTTGCCTGCTGCCTTCCCATCCCCTCATGTTATCCATAATATTGGAGGCAGCTTAGATCCTGATTCCTCTCCTTTTCAATCCAGCAGCAGTTTGTTGCAGCACTTTGTGCCTGATGCAGTGCTGCTCTGCAAACTGTCACCGTGGGGTTTTCATGTGAAATTGCGCCTTCAAACTCATTAAAACACATTGCTCCCCCCAAGCTGCTGCTCCCCAGTTACCCAGGAGCTGCCCCGTGCCCTGGCCTCGTGTGTAACCCTGGTATTTGCTGCATTTCAATACTCACCAGCCAACTCCACCACACACAGGGCGATCCAGAAGAGCTGCCTCCACTTCATGATTGTGAAACTTCCCAAGAACAGCATTCCTGCTCACAGCTCCCACTACAACTGGATCCGGCCGTGACAGCTCCGGGGTTCTCAGTCCTGCAGCAGCTCTGAGCTCATGCAGCTTGGGTTGAGTTCAAGCCTTTGAGATCACTCACTTGTGGGGTGGGTTTCTCTTCAGGGGTTGTGCTTGTGGTTCAAGACTCTGAGGTGGAGTTTCTCCGCTTTGATTTCCCAGTTTTATATAGTTCATGGCAACCTCACTATCACTTAGGTAATTTTCTCCTCCCCACTTTCCTGCCAGGGCTTCAAAACAAACAAAAGATCAGCCCTCTCCCCAGCAAAGGATCCCAAAGCCTCGCCGGGATTAACTCTTTCCTGAGAGCTGCTGCTTTCCCGTTAAAGCACAGGCAGGGACACAGCCTGGGTGGAGGGATTACAGCAGAGCCTGCAGCTAAACTGCCCTCAAAGCAAAGTAAACACAGTGTGGTGAGAGCAGAGATGTGGAGAAGCCCCAGGTCCAGCCCAGCGAGCCCCGTGCATGGTCCCAGAGCTGTGGAAAAAGGGGGAGAGGCTGAAAATGGACTTTGGAATCGGAAAATTTCTCAGCAAATTAAGCAAGGAACTCAAGGATGTGAAATCATCACTGACCTGAAGAGAAGTAACTCCATTTGCTTCACTAAATTGACTTCAGTCAAACAGGCAACACGAATGAGATGGGTAAGAGAAGGTCTGGGGGAGAGAAAAACCCACAGGCAAAAACTTTGGCATTAAACCTGAAGCAGAAGAGGGACGTGAGACTAATAACTTCCCAGAGCTCATTTCCATTCCAATGCATTATAGAAACACTAAAACCAGCAAAGAAATACCGACTTCAGTTTTATTACCAGGCTGAGCTTTACCAAGTGGGAAACTTGGCTGAGGGTCTCTGGTTCCCCAATGGCTGCACTGCAGACACACGTGGGACCAGCTCTGGAGGTTGGTGGGATGAGGAATGTTCTGCAGCAACTCAGTCAGTGCATCCTAAAATGGGGATGTCCCATCCTTGGAAGTGTTTAAAGCCAGGTTGGATGGTGCTCTGAGTCTCCTGGTCAAATGGAAGGTGTCCCTGCACATGGCAGGGGGTGGAATGAGATGAGCTTTAAGGTCCCTTCCAAATCAAATCATTCTCTGATTCTAATTTTGGCACTTGGGAACATAAAAAAAAAGAAGATATGATCACTCGGGAAGCTGAACTGGGGTTAAGTCTTAATTCTTCCTTTTCTTTTACAGTGGGATGATGCAGTCACTAAATGTGTCATTGCAAACAGGAAATCAAGAATGAGGTGGCCAGGAAAAGTGCTAGGGGGGGAAGGACAAGGAAGCACTTACTCAATGTATTATCATTTTATGGATGCCCTTGTGACTCTTCTACAGTCACAGAATCAGAATCACAGAATGGGTTTTGTTGGGAGGGACTTTAAAGATCATCTCATTCCAACCCCCTGCCATGGGCTGTCATTTGGCTACACTCAGAAAAGGATTAAAAGACAGGAAAAAAAAGGACAGGATAGTATTATGTACAAAGAGCTCCCCAAATAGCATTTCCAGTATGGACATTTATTGGTAGGACAGAATTCCAGTAGCTTTTGCTTTTAGCATAGGACAGGGATTGGATGAGATGATGTTTAAAGGTCCCTTCCAGCTCCAACTGTTCTGTGATTCTATGGCAGGAAAATGTCTCTTGGAAGGAAACATCTGCAGCTAAGAAAAGTGCTCCAGCATCTATATAAAGATTTCTATTATGTTCAGTGATCTATTACTGAATGACAGAGCAACACAGCTCTATTAAAGACCAAAATATCCCAGCAAAACATGGTCTTAAACCTGAGTGTGGGCACAGCCTGGCTGACTCCAACAGCTCCCACCAAAAATCTTCCCTTTTTTCCTCTCCCAAACACACACGCATTGGGAAATGCATGACTCAGTGTGTGTAACCACGTTTTACATTGCATATCAGCTTAGAAAATAAATTCCGAGATGAAATGTGAAAGGTAGGGTGAGACAAAAGTCTGATTTAAATAACAGATATGTTTTTGTCTTTGAAGTGAGGATTTGGATGGAATAACACAACTAAGAATCAGAATGATGGAATCATAGAATGGTTTGGGTTGGAAGGCACCTTAAAGCTCATCTAGTTCTAAACCCCTGCCATGGGCAGGGACACCTTCTACCATCCCAGGCTGCTCCAAGCCCATCCAACTTGGCCTTGGACACTTCCAGGGATGGGGCAGCCACAGCTTCTCTGAAAGTAAAGTTGAAATTTAAGAAGATGTAAGACCATGTGGTGAGGACCAACATCCCATAACACTGAAAAACACCAAGAAAAGCTGTCGAGGTCCCTCTGGCAGGACAGAGATCAGGACCACCCTGTACACTGAAGGCAAAACTTTAAGAAATGCTTTGAAATTTGATTTTGGTATTGCAAGTAAGTGAAGTGTATCGAAAATAAAAGAGAATGAAATAAAATATAGAGCATGAAAGGCAACAGAACAAACCAGCTCACACCCAGCCCCATGGGAGCTGCAGGGAGCTCTGGCCCTTGAGCTGGTGAAGCCCATGATGGGCTGGTCCCCCCAAGCCCCCTGCCCATGCCAAGGGCTCTCCCCTCTGCCCTGCCAGCCTTCCTGCCATTCTCCTCCAGTGCTGCTCCGGCCTCCTGACTGAAAGACACCACCAGAATCGTCCGGGGCTGGCTGCTGGGTTTATCTCACCTTTCAAAAACAGACTGAAAATAGAGAGCTGGACTAAAAATAGGCAGTGACCGGGTCTGCCAGACACCGCGCACGGGAAGCTCGCGGGCTTGGTTTCCAGAGCAAGCTGGGCTGGGTTTAAATGACACTCCCTGTGTCAAAGCCATAGGGTTTCATTACTACTCATGCCCACTGTGTGCACTGCCTGTGTCAGACCATGCCTCAGAACTCAGTTAAGGACAGTGGCTCAGCTAAGCACGGCACTACAGGGAAATCCTCGAAGGAAGGACCAAAAATCCAAAAAATATGCTATTTATTAATATTATTCCTCAATTGAAAGGACTGTCTTCAGAGGATTTTTGGAGATGGACCTAGAGATGCTTCCAGCCAGCCAGCCACTCAGTTTTTTGAGCCACGGTCATTCCTCTGGCACAGGAATCACTGTGCTGCCCATCAGGGGACATGTGGCAGAGCGTGGTGGCAGTAGGACCTTCCTTCCTCCCACAGCCCCAGGCAGCCAGCCTTCCACAAGGCTGTCCCAGCCCTCCACAAGGCTGTCCCAGCCCAACCAGGAGCAGGTCGGGCTTTGTTGTTGGATGTTCATGTGTACACAACTCCAACCATATTCTAAATATTCCAAATATCCAGCTGTAACCAGGCTCTTCAGTTATTCCCGTCTCCTTCTTCCATAACACCTTTTCTCATTGACACAACTCTCCCTTTAAACCTGTTTAAAGTGACTTTAGCACGTTGCAAACGAAGATTGCAGAATTATTTCCTCCTTTCAGACACATTTTTATAGTCAAATACTGAAAGACCAAAACAAGGACCATGCACTTGAATTATCTCGCCGCAGTCGGTGTCAGCTGTATCAGGTTAACAAAGCCTGAGCCAATTTCAACCAAACATCTACAGGATCAAGTGTCCAAATTTCATATGGCACAGTGATGAAGGCTTGTTCACATGGACTGGGAATTTGTCCAAGTATTTAAGGGTGATTTAATTTAATTGTGAATGATGCAATAGACATATGGCTAGGAAGCTATATGCCAGGAAACATGTTTTCTATAAGTATTTTAGCAGGCAGATGGCATACAATAGTTTTGGTGTAGTCATTTCCTCACCTCTTAAAAGTTACTATTTCGGACAGATGAAATAATTGGATTCCCACCATCCTCCCAAGACACCAGCATTGCTGACCCAAAGGATGTGCAGTGTTAGAGGACTATTTCTGTGCAAAGCCCCGTGAAATAAATCAACCTTACACTCCCCTATGCATTGCCATTCACAAGTTTCAAAGCATTTTAATAACTTTCCCACTTAAATTGAAAGTGAGGGAGTAATAACACTTTACAGCACTTCCAGAACAGAGGCACGTGGAAGCACTTGGAGCAAAGCCACACCACCAGGAAACCCCAAAAGGCACAAGTTTTGCATCTCAACCCTCAGCCTTAGCAACCAAATTGCACCACTTCCCAGACAGGCAAACTCTTTCTGGAAATTACAACCCATGTCCTACATCCACCAAGCTCAGCTCTCCAAAAATCTGGAGCAGGAGGAGGAGGAGGAGATGGAGGAGGAGATGCTGTGGGAGGAGATCCAGCTTTTGGGAGTGGTATGAGCATCTGTACAGGGTGGGACAGCCAGAGAAGAGTAGGAAGCTGCAAATAGAATGGTATTTAGTGAAGTTTGGGTTGTTTCTCTGGTAAAGCTTCTAAGATGCTGTTAGGGTCACACCTCCTTTGTATTAGCAGGAGACAGAGCACCAAATCCTGACCAGGGCTGAGCAAGGGGAACTCCAATCCCCTGCTAACACAGGACACAAACTGTGTGCAATAAGCAGGCAATTTCTGAGGGATGAACTGATGGGGATTCATCTAAGAAAGGGCAAGAGCTCAAAAGCTTCCCTGATATTACCCTCCTTATTGTGATTTCCTTAAGAACTTGTCATTTGTCTCCTTGTGCTGGGATTTGCACGTTATTATAATTATCCTGAAACTCTTGTGGGCAGGAAATGCTTCCTTTATTAGTGCTTCAGAAACTACATCCTGAGCCTCCTGTCAAGGCACCCTTTGTGCAAAGGCTGCTCTGGAGAGATTGTTGCCCCAATTTCTCCATGCGAGTGTCTTCAGAGCCTTCTGCTTCTCCTGGCCTTGAAGAGCTGCTCCCCTCCCTGAGTGTGCCCTCGAGTGCTACCAGATCTCCCTGAATCCTTCTCTTCTCCAGGCATCATCCTGACTCCAGTGAGAGCCAGTCCCCCCACACTGACAAAAGCACGATTTGAAGGAGTTTTCAGATGGATTTCATGGCTCTTGCTGGATTTTCTCTGCCACCACTGCCCCCTTCCCCAGGGTGGGAAGGTGCGATGCTGCTGCAGAGCTGTCTGGTGGGGCAGATATCATGGCCATGGATCTCCTCCTTCCCACCACAAATCCAGGAGGGATTCCTTTGGAAGACAACAAAGGGTTTTATTTAGCACTTGTGCTGGAGCAGCCTGAGTGGTTTCCTGCCCGCCGTGTTCGATGTGCCCCAAACTGTTTCCAGGTCACGGCAGCAGCTCCGGCCGAGCATCCCCTTGGCTCTGTGCCTGTCCTGTGCCAGAGTTCCTTTCTTCTCCTTTAAACCCCCATTGCTGCACCTTGGAAAAGCATCTGCTTTTGGCAGCCTTCTGGTTTTGCCCATTCTCGCCTTGTTTTTCGAGGCAATTCCTTCTGACTCCTTCAGCCTCCGGTATTGCTGAGCAAAATACGCCTCTGGGGAGCAGTTTCATGGAAAAATACTTAAGTGACTTGATTTACATCATAGCCTGCCCCTTAAAACAGGATTAAAGACCTGGTAATATCCTCCAAAACGCTGAACAGACAGAAGGCAGTAAATGAGCATAGCCTTGATTAGGTCTGAACCAACAGTCTTGAAGTAAAAGTTGCAGGCATAAAAGTCTTCAGCAATCTCTCCACCACATGCTTCGCTGGAATGGAGTCCTGTGTGCACTTCATATTTGCTTTATTATTTGAAGATATTGATTTTAGCAGAATGATCATACTAAGCAATTTGTTTTAGTATACCACTTTTATTAACAGTATGTTGGAGTTGCAGCAGTCATGCATCTTTTTCTTTTTTTTTTTTAAGATCTCCAAAAGCTTTTTGAAATAAAATATGTGATCTACAGAGCACAAGCCTGATATTCTTGGGGTTTTTTTCATCTGTTTCTCTCTGAGGAATGACTCTGCTGTGTGTAAATGACTAAGCAGTAGCTGTGCAAGAGGGTAATAAATAGTAAAGCACAGTTAAATGCAGTTGCAAGGATTATGAAGAGGCAAGACTTTGCTGATGTTAAAAAAACACCCCTATATACTTGGTCCTTAATTCTGAGAAGAGTATTTTGTTACCCTATCCCTGGAAGTGTTCAAGGCCAGGTTGGACAGGGTTGGAGCAACTTGGGCTAGTGGAAGGTGTCCCTGCCCATGGCAGGGGGTGGAATGAGATAGTCTTTAAGGTCTCTTTCAACCCACACCATCCTGGCATTCTGTGATAATCCCTTGGGAAGAGCAAATAAGTGAGTTACCCACCTCTGCAGGATGCTGCTGTGTGCCTGGGTACCATCAGACACACCAAGGGGGATTGTGGGCAGCTACTGGTGGTGTGTTGAGGGGCTGAGATATCCTTAAGATCTGTTTTATTTTTTGGGTTTTTTTGGAAATAAGCACATTTGAATATACCAAGAATGATCAGGAGCTGCAGCAACATAAGAAAGCGAAGAGGAGAGGACAGAGATGGACTGGTCATAATTCTGTTCCCATCCATCACTGCTTTCGGGCAGTGTCGGAGCCTCATTAACCTGGTGGATTTCATTGACTGCTTTTCATTTCTGCACCCTCCAAAGTGCTTAACTATAATAAACAGCAGCACTGCAAAACACCAATAAAAATCATTAAAGCATAAGTCTCGTAATTTAGTACCAAGATTAGCTTCTCCATCCAGATCTGCAGCCTGCTAATTGCAATTTATTTCTCCCATTTATGGATGTCATATGAACATGCAAACTGGATTCATTGCTTGGGCTTTCCATCCATCGCCAGGACTGCAGCAAGTCCATCTTGTTGATACACCAGGCGAACCGAATCCGAGGTATACGAGATGTTTAATTTAAAATGCAATTCCAAATAAATGACACTTGCAATACTGCTCATTTTAAATGGAATGTAATTATGGAATCACAGAATGGTTTAGGTTGGAAAAGAGCTTTCAGATATCGATTCCAACCATTCCCCCAGCCCTGCCAATCCCACCATTGAACCATTTCCCCAAATGTCTTTTAAATCCCTCCAGAGCTGGTGACTCCACCACTGCCCTGAACAGCCCGATCCAATGCTTGACAAACCTTTTGGTGAAGAAATGTCTCCTCTTGGCCGCTTTTATATGTTTAATTTATTATATTTACAAATATCCTTTAAATATGGCCACCTAATAGGCTGCCTTTTTGATTCCAAGTTTACACATAGCCTGCTGTGCAGGGTGATTGCCAGAAGCCTGGCTGGCTCCTGCCGAGCATCTCCTCTGCCCAGGGAATTAGGGGGAAAGAAAAAACCAGTCTACATTGCCTTTGTTTCCAGGGAGATCCCCCCCTCCAGCTGTAATTTATGCAAAGGAAGTACAGCCTAAAAAAAAACCAAAAAACTTTGCTGGTGTTTCTCAGAGAGAAACCAAAACTGTAATTAGGAAATAAAGGAATGGCTTTTAGTCTGAGTAAATATCAGGTTAGTGCCAGGTGTTAGTGAAGCATCAGATGAGATGTAAAACTCATCAGTGGCAGCGATGAAAGGCGGCTTGAACAGCACCAGGGGAACAGGACTGCAAAGGGCTCTCGTCTCCACCCTGGCAATTGCTGGTAATAAAGTGCTGCTGTTTTCTACCTGGGAAATGAGGTCCCAGAGGTACAAGGCTTTCCATTTTTCAAAGGAGGATTTGTTCAAATACAGAGATGGGAACATCCTCGGTCATTACCAACTCCTGCTGCTACTGACCCACTGCACTGGAAACAGCGAGGGCCTGCTTTCAAAACCTCTTGTTTTGATTTTAAAGTCACATCCTTGGTCTTAAAGTGATAAATAAAAAAAAACCCCAGAAATCTAAGAGACACTTCTTTGGTTGTCTCCCGAAGAGAAGGATGCAGCAGCAAAAACTATTTTAACTCCAGTGGAAGATGACCTGAAAAAAAAAAGACAGGGTTCTGCTAACAGTTATAAGCACAGAGCTAAATTCAGACACCACTTATTTATTGATGTGTTTGTACAATAGGAGTGGCTGGGAAGGCTGCAGACTCCCAGGTACCTTCTGATGGCACATAATAAGCTCAGACAACACAGACCGACAGTGAATAATAGAACAAAAAGCTCCCAGTATCACTGAAAATCAAAGCGCATATGCAAGCAGATGCTCTCCAGTGAAACCTCCTGGGAAGGGGAGTGAGGGGCATCTCAGGAGCCTGGCTCTTGCCATGGAGGAAGTGGGAGTTACAGGACAGTCACATGAAATAGAAACATCCAACAGCATTAGCATTTAAAATTATAGTGCTGTTTTGCCACAGAAATTATAGTGTAACTCAGAGTGCTATTGGTAGAGTCCAGCTGCAGAAGAGCTGAAAGAGGGCAGGGTTAGATGGGATATTGGGAAGAAATCCTTCTCTGGGAGGGTGGGCAGGCCCTGGCACAGGTTGGGCAGAGCAGCTGTGGCTGCTCCATCCCTGGAAGTGCCCAAGGCC
>JAWWTY010000072.1:1256538-1285306 GCA_035222235.1 Margarornis squamiger
CCAGGTTGGACAGGGCTTGGAGCAACCTGGGCTAGTGGAAGGTGTCCCTGCCCATGGCAGGGGTTGGCACTGGATGGACTTTAATGTCCTTCCCACCCAGGCCATTCTATGACTCCATGATTCTGTGAAAAGGCACCCAAATTGTGGGCACCATCCCAAACCTATCTTCTCAGTACTATGATGATCTAGAATTAAAAAAAAAACCATTTATGAGATAATAAAAGATGCATTAGAAATGGCCAAGGTGACAAACTTCCTGCAGTAACAGAGAGTTAATGACCGAGTTTTCCCAGAGCAGCAGGAAGCATTTCAGGCCTAAAAATTGCTTTCCAGGCACATCACCTTTGTCCCCTCCATGCCCAGGATGGCACCTGCTTGTCCACAGCAGGGTCACAGATGCCACTGAGATGATCCCAGCACTGCTGGTTCTCTCTGCCCTGCCCCTCCAAGGGTGCAGCTGGACCAGTCACTAGGCTGGGATTCAATCCTCCTGTTTTTGTTTTGGAAATATGAGTGATTTCACACACAGGGAATCCAAAGCCCAGGGACGAGCCTCCTGCCCCAGCACCAGCACCCACAGGCAGCAGCCCCAAAGCCATCCTTCCACCTCTGCCCACTACCCAGAAACACTTTCCTTTCTCCAATGGCATTTTTCTTTCCACCTAAAGGAACCTTTCCCCTGATCCTGTGGGACACAGCCCCCCTCAGCACCATTTGTAATCGTAGGGAGAGTGTTGGTGATGGGAAGTGACGCCGCATTATTTAGTTAAAGCACTGGGGTGACACAGGGCACACGATCAATACGGGGAGGCTGAGACTCCATTACTTATCCAAAGTGCTCAGAGAGTGCTTTGGAAATGCAAACCCTGTCCTGGGACCTCTCCTGGATGGTTTCAGATTAATGGTTATGGGTTTGTTGGTTTGTTTCTAGGGAAGAAAGAAGATTTGTTTGCTTTTTCTCCCCCTGGAGTCTTACCTTCATCTTTTCTCATTAGGATGGTGGCAGGAGGTCAATAGAGTCTCCTGCCTGAGCAAGATTCCTCCATAATTTGGAAGGGAAATTTCCAGAGCTGCAGTGCCTGGGATACCTTCCCCAATGTGTTTCAGGGCAAACTATGGACCAAACAGCCACCTTCCCCTGACCAGCTTTGTAATTGCTACCAAGCCATAAGAGGTAATTGAGATAATTGTGGCTCTGCTGCTCTCCAGGCTCAGCCTTGCTGGCTCCTTGGTCTCCCAGCCACTGCTGGTAGCATTTTATTACCAAGCAGAAGAACAAAGAGCAGAAAACCTCCACAGCCAGGAGGTTTGTCAGTCTGTCCTACCCAGAGGACAGGTCGAGAGCTGCCTCCCCTCCCTCTGCCTCCCCCTTGTCATCATTCTTTCTGGTTTTTGATTTTCTTAATTATTTTGGAATCCAGAGAATAATCCCTCGTCAAATCCTGCAGAACAAATTGAACGTCAGGTTTCCAAACCCTCCTAATAAAGCAGATGGTATCACAAGCCCGTAAATCTCCTCCCAACTTCAATGCATCTAAAGGCTGACAGATTATCCATTAATGGGCAGATTAATCCTGAACAGCAAAAACAGTGGGAAGGAAAATACACGCTTTTGTCTCCATAACAGGGAAAATGAACACGCTAATGTGTACAACTCACAGGAGAGGTGCAGTTGCATCCACTCGGAGCACATGGAGCCACTGGCAGAGCCCAGATGATGGTACAGCTGAGGAGCCCCAAACCAGCCACCCAGAGCCTTGCTGGGACCAGCCAAAGAAAAATACCTTTATACCGGAAAGGACAGGGATGATTTTTAGCATTCCTCATGATTTCCCTTCCCTTTCCAGCTGGGCTGTGGTGGGACCCAGCCTTCCACAGACCCTCTCCCCAGTCTTTGATGGCCATTTTGGCCAAGTCTCTTTGTCAGCCTCAACAGTAGCAAGTGCTACTTCATCAGCCATTGTACACCAAGTAAAGGATTTTTGGTCTCCTGTGTTGCAGGCAGGGCCCCCCCAAGTGCAGCATCCCCTTCTCAATGCCATCCCCTCCTCTCCCTGCTGCTGATTTGCTTGGCAGGTGTGAAATATTAATTGCCTCACATGGGAGCTTGGCTCACTGTCTGTCGCGTTTGACTGAAATATCATTCTCTGCTGCAAATATAATTACTGGGGGTCTGGATTTTAAAAATAGCCTCTCGCCTGTCTGTTAATTAGGAGCCACGCTTTGCTACACAACGAGATATTTTGGTTAATTATAAAAGAGAAAAGGACAAATTTGTCACGTCTTTTGTTTTCGTTCCGCGGTGTCTCCCGGTGACAGCAGTGCCGAGCTGTGATGGACTGCTCAGCCGACAGCACCAGATGCTCCCTCCCAAAATGGGGAGGGGGTCAGGGCTGCTGGGGTCTCACTGCTGAGGGGGTGCTGCTGCCTCCCCTCGTCGCAGAGGAGTTTGAACAAAGGAAAGAAAAATTCAGACAAAACCGAGAGCTTCAGTCAAATCCTCCCCGATCCAGCGTTTAAGGATCCGCATTCAAATCATTGATATATTCTTATTAAACCTGCAGAAGTGCTGAGCTGAGGCATCCAGGGCTGCAGCTCCAGCATCCAGCAGATCCCTTCTTCTGCATCCCATGCTTAGGCTGCCAGTGGTGTCACAAGTCCAACCTCTCCCCACCATCCCCAAATGAAGAAGTCCTGGGTTCTCCAGCTTGCTGGGTGCTCACACCGAGATTCGTACCCGGTTCCTGGTTTCTTTCTCTAAGAGAAGGAAAAAGCCCTTTCCAGTGCAAATAGAGGTGATGAGTTTGGAGATGGCAGGTGAAAGTGCTAACAAACCTCCCCTTGGCCTCCTGTGCTAATTAATAATGTGTTAATAAACCTCCAGAGGAATAAAGATCAATGGAGCTGTAGCATTCCTTCCAGGCAGCAGCAGCGGATGGAGCCCAGGAGAGGGAAGGGCCAAGAGTGGCTTTGCTGGTCATGGAATCCCATGGAATCACCGACTCTTGGCACGTGCCAGACCCAAGGCACCAGTCTGGTTAAGCAAACTCGTTTTAACACAGTTCATGGAAATAACCAGCTGATGCCATGGTTTTAAGGATGGGCTGTGCCAGCAGGGCACGAGGAAGATGAGGAGGAGCTGATGTGCAGCAGGAATATGAGGAAAGCCACCTACTGAGTGCAGTGCCATGGATTCCCTCTTCTTTTCACAAGTGCAGTTTGAGTTCTGTGTATAAAAGATCAGCAGCACTACTTTGCACTAAAATGCACTGATAGACTGTTTCATAATTATTTATGTAATTATCCAGCATTTCAAAGAATCCATGATAACAGCTTAAATTGATGTATTAAATGAGCATAATAATTATTCCAACAATATTGAATGGTGTTCTGTCAAATAATCATTTCATATAGATGAAGAAAGCTTTCAGAAATAGCACCATAATTCATGATGCTACCAGACTGATGTCACAAAAGTTCCACATCCTTTTCCTGAAGACAGACAGAACTTTGTATATAGAAAATTAAATATGTATGTACAGAGCATATATGAAGGTATCATACATCAAACCCAGCACGAAACAATAGGAGAGGGGGGAAAATGGCACTTTTTTAGCCTGAAATGATTGTTCAAGGATTTCACGGCTTCAGAAACTTCTCCAGGTATCAAAATGATCAGGAGTAGAAAATGTTGTCTCTAAAACAACAGCTTGGGTGGCATTTTGTGGCCTAAATTTCATTCCAAGCCATTCCATACTGTCCTCCTTGTCTTAGTCTTCCCCCAGTAGGAGCTACTGAGAATAACAGCAACAACAACAACAATAATAATAATGAAGATGAAGAAGAAAGAAGAAAAGAAGTTGTTCCAAAAGAGCATAGGAAAAACCCACTAAATGAACTGCAGCAAATCTGTTCTTGCCTTCTCCTTCTGCTGATACTTCAGGAACACTTAGAAGAGTGGCACAGATTTTATAACCTTGTGATGAAGATTAAAAAACAAAGCCCAGTAAAAAAATCCCTGTGAATTATTGAAACTGTAGCTCATTATAATGGGAGAAGTGAACCTTTATTTTCAGTAAGTGACACGGGAGCAGAAAAATGTCAGGATAATGATGCTCAGGCAGAACAATTATTTCTTTGTGATAGAGAAGCATAAAGTTTATCACTTTGATTACTACCCTGGTATTCTTTTTGTGTGCCCAGTTTAGAGATCAATAAATCAGGAGGGTTTCTGATGCTCCATCCTTGAGCTGGAGCTTCTCCCTGCCCAGACAGGCAGCAGAGCTCCATCCTGCTGCTGCATCCTCAGCTCTCCATCCTGTGCCCTTCCCTGCCTAAAGCACCGAATTTCTCACAACCCCTATCCCTCATTTCACAACACAGGGCTCTGACACAAACATTTTGAGCTTGGACAAAAGGCAAGCTCAGGATTTACAAGAGTCCCACCCTTGGACTTGTCTAAGCAGAGGGTGTGATGCTGTTGATCATGATCAAAACCAGCTGCTACAGCAGAGAGGGGAATTTGGGGTTTCTTGCTTGTAGGAAAATGGACAACAAAAAACCCACACAGGCACAATCCTTCTGTCCAGAGCTGTGCTGAGCACACCTTTGAGGAGGAACCTCCCAAGGAGCAGGTGAGGCTTCCACTGGGGGAGCTGCAAGCTGGGAGCAGGGAGCTGTGACCACCCGCTGCTCCTGCTGTTTTCACTGGCACTTCTGCTCTCCTTTGGGTCTGTTTGCACGACACCTCACCCATAAACCATGTCAGTGTAGGAGTGACGTGACATAACTTTTATCAAGGGGAAATTTAAGGCTTAAGTGCCTTTCAAATGCTGGCATCAGTCACCATACGAGCTCGATCTCTCTGAATATTACACCCATTATATGTAATTCTTTTTCCTCTTGGAGAAATATTAGCATGTACTTTTCTCCTCGTCAATCACTTCTTATGACCTTTGCATCATCAGCTGTCTTGAAGAGGGTCACATTTATTCTGATGTCTCTGCCTTCCACAGCCTCTGTGAGCACCACCACGAAGTGGGATATTTTTTTGCTTTAATATGAAATGTTTCCTCCAGGGAATTCAGGGGGGTTCAGACTCGACACAGAGGCTCCCATCACTCACTGGAGAAGAACATGCTCGTACAGCTTCTTGCTGAAACACACTCTATCCCACTCAGTTCAGAAGTTTCCTTCTGCCACGGCAGCAGTTGGTCCTTGCAGAGCTGGGGCTGTATTCCCATGCTCCAAGGGGCTCCCACCCCAGCTGGAATGGCCTCATATCTCCAATATTCAGCCCAGGGCTGTCTCTTGCAGGCTCATATTCCAGTTCCTGCAGTGCAGAGCACTGGGGTGGCTCAAAGGGCTGATCCACAGTCTCCAGAGCATTTTGGAGTAAGGACCACACCACAGGCACCGAGTTTGTAAGTTGTCACTTCATTCTGACCTTTTCCAAACGAGGCAAGGGCCTTGAAGCCCAGAAATAAAAATACAGAGCCGTGTCCCAGGCCCAGGGTGGCATCACAACTGGACAAGCTTTCAGGTGTTTTAAAGCCAGTCCATGTACAATCCACTGCCTTTACACATATATGAGGATTTTTTTTGCTTTGTTTACCATTTGCCCTGCCACAAATCAGGATATGAGATCCCAGCTGGGCTGCAAAGACAGGACATGGCAGATCATTAGTCTAAAGCCCTTGTTCTTGAGTTCATCACAGGCATCTCCAGAGCTGGAGAGACAGGACTGACGTCACTGTCTGTGTGCCCGAGGTCAGGAACACACTCAGGGCATAAACAGTGAAAAGCGGAACCAAATGAGATCAGAAAAGTGCTTTAATGAAGCAATCTGATACAAATCCGACACAAAGGTCCGATGTCACTCCCCACCCAGTGCAAATCCTATGCGACCTGCTGTTGCCTTCTCTCCCTCTGATCCTTCCAAAGCCCGGCCAGCACTTCACCCCTAACCCCAGCTCAGTGTCTGTGGGAGCTGCTTCAGGAGCTGCGTATCCAGGGGAAAAAAAACCCCACCTTGGAAGCCACTAGATGGCAGCCGGAGCGCCGGGAGCTGGAGCATCCTGCATCCTCGCACCTCCCGCATCCTCTTCCTCGCGTCAGCAGCGTCCTGGTGCCAGTGCCATGGCTGGTACCCCACCTTCCTCCTGAGCATCCCATGGTGGGGGACACGCTCTGGGCACCGCGGGGATGGATCCCTCGGCCAGGGATACCCCGGGGACACGGAGCTGTGCCCTGGGAACGCGGGGCCGGCAGCAGGCAGGCTCCGCTCTCATCCAACTGCGTGCATAAATTAGCCCTGTAATTACAGCATATGCACAAATTGTACCGTATTAATCACGATAGGAAACTAATTACTCTACCCGCTGCCCCAGCCCCGGGGGGAGCCCCCCCTGCCAAGCCCCCCCTACGACTGATTGAGCCAGAACTGCTCCATCCCCGTGTTTGCCGTGGGGCTGTGTGGGGCTCTGGGGTGATGTGGGGGGTTCTGAGGCTCTGTGGCGGGCAGCACTCCCCAAAAATCAGTAATTAACCAGCGGCAGGGTGCTGCTCGCTGAGATATCCCTGTCATTCCCTGAATGGGCGGCGTCGGACAGAGCCGTCTGTTTTAATAAGGCTCTTTTGTGTGCGCTCGTGGTGGCTGCTCCTGCGGTTTTGGGGCTGTAATTGTGGTAACAGATGCTGGAGGAGAGAAGTTCCAGTCCGGGAGCTCTTGTCCTGCTCATTTACTGCCTCTGCAAGCGGCCACTTGCACCCCAAAGCTGCTGCTTAATGAGCCTCGCTCAGCAGCAAGAATCAATTAATACTCAAGCACCTTGGCTCAGGCTTGATAAATGCAAAGCCAGTGCGTTAAAGGAAAAAAGAAGTGAAGAGCAAACCCTCACCAAATCCTCCACCCCAGGGCAGCCACAAGGTGAAGGGTGTGATCCCATATCCCACACCCTGCTCTCCATCCCAGCCACCTGCAGTATTTCGGGTGGTTTACTCCTCAAACACACGGCGAGGAGGAAATGAAAAGCCCTCCTGTGTGTAAATGGGAACCTGTGCAAACGTGCTCGGGAGCTCTGAGCAGGGAGCAGCTGCGATCTGCCAAACCAGCCAGAAAATTAAAAGGATTGTTTTACAAACACACAGAAGGCACGTGGGGCTGGGCACACACGTGGGCAGGGGTGGCCCCAGCTTCGGGCAGAGCCGTGGGTCCCCTCCACTCGTGGCAGGGTTGGAGCAGTGTTTGCCTGTGCTGGAAGGAGAGGATTTGCAGTGCCTCAGTTCTCAAATCCCCTGTGCCAATGCTCGCTTTCATCCCGAGAGCGATGAAAGGCAATCGAGGGGGACGTGATCTGTCCCTTTGAGCTGCAGGGGAGGTAATAAGGCACTTGAAAGTCTCCTTGCCTTCTAGGTCAGTGCTTTGCAGACAGGTCAGGGATCCACCTGTATGTTTAACCCCCTTTTGAAGTGAGAACCCGTCGTTTTGAGGGCTCAGCAGAGGTGGGAAAGTTCAATCCACTTCAGAGCATCGCAAGAACCCCACACCTGTGGTTTGCAGTGGATGTGTTTGCTCAAGACTCCTCCTGCAGCTGAGCTGAGTTCAGTGAAGGTAACACAGCTGCAGAGATGTGACTTGTGTCAGTGTGACATGGTCAGGGGCCATGCCAGAGGGCAGCAGCTTCAAAGACAGGGTGAAGGTGGTGGCAGCAAAACACCCGCAAGCAGTGTCCGGGTGCAGGGTTACCTGCCAGGATGGGCTGGCAGCTGTAAGGCATTCCCAGAGGTGCTCCAGGGATCTTTATGCATTTTTCACCCACCAGGCCTGAATACATTTCCTGCTGTGGGTTATAAGAATTCACTCTTACACTCTAATTTAATGAGGTGTCTTAAATGTGGATTTAATCACAGCATTAAGGTAACGGTCACTGCGTTCAGACTGGAGAGCGCAAACATCTTTCCTGAGCAGACAGCTCTGCTGCATCCTTATTAATCCAAAAATCATATCCATATTAATCACTCCACAGATTATTACTCTACCCAGATCCATTACCAACCTGCTAATCCTCCAGCCTGTGCACTGGGGCTTCCACCAGAAGCTCCTCTCTGCTCCTCTGTAGATGGAAGGAGGGAATTCTGCCTTGTTTCAGAGGTGCATCCTTGGGAGCTCCCCGCAGAGCTTCCCACTTCACAGCTCCTAATCAAAAGGCAGTCAGTTCATTAGTGTGTGTGTGTAAATGAGGTGTTTGTTTGAGACCTGCAATTAGTACAGGGCTGAGACCACTGTGTGGGACACACTTCCCACACCCTCATTGTGGCAGCACACACCAAACCCCAGCAGTGTCCTGCTGCTCCAGCTCCTGCTCCGATAGGAATCCAGGGAATTACAGCACCTCCAGAGGGTCACTTAGCTCAGCTGGGGTGATTTACCTCCTCAAAGCACTGATCTGGTTTATATATCTGTAGCCTGTGAAATGAAACCCACCCAATAGCACGATAAGGGCCATCATTTTGCTGCCAGCCTCAGCCATCCTCACTGACAATCCTTCTGGAAGCATCAGGCCATCCTCCTGCTTCTACCTGCCCAGGCAAAGAGGCCAGGCCGTGAACAGAGCAACCCTTTGAATTCGCTCCCAAAGTGGATTTGAGCACTTTTGGTGCTTGATCTAATTGTTTGGTGCATTTGTTCTGTGTGACTTGCCTTGAGCCACTTCCCTCCCAGGCAGGGTGCTGGCACTCTGACCCCGGCTTGTCAAAGGCTATAATGCTATTTCAGCACATATAAAATATGCATGAGGTCTGTGACCTAGTCTATAAACTCCTGTACAGCCCGAGGCAATGCCTTTGTGGAGAGCTCAGAGACATTGCAGGTTCCCGCTGCAAAAATCAAATGAACGTCAAAAGGATGCTTGAAAACTCATGTGAGAGCGACTCTCCCCCTGAGATCACCCCGACACTTCCCTTTGTGAAAGCTGAACGTGGCAAAAAAAAAATAAAAAATAGAAGAGGAACTTTTAAGCATTTCTATCTTCTCCTCAAAGCTCAGCCTAATTGAGTGGTAACAAAAGAGAAAATGCTTTCTCCTCTCCTCTCTGGGCAGGCAGCAGCGGCTGGAGTGGAATGACAATTCCAGCCGTGCAGAGACATCCAGCTCTGGCAGACCTGCATTAACCTGGCAGCTCTGGCCACCCACTGCCACCTTAGCACGAGGGGTCTGTGTGTCCAGAGCCAGTTCTGGCAGCCCAATCCTGCATCCCAGTGGCTCCTGGTCACCTCCCACCACCTTCACATGAGGGGTCTGTGTGTGCAGCGCCAGCCCCAGCACCCAGCAGGGACCTGGAATGTGTTTGACCCGGGTGATTCTGCAGTGCTTTTCATCTGAGGCTCTCCAAATATAATTAAATCTCCCAACACCTGCACTGGGGATGGGAATTAACTCTGTTATGTCTCTGAGGGGGAAAAGAAGCAGTGGGCAAGGGAGCAGCAAAGCTGAGAGTGATCCACAGGGGAGGATAATTCTTCCTACTGCAGGAATAAATGGAGGACAGGACAAGGGCGGATGGATTTAAACTGACAGAGGGTGGGTTTAGGTTAGGTATTAGGAAGAAATTCTTCCTGGCACAGGTTGCCCAGAGAAGCTGTGGCTGTCCCATCCCTGGAAGTGTCCAAGGCCAGGTTGGATGGGACTTGGAGCAGCCTGGGATAGAGGAAGGTGTCCCTGCCCATGGGCAGGGGTGGAACGAGATGATTCTTACAGTCTCTTCCAACCCAAACCATTCTCTGACTCTCTAACATTATTGCTGGTGCTCAGCCCACAGTCAAGCCTATTCCCAGGAGCAATAAAGGCAAGAAGGCAGTCATAAAACTGCAGTAATCAAATGTGAAAAGAACAGCCTCATTCATTAATACCCAGACAAGCTGATAAAGACATTCTTAATTATCAAATATTACCATGGAGTTCATTCTTACCTGAGTTGTTTAAGCCTGACCATCCTCCTTCCCTTTTCTTAGACACGCTGCCCTGGGGCAGAACTGAACATTTGTAATTAGATTCCTTCAATGGAGTTAATTATGAAGTGACAATAAAGCCTGAGTCGTTCCCATTTTCATAAGTATTATTTGGAAGTAAAAACAAATCTTTTGTTTTGGTATCAATATTTGTAATTTTAAGTTTAACATGAACCTCAGGGTGTACTCTTGACACAAACAGATAGAGACACATTCATGTTGTATTATGCTGCACATCTATTTTACATTATATTGTATTTATATTGTATTATATTTATTAATTATATTTATATTGTATTATAATACTTTCACATTCTTTTATATACACTTGCCTGCACAAACCCATCTATTTGCTAGAGCAGAGACAAGATTTCTCTTTGGGATGATTTCTAAGTTAATTAATGAGTTTTCATCAAGTTGATATCAGACTGTAGCAACATCAATATTTTGCAGGTGCCAGGTTGACCTGGCACCTGGGGTAATTTGTATTATTATTATTTTAAAATATTAATTTAATTTTAATTCCTATAGCCCCAGCAGGCACAGTGAGGGGTCCAGAGTGTCCCATGGAACAAGTCTGGATTCGAGGGGAGGGGATTTAATGTGGTTATTAGAGGTGTGCTCCATTTTAAGCAATGAAGTGTCCATCAACACAAAGTTAAATTTCCATTACAAACGAGTTAGCCACTTGAATATAACAAGACCCTTCATAAATAAAAAAGCAAGAGATTTTTGTGGCCATTATTGCCAGTTTAAGATCACTGTCTGATTTCATACAATTATTTGTCACCCTCTAGCTAAGCGCTCACAGAAGGGAAAAGATGCTGAAATTCAGACAGGTCAAAATTAATGCCACGATTGTATTTGATAATTGAAAGTGTCACCTCCATTAGCTCACCCTGATAACCAGGCTGGAAAAGCCAGCACCAGGATGTCCAAAATCTTCTCCACAATTTATAAAGCGACAGTGATTAAGCAACAGGGCAATCCCACACGTTCAGAAGGTGAAATAAAAGCTGCCCAAGGGGATGCAGAGGGTGCAAAACAGGGGGATGAGGGAAAAATCAAGGCTATTTCTCTGCTTTTTCAGAGGGAAAACCTGCCCCAGGCAGTCCACAGAGCTGAGACACCCCAGCTCAGTGCTGGAACCTCGGGAATGTTTGCTGGGACCCACCAACTTAGCCATGTAAGATCCAAACCTGCTGCTCTGCTGACACCTGCCACGATGTGTTCGTGGCTCTCCACTCCTCTCCACAGGACATGGGAAATGATAGAGGGATCTGGGCCATCTGCATTTTATCTAACCTTTATTAAGCATCACTTGACCTTGTCAGTACTGATAAAGCCCCATGAAGTGCAAGCCAGATAAAATGTAATTTTTAATTGAGTATCCTTATTACATCTATTAACAAGGTGCAGATGAATACAAATGACCCCATGGTCGATGCTGTCGATTCACATTGAAATTTCCTTTGCCTTTGCTGAGCTGAAGGAGTCAATAACCTCTCAAAGGGTGCACAGGGAGTGGAGAGGTTTCCTGGCAGGAGGTTTCCTGCCTCCAGTGTCTATCCTACAACACAATGGCCATGACTAAATCAGCACAGGGATCAGCATCTCTGGGGATCTCCTGTAAAACACCCTCCCCCTTTCTCCAGCCCTTAGGAAAGCCCTGGGAACCTCAGAGCAGTTTCTAATTTTATTCTTGGTATAAATTTACACCAACCCAAGCCACAGGTGAAAAACAACCATCTCTTCTTTTATTCCCTAACTCACAAATCATGTGAAAATCCACTCACTATTGGGTGGTCACGGGCTGGTCCAGCACTGGAAGGATTACAGGATTTCCAGCAACAGAGCCCATGGGATCCATCTGCTGAGGTTAAAATCCACTGGTTTCAAGTGGGAGATGGCAGGATGTGGCCAAACTGCCCTCCCTAAGGTTCATGTCAAGCTTTGCTCTCAATTTGAGGGAAATAAGACGAAATGACCTGCCTGAGGAGCAGACTGCTGCACTGACATGATATATTTGCATTAGCTTCAAACAGGAGTAGCTTCCCAGCACCCCATTAGCTCCTCACTAAAACAAGTGGATTCAGTGTCAAATGTCTATAAAAACTACATCTTGGGGCTGCACTGAACTCCCTGCTGTGATCCACAGTGTGCCAGGCCTTCCCCTTCTGGGTTAGATTTATCCATTTTAGTGCCTAATTTAGAAAGGAAAAAAAAACCCCACCCTTAAGATCCTTCAGAAAAAGCAGTAAGGCTTCTTGTTCCATATCCACATGTTTCTCCTTTAATCCTTCCTTAAGGGTCTCCATTTTTCTGTCACTTATCATCATCCAGAGTAATTTTGGGCTGTTAGAGAAAGTTCATTGCTGTAATTGCAACCATATTGGTCATTAAAGTTGACAGACAGCTGCTGGAGAAGTCACTTGCGGATTCCTGCTACTCAGCAGATGCCTCTCAGCACTTGCTAAAATGTTGAGTTGAATTTATGAAATGGAAGCAAATGCATTTCACCTTAAGGACTGATAATTTCAGAGAGAGGAAAACATGAAGAACTCATCCAGGTCTTTCATTTATAAACAGTGTTTGTCTGCTCCTGCTCTAACTAGAGAGGAAGTGTCCGGTGTTTCCTGAAGTCCCTAAGACTGCCTGCATTCCCACTCCTGCCTGCAGGGATTGGAGACCCCCATCCAGCCCAGCTGCACCCCAGTTTCACTAGACAAGGTTTATTTCCAGATGCCCCATCCCTGGAAGTGTCCAAGGCCAGGTTGGACAGGGCTTGGAACAACCTGGGCTAGTGGAAGGTGTCCCTGCCCATGGCAGGGCATGCAACAAGAAGAGCTTTAAGACCTCTTCCAACCCAAACCATTCTGTGATTTCCACTTACCCATTTCTTGCTGGTGGCATTCAGTAAGTAAATATTCCTCACCTTACACAATAAATGCCACACACCACATATTAGAAAACAAGGACCCACTCAGCAGGGTTTTTTTAACCAGTAAACTTTATTTATATATAACAACAGTACAAAGTGAGTCCTTGGCTTGCAAAATAGGAGTGTTTCATATTTACAATAGGTACACAATAATATATTAGAATAATAACAAAACCCCCTTTTTTTTTCCTTGGAACATTTTTAAATACTTAAACTTTCTTACATTTTTTTTTCCACAACACTTGTAAAAACAACAAAAAACAGACAATCATCTTAAAAAAAAATATAATACAGAACTCCAGTGTGTCAAGTATAATGGGGAGGGGAGGAGCCAGAGAACGATACGGTGGAATGGGTACGGATACAAACCAATTCCTTATTCCTGCCAATACACAAATCCCCTAAAACCGTGTTGGTTTTAAAGAGGAGGGGGGGCAGAAGAAATCAGAATCTGTTCCATGGCTGATACCTCTACATTCTGTGATGAGCTGGGGGACTCCAGAAGTTTAGTACCTGTACATTCCCTTCCCCTTGCTGCTTCCCACCGCTTCTCATAGCAGCCCCCAAGGTGCCATTAACACCAAACCACTCATCAATAAGAGAAGGACATTTTACTGCATTTATCTTCTGAAGCCATGAAATAATGTGGCAAAATCAGCTCAGTTACCTTCCGACGGCTCCTCTTGCAGGTGCACCTTTGTGCTGCCCAGTCCATGGCATGGAAACATCGGATGGAGAAGCTGTTGCATAAACTTCCAAGCTTATTCGGAATAGAGGTATTAAAAATATCAAAGGAAAGGCCATACAGGAGATCTTGTGTTTGATTTGGCAGCCTCGGGAGGCCCAGAGAGTTTGGGATATTGTCCGTGCAATTGGATGGACCCTGCAGGTCTTTTGGGAGTGTTCTTCGGCGCTACAGGAACATCTATTTTTTTTCAGTATTATATTCCACTTTTACAAAGAAAGGGGAGGAATGGGTGACACAGGGGCAAAGGGGGATCTGAAAGAACAAGCACACAGACACCGCCGTGCTCACAGCACGGCCACGACACCTTGGGCTGCATTTGAGCTGCTCCCGGTGCCACCACGGGGGCACACACGCCCAGGTGGGATGGAGTGGCTTTTCCAGCAAGGGAGCACTTGGGCTCTGCTGCCCCATCTCCCATCCTGGCATGGTCCCAGCACCCAGCAAAGCACCCCGGGGTGCAGGGCGTGCACCACAGAGCCCCAGTTTTCTTCCAGGAAGGCACCAGGTACCACCCACAGCTGGGACTCTGGTCCCTGCCGTGCCCAGAACTGGAGCACCGCCTAAAGCTGGGGGTTTCCACAAGGAACAGAGGCTTTGCACAAAGCCTTCCAGGCAGCCAAAATTGGTTTGAAAGCTCCCATCCTCTTCCCCTGTAAATCTAACCTGACCAGCCTCTGGAAATTGCACATTCAGGGTTGCTCAGCTCAGCAGATCCTGAACAGCACCTTCGCAGCACACACAGGCATCTTGAACTCCAATTATTTCCCCACTGACTATCTAATTAACAAAAACCAAGCCATCCTGCCCACGCAGGTGTTGGGTGGCCTCAGAGCTGTCACCAGGGCTTTGCCTGCAGCCTCTGCCCCACTGCTCTCAGTGGTGGTTTAGGGTTTTGCACCAAAGACCCACTCAGGACAGACAGGACTGCGCCCCACGCTGCACCTCCCACACAACTATACACAATGTCACAGCTCCCTGCACCACTGGCTTGCGACTTATGGCACAATTGTGGCTCTGGAACACCATGGCTGAAGCTCTGTGGCATTTTAATGCATCTTTCATGCCAGCTATTTGCCCTTCCCGGAATGGTTTTTGTTTTCTCCGGGGTGCAGTCGCACGTGAGCTCTCCCTGATGGCCCAGCTTTTTCAAGTCAGTCTGTTTCAGTTCCATTTAGCTTGGCGAGCTGAGTCCCCGTGACAGGTGAGCTCTGACAGCCCAGGAAACTGGGTGGAGAAGAGCCAGAGACAGGCGAGAACGTGGCTGGGCTGCTGCCAGGGAATGGGCTCGAGGCACAGGAGCATCGCAGGGACCGTGCCGGGAGCTGCTCTGCCCTTTGCCAACCCGGGTGGGGGCAGCAGGCAGGCTGACCTCCCTCACACTGCTTGGGACTTCTGGAAATAAGACCTTGTGCCCACGGGAGGAGGGGAACACTCCAACCCTTTCCACACAGACTTGAACAACTTGCACCGAGGCACTCGGAGCCAGGATCGTTCAGAAACACAGCCCCAGAACTGTAAGCTTTCTTGCTTTTGTCCTCCACATGCCCACCCAAATTTTTTCCTATATTATGACATTTTTGGTGGAGTCCAGTTGAAGGTAGGAGAGAGAACTTACGTGGGGACGGGCCATCAGGATTTTAAGACAGTGTGTTGAAGGCACTGCTGTGATGAAGGTCTCTGTTGCCACCGTGTCAAGTGGCTGCACTCACCATCCTCAGAGTGTCACAGCACCGAGACCTGCAGGAAGGCATCGCTGTCCAGCACAGCCACATCCAGCCTCCTTCAGGGATATAAACACATGGAATGCTGCTGGCATTCTGCCCACCAGCAGCGAGGCTGTGGCAGAGGTTTGGTTTCTCAGCGCTGGTCCCCATGGTGGGTCTTCATAGAGCTGCAGAGTGGTCCATGGTGGATCTCACAGGGTTTCCAGCACTCTGGCCATGCTGATCTCTCCTGCCTCCCTTTAAACATAAATCCATCCTTTATGGCAAAGCGTGGACCACTTGATGTCCACATCCTCCATACTTTGGTGGGCTGCAGCGCTCCACAGCAGGGAGACAAGCTTGCCTATAAGTTAGACTCTTGTATATGGGTTTTTAATAAAGGCTTTCAAGGTGGAGAAGCGTTTGATTAGCACCTCGCTCCCCCTCGGAGTGGGTGCTTTGATAGCTCATGAGCAGAAGATGAAACAGAATTATTTAAGCAGTGACACCAGGCAGAGAGATTCCGCAAAATGACGTCTCCCACTTTGATGTCGAAATACCTGAAACGAAGTGAACTGGAGACTCTGAACACCAACCGGCCTTGCAGGAGGAAGGGGGCAATGAGAGGGATGTGAAATCATTTCATCTAAGGCAACTGCCCCCTCCTGACCAAACCTCGAGTCCAGTTTGCTGCAAGTGCGAAGAAAATGCTGTTTTGAGATCTGAAGCTTCCTCTTCCCAGAGGAGTAATGGAAAAGATGGATGCAAACAGGGCAATAGATTACAAGTGCTTTGCCCCAAGGGGATATGTTGCTTCGTTCCATATAATTACCTGTAAAGATCCATAATTAATGTCAACCACCACGAGTAGATACTTGGCAGGTTATTTCTAGGCCACCCTTCCAGCCAGCACTGTGCCATTCCCTCTGCTGTCCTCCTAGTGCTATTCCAGATGAGGGAAGTGGAGATGTCTTTTCTGCTTCCCTCAGAATTCAGTCAAATATATAAGAACTTATTGGTTTGCAAAGTGCTCCTGCTGCTTTTCCTTTTCTTCTCTGCTCAAATCTTCCCACAGCAAGGAAGATCAACTCAGTTGTCCCCTTCTCTCCTCAGTGCTCTGCCAGAGAATCCAGGGGAGGGTTGGGGACCTCCACTTCTGCTGAGAAAATACAGGGCAGTGGGGAATGACAAAACCTTGGCCAGAAGGTAGAGAGCAGGAGGAGGAAAGCAAGCTTAAAAGGGCTATGCAAAAGCCTCTCAAAAAGATGTAGAGAAGAGGACCACGAGGGCTGGCTTGGCTGTTGGGCAGGCACACAGGCACCAGACCCAGGTGATGCAAAGCCAGCCCTCTGCTTTGGGCAGTACTCATAGTTTGTGAATCCTGCAGAGATAACTCTTCAGACTAATATGCAGAAGTGTTTGGAAACTGTTTGGGAACTATTTGGAGTGCTCTCTTTGGGTTTCAGAGTACCATGAGAATGTGGTAAATGGTCTGAGTACAAACACCCAAAACAATCACAGCTAGAATAGAGAAATCCCTCATGTAAGCTGTGTGATGGATCACTGTGAACAGCAGGAACAGAACCAGCAAAAAAACCCCCCAGGATTTAAAAACCTGGCCCTCTGCAATGTCCTGTGAGACCCACAGCAAAGAGCAGGCCAGGCTGGTGGCTGCTCCTGTGTTCCTGGTGCTGGGCTCCACGATGCCTTTAACAGGACAACCCAGACATTTGCACATTTTCTGCCTTTGAAATCAGATTCACTGTGCAGGAGCAGGATCCCTGGGAAGGGAACTCTCCAATAACAGGCAGTACAAACCCTGCTCTGCCTCTGTCAGTCCCTGTTTCTGAGGCTTTCTCCATGTCTCAGTAAATCCAATGCTCAGGCTGTTGTAAATGTCAAGAGCTTATTGCACAAGGTTGATCACCATCATCAGTATTTTCTTCCAGAATATTAACAGGGCCCAGAGAAACTCACAGAAGTGGATTACCAAAAGAAAGCAGACTTGGCATGGCTTTTACTGAGTGGTCATTAAACCAACAGGTTTCCTGAGTATTCCTCTACATGCTTTTTTCCCCTCTCCTGTTGCTGGACCGCAAGAGACCGAAAGACAGCAGCTTGTGGTGACCCTGCTGGGCTCCTCTAGGCAGAACAGTGGAGGAGGGGATGGATATGAAAATGGATTTTCCTTCAACACACACTAGCTGCAAACTAAGGTCCCAGTGTGGTGTGGCACTGCCCGGGCAGGCTGTGCAGACACCAGGAGCTATTTGGGTGCCATTGCCAAGCTCAGGGAGTCAATCCTTGTATTTCCATTAGACCTCATCACCCTCCCCACTGCAGCCTGCACACATATCAGTATTTACTACAGAGAGAAATATTTACAGCGTTCCTTCCCCTCCTGGCACTCTACAAAGGGACACACATAAGCTTTGGTGTCTTTGAAAGTAATAACACTCACAAACATTTGCCTGTCACTGGCCACAAGAACATGTGCCGTGGGGGCCAGCAAGGAACTGAAGAGAACAACGAGACGCTGAGACAGAGACACGACAGCAGCGCTGGCTGGCCCGTGGGTGCTGGTTAAGGTTTGCCCTTGCCTAGAGCAGACATTTCTTTCCTCTTCCCAGTGGAAATATGAGTCCTGACCCTGGGCAACGTGGCAGAGAAACCCAAAGGGAGCCTGTGCTGATCGACTACACACGTCAAACAGAAAAGCAATAAATGTCTCCTCTCACAACGCCCAGGCTTTTCAAGTATCACCCACTGTAAACATCAGGGCTGGGTTGGGTTTTACTGCAAGAAATGAGAGGAGGCTGCAAGAAACCCCCCAAAATCAACCCTGGAGGCATCACCCCAGCTCTGCCTGGAGGGGTGAGGGCACATGGGCTGGCTCACATGGTACCTGCAGGAACCAGCAATGGGACACTGAGTGGATCACTGCTAGATCACCATGGCCATGGTGGACACTGCCAGATCCCTGCTGGATCATCCCAGCTATGCTGGACACTGCCAGATCCCTGCTGGATCACCATGGCCATGGTGAATACTGCCAGATCCCTGCTGGACACTGCCAGATCACTGCTGGACCACCACAGCAATGCCAGGCAAGGAGCCCATCAGTGCCAGGTCACCGCAGCCACTGTGAGGTGGAATGGGGGTGGAAAAGGGAAAAGCATTTAAATTCAGATCTTTCCTCATTCAACAGCAAATGGGATTTAAAAAAAATATATATTGACACTATATAAATACATCGATAAAGCTGGATTTCAAGACAGGTTGGATGATCTGATGGTTTTGGAATTCAGGTAAAGTTCCTCCTAGTGCCTCTAAGTTACTCAGCCACTGAACTATTTTCGGGCTAAACTGCTATTTTACATGTGTAAAAAGGTGTGGTGCAAACTTGTGCTCATATTTTCTTATAAGATCCCAAGAAGAAGACAATTTCGGGTTTCCAGACGTTCCAATTGGTGTGAGAGTCCGTTTGCAGAATGTCTGAGCCGTGTCCTCAGGAGGCTCTCGAGGACAGGATTCAGAGCTGATCCTTCTTGCCAGGATTATCTCTATGGCCTCTGTGGTTTTTGCTCTATTTATTTTTTTTTTGTCTTTTTCTTCCTTTTTTTTTTTTAAAAAAAAACCCTTTAAATAAAGTTTTATTTTCTAATATACATCGAACAATTTTCATGCAAAGCAGCAGTCATGGAGACATCCAGGCTTTCCAGGTTCCTTCTTTCCATGTATGCTTGAAAAAAATGATCCACCTTGATTGGACTTTGATTGCGATGTTTTATCTTCTTCTCTTCCTGCCTTTCAAACTGGATCCTACATGATTTTTGAACACAGTCAGTCCTTGGGCCAGTTTCTGCTCCCTCCAGAAGAGCCTTGGTGTATGTGTCCAGTGCCTTCCTTGCTTGTTCTCCCTCTGAATTCTGAAGAGTCTGTGTGATCCTCTGCCCTTTGCCATCCTTGAGCACCACGACCTTTCTTCAGCTCTCAATAGACATGGCCCCAATAAGTTGCTCTACTTTGTAAGCCAGCCGCTGCCTACGAGCCTGTTCATCCTGCTCCAAAGCCCCGATGAGCTGGTGGAGAGAAAATAAAAAGGGTGAAAAAAAAAAAACAACAGAGAAAGAAATCAGTGTGTGAGAGGGGGTGGAAGAGGTGGGTGGGCAGCGAGATGTGAGCAACTTGAAATGGGGAGGTGTGAAACTCAAATAAATGGCAAAGCAACGTGCAGAGCGCTTTGCCGTGCACGCTCGTTGGTTTGTTGGACCGCTCGATACCCGCACAACAGAATCATTCTCACTCTTGTACCTTGGACTTCACATTTCTTGTCTCATTTAGCACGAAACTGATGAGATTTTGAAACCCTAATCGGAAAATCGCCGTGGCATTGTATCACAAATGCATACATGCAATTAAATGACAAAACCCTTCCTTTTAATGGACATAATTGCAAAATAGGTTCTTCTTGCAGCGAAATGAAGGGGTGGAACAGATGGCGAGAACTTGGTTTCAAGTGATGCATTCATTAAAGGAGCTCATGCTGCCAGGGAGCCTTTGCAAACAGGAGTCTGCGTCACTGCAACATGGGATTTGGACCACGCTGTTCCCAAAAGACTGGGGTGTTTCTGGGGAGCTTCACCGGGTCATGATGATTTTCCACTGCATTAAGGTGTGGGCTGCGCTTGGTACGTGCCAAGGCCAAGGAATCCAGGTGCTCCCACAATATCTTAGCTCTCGGTCCTCCTGGGATTGTGCTACAGGACCCAAACCTCTTTGTGCATGAAGAGAACAGTGGGACAGCAGTGGGATGGTCGTGCTGCATCAAGGGCAAGAGAGGAGGAAGGAGCAAGAGGGATCACCACACAACCCACCATTGCACTGAAGTGCATCTTCTCTCCCACTCACTTGCTGTGGGACAGCATCACCCCAGGGCACACCATGGCCCCAGGAAACACCATTATCCAGGGGACAGCCCAGCTCCTGGGGGCATCACTGCCCAGGGGACACCCACCTCTTCGCTGTACTTGCTGACATAGGAGTAGATCTCGTTGAGAGCACTCAGCATGTTGAACTCCACGGCGTGCAGGCGCGACTGCTCGGCGAGGTAGGCGTTCATGTCCTGGTCGCTGATGGCGGGGAGCTTGGCGATGTCGGCGTAATACCTGTGGGAAGGAGAGGCCAAGGCAGGGCATGTGAAACACGAAGGCTCAAAATGCTCCTTTCCCCCTCGGGATTTAAACTGAGCTCTGCAGGGAAAAGAACATCATTTGGCTTTATATTCCTGTCTAGAAAACAGGATTCTGGGCTGTAACAAGCTAGAAATAAAGAGCAGGGATGCTCGGCAGGGCTGAGCTGTACCATCAGCTCACTGCAAGAGCATCATCAGTGATCCTTGTGAGTCCCTTCCAACTATTCTATATCCCCTTCCCAATATTCTAGTCTACAATCCTCAGCCACAGGAGGTTGGGCAGTCCTGGAGCAATCCACACACACACACACACACACACACACAGAGCCCACCTCTCCACCCAGCTCTTGTAGCTGGGGATGTCCTTGGCGTAGAGCAGCTTGTTGGAGGGGGAATCCTTGCCCAGGCGGTGCTCCGAGGTGGAGCAGGAATCCATGAAGGTCTGAGCCACAACAGAGAGGCAGGCATCCGTGATGCTGCCCTTGTGGATGTCGAACACGAACTGGGGGTTTTTGATTACGTTCACCCAGAATCGGAGAGGGAGGCTGGAGGGGAAGCAGGGAGCAAAATTCAGTGTGAAGACAAAGGCCAGGAAAGGGCCGTGGATTGTGTTCCCAGGCAGAACACAAACGGTGGGAAGAATGAGAACAGAAGAATTTGAATAGGAGCTGGGCCAGGTGCATCAAGCACCAGTTAGCCCAGTGCTGCCCTGCTTGCTGGTGCTGGTTCCTGCCATGCCTGGGCTGGGCACTGCTGCCCCAGGAGATGCTCCAGGCTCTGATCCCGCACAGAGGGCAGGCTGGCTGTGCCAGGGCAGAGCTGGGCAGTGTTTGGGGGTTCTGGGGGAGCATCTTTGTGAGAAACCCATTAGGCTGAGGGCAGGGTGAGGCAGGGGCAGCCACACTGTCCCCCTGTGCTAATCAGCCGCTGCCTGGCCACGCCATGGCCCGTCAGCTGCGGGAGGTGCAGCAGCATCAGAGGCTTTGTCCCCAAATCCCGAGGCCTTTGCAATCAAAGGGGAATTATTATTCCTTTTTTTCTTTGGCTGTATAGCAGGATCAAAAAAACAGCTGCTGCTTTCTATTACCTTTCAAGTCTCAGCTCCCTCTGTCTCTCCAGCTCGCTGAAGGCTGCAGCCTTAACTCTTGCTGCACTGCAGGAGAGCAGCTCAGCCACATCCCCTGCATCCCCAGCTCCCTCTTCCAAGCCTCCATTTGATTTGACCTGCTCCAGTGGCATAAGCCTGCACCCATCTCCCCACCAAAATTCCCTTCCTAGGAATGCTGCAGGTCAGCTGAGCCCCCATGCCCTGGAGGAGGAGAGACCAGAGCTCATGGGGTCTGATGCCTCTGGACCAAACTCTGTGGGTCATTGTTTTCCTTTCTTTACTTTATTTTTGAGACTTTATTTATGAGACTTTGAGAGGTCTCATAATTTATTGTGAATTCCACAATTTTTATCCAAATAGCTCCTTCTTCCAAGGCTTTCAATGGATTGTTTTGAGCTTCCCACAACCTTAGTGGGGAACCTGGCTTTTGCAGCTACAATGATTAGAGGCCTTTTAAACCACGAGGGACTCGAGGGGGAAATACAAAGTCTTTAGGGAGCAACCATTTGTTGTGCATTTTTCCTTCCTCACAGAGGTAAATTTACAACCCATGGAGCTTTTAATCCTAAAATAACAGCAGAGGCAGAGATGTGAGAGTTCTTGTTGTTTGGAGAAGACTGAACCTGACTGCAGCCCATGCTGATGGCATGTGGGGCTGGCTCCTTCCCCCTCTGCCACCTCCTCCTGATGCCCAGATGCTCCAGCTGCTGTCTGAAGAGATAGGAAAGGTGGAGCCACTGGCTGAAGTTTCCCCTCCCAGACAGTCCTGGCATTTGTGCCACAGCAGGGTCGTGCAGGCAGGGTGGTGTGGGCATGGAGCCCTGCTTCCCACTCACAGACTGGCTCTTTCCAAAGTGTGGCAATCTGAGCCCACTTTCCATTTTCCACCTAGCCAGGTCTGTGTTTTAACACCCTTCCCTTCCAAATCAGGATATTTGATGATTCTATGAACACGACACTGGAGCCCAAACCAGGATCAAACCCCAGTGTCACATCCACAGAGGACACTGCTTAGTGCTGGTTGAAAAGCATCAGCACGGCTTTGTGGTACATCTCATGCTCTGAAGCTACATGACATGATGCACAGCATCACAGAATCAACTAGGTTGGAAAAGACCTCTGAGATCGAGTCCAACCTTTGACCCAACACTACCTTGTCTACTACACTATGGCACTGAGTGCCACATCCAGTCTCTTCTTAAACACTTCCAGGGATGGTGACTTCACCACCTCCCTGGGCAGCCCATTCCAGTGTCTGATCACTTGGTGAAGAACTTCTTCCCAATGTCCAGCCTAAACCTCCCCTGGCGCAGCTTAAAACTGCGCCCTCTTTTCCAACTTGGTGATCCCCAGCCTGCCCAAAACAATTCCTCGCCTCTGTTTCCCCCTAATTGCTCAATACCGAGTTCTGCCTCCCCTTCCAGCCTCTCTCCTCTTCTCTTACCAGTTGCTCTTCCACGTGTGCCTCACATCCGTGTCGTGGATGCCGTGTTTGTCCGCCTGCTCATCCAGGAAGTCGAACATGTACTTGATGGCGAGGGGGAGCGCGCTGCCGCGGTGCACGGTGCTGAACAGCGTCTCGAACAGGTCATCCACAAACTTCTGCAGCGTGCCCTAGTGGGAGCAGCAAGCCAGGGGGTGAAGGGAGGGATGGGCACACGCTTGCCCAAGCAGCCAGATGTTACCAGCCCCTCAAAAGTGCCGCCATGGACCCCACAGGGATAAGCAAAGTCGGGGGCTTTCTGAGTGCTGGAGGATCCCCAGGGAAAGCTCCAGCCTGCAGCGACTCACAGCTGAATTTACTCTTTATGTCTAACCTGAAACAATTATTTTTTGCTTTCCAAAGCACAGCTGTGCTATCCACACATGGGGAAAGGCAGGAAAACCCTCTCTGGTCAAGGAAACTGGGTAAATATTTAAAGGCGCTGCTGCATGTCTCCAACTCTTTGTGTTTTAATACTGTGCAAAAGAGTGAAGAATTGCAGCAGTCACCCTGAGTGTGCAGAAATCTGTGCTGTGGTTCTGTTGCTGCTCCAGCACCCACCCAAATCCCAGGAAAACTCATCTCCTGGGAGCTGAGCATCATCAGAGGCTGCACAGGACCCCTGACAAGTGTCTTTTGATGAACCTCACTGTGATGAACATCACTGTGATGAACCTCACTGCATTTCCCAAGTGAGTTCAGCGCGTGGCAGTCACCTTTGTGGCCAACAGCCTGGTCAGGTAGATCTCAGACACCATCTTACTGCCCCGGTCTCCTTCCTTCTGGTCTCCGTGGTCGTGGTTTTTGACCAAGTGCCAGACCTTGACCCCGCTCTCCAGGTCAGGGGTGATCATGGGGGCCCTGGAGCGCAGGCTGTCGGGGCTGCCGGTGTAGCGGAACGTGGAGTCTGAACGATGGGGAGAGAAGTTGGTCACACTCAAAGCAAACCCCTTTTCCATTCTGCACTGCCTTTTTTTAGGGGGTAATGAAATGCAAAAGCAGCCCTCAGACTTGAGCTTTCCTGGGGTCACACTTTCCTGCTCCATTCCCATCCTTTGCTTGTGTGAACTCATCATACAGGTCCACACAAGACTTGTCCATGAGTTACAGCTCACACACATTAACCCCAAGCACCAACCCCTACAGCACCAGAGTCCTGCATTTTGTCCACTGTTCTGCAAATAATTAAAACCTTCCCAGCACAACCAACACAAAGGGCAGAAGAAACTGCTGGTCTTGTCCTTGAGGCTTTCAGGAGAGCAACAGGGGCTCAAGCTGAGCATCAACTGCAGAGCCCGAGGCCAGTCCTGCATCCCAGCTGTGCCATCCGTGGGCTGAGCAGGTCCAGCCTCCTGCTGTCCCTCCTGTCTCTGCTGCCCCTCCTGTCCCTGGCCCTGCAGGGAAAGAATGGGCAGCAGACAACAGCCTTTCCCTTAATTGCTCAGAAACCATGGAGGGATGTGACATATATTTATTTATATATTTAACTTCCCAAACAATGTGCCTCCCTGGATCCCATCCACGGTGTCTCCAAGCTGAGACACGAGGCTGAGGAGCCCAGCAGTGCATGGTGGGATTTTCCCCCTCACTAAGTTCCTTTGTTCTCTGGAAACCTTGTGGATTTTCTCAAGTTTAGCCTTCAATTCACCGCTCACCCTCCTCGTCAAGAGGACAGGGATCAATCATAAATCAGCAGAGGGAAATACACAAGTAATCACCAAACTAGCTGGATTTTCATCCCTGATTAAGGCTTAGATAAATGAGTACTCCAACTGATATAATTAAGGAGACAGACAGGGGGACAGCTAGGGAAGCATGTAGTAATTCTATTTTTAAACATAGCTCTGTACTGATATATAACAGGGGAAGTAAATAAGTATCTCATTTAAATTCTGTCAGCACAATTAGAAATATTAATCTTAACATGAGCAATGATCACTCATATTGGTAGTTTGCAAAAGCTTTTCCAGCTGACATAGATCAATGAGCACTGAGGGCTCAGGTTGTGTGACCCGGCCGTGGTTTTTCCATCACCTGAAGTGTGGGATGTGCTGGACACTCAGGGATCTACACCCTGCAGGGAGAAATGCCTTTTCTCCTGGCTTTTACCTAAAGACTCCCCTTTTTTTGGCTCCTCAGAATCCTTCCTTGAGCAAAAAAACAACATTATTTTGGGAGCTATAAACAGGAGAAGGAGAAGGGTTTGTCAGGAGACTTTTTGCTTGTAAAACACTCTGTAAAATGAACGATAATGAAGGATCAGCGCACTAGAGATTTTACCACTGCTGCCTTTTATGGAAGTATATTATTACTATTATTGTGGATTTAGTGTTATAAACGCACACCTGGCACCTCACAGACTCATTTATTCAGGCTGCAGCATCTTCAGGGACCCTCTGTAATGTGCTGAGCCCTGCTATTATGCAAATCCTGAATTCCCAGGTGTGCACATCCGAGCACTCCGTGTTAAGATTGCTGTTACCCATTTTGACCCATTAGCTAAGAACGCAGGATGCTCCCCTTAGAGAAGAAAAAGGTGAGGGAATCAGGCTTTTCTGTCATGCAAGGGACACAAAGCTCCTTTCCTGCAGTGGGAGCTCCAGAGGGGCTCTGCATCTCCCATCCCCTTGGACAGACACCTTCCCTGGACTTTCCCAGGACCCACGTTCCCAAAGGCTACTCCTGTGCCTGGCATTTCCTTCCCCCTCCTCTCAGCTTTTCTGGTTTTTTTTGCTGTTCTGCTCATAGAGGGAAAAGCCTTTGCAAAAAAACACCAGTAACCAAGGACATTTTCCTGTTTGGCACATGGATGTTCATTTTGGATCATGTGGGGTGGTTCCTCGGGGGAATCAGCTGCTTTTTTCCCCACCTAATTCCTTCCAGTGCCCAGCCTCTACCTGTGAGCCATCATTTCCCATCCCTTCTTACCATATCTACTGATAGATGTCCGGGATATACTGGCAGAGGCAGGAATATTGTAGGAGGAGGTTTGCTTGGGAACGAGAGCCACAACCGAGCGGTCTGAGACCTGGGGGAGGCAAAGGGGGAGAAGATCAGTGGGATCCACCGTCCACCAGCTGCTGATCCAGCAAATTCTGGGAAGAGGGATGCCCAGGGTGGGCACAGGGAGCCACCCAGCCCTCACTCCCAGTCTGGCTGAGCCCTGTGCTGGGTTGGCAGCAGCTCCACAGCAAGAGATTGAAGGAAAGGGGTGATAAATCAAAGGACGTGTTGAAGACGCTTTTGGTCGTTCTGATTTAAGATTATGCTTTATCCAATAAAAATGAGAATCTCAAGAATTGTTGTGATCCAATTAAAGTAACAATGCAGAGGGAATAAAAGGGCTGTAATAACGTTATGGGCAATAAAACATTCCTATTAAACCATTTTTTATTTTAGCAATTTTTACGAACTTTAAAAGTTTGATTTACAGCTGAGCAAGTCATAAAGCCATCTTTCAGGGTATTTAATTGTTATCCCTTTATTGCTCTAGAGAAGGAATTAAACACTGGGAAGTCAAACTATAAATGAACATTAGTGTTAACAAGGTTTTGTTACAGCAGATTTTAGTAGCCATGTTTAATTTTATCCTCCCTATAAATCCAGTAGTCACTGGAAGTTTTCTAACTTATTCCCCTTAATTAAGAATCTGCAGGTTTCCAGGGAATGGGCCTGAGTGGCTTTTCATTTTGAACTTGTGACCTGTCCTGCAGCACAGAGAAAAGAGTCACCAGATCTTGCCAGGGCCCAGCCAACAGACTTTCTAGAGAAGCTGCACAAAAGAAATGCCTCTTCATGCTGGAGGAATTTCCTTTGGGGTTTAATTCTTCATTATTTGCAATGGACTGGGCACTGACCCTTACACACGGGATGCTCCAGGGGTTTTTTGCTTCCCCAGCATCTCCAGGTGTTTGTACAACACCTACAGCCACAAGGTGAGCTTCACACAGTGGTCTGTGCTGCCTTTCAAGACCATTCAGATGAAAGGTTTCATGGAAATGTGAGTTATTATTATTGCTAGTGATAGTGGAAATAATGGTCACTTGTGTTCCGCAGCACAAAAGTGAGATATTTCTAAGCAAAACACTCCAAACACCTCCCTTATTTCCTTCTCTGCTCCTGCCTCACTTCATCCAATTTATTAAGCCAATGGAAGAAATGATCAGTGCTGATATTATTTTCTTAGGCTGTTATTAGCTGCCACTTCAGCTCAATTTCACCAGGGAGAAACCCGAGCCCAGGGCGCTCCCATGGAGGAGCAGCTCCGTGCCGGATCCATTTCCACCAGGGCTGTGGTTAACTGGGAGAGAGGCATTAAAAATTCCACAAGCACACATTTAAGAACACTCTCACTCTCTAAATTTTGGGTCGAATGGCTCTTGTCAGCTAAAAACCACCAGCGTGCAAATTAGCATCAGATGTACCACCATTCGTTTCCCATCTCGCTCCGCCGCTGCCACACTCCCATAAAACCCCCGAGACGCCCTGCAAGCTGCCTGGCTGCTTTACAACTTTATAAATATTCTGATTATTCTACAAGCTGCACAAAACACCTTAAAGAGAAGCAAAAGAAAACCTGGAGGGGGGAGCTGGGAGCCCAGACGATGGTGCTGCGTTTGCGTGGGGCAGGGAGGGTGCAGTGAGGATTCCAGCTCCACATCCACACCACCCTCCTCCTAAGTCTCATTTTCCACACAAATCTTCCCTTTCTCCTTCTAATTTTTCATTTAAAACAGTTTTTTAGCCTCTTGGCCTCTCCAGACTCGCAGTGGCTGACAGGTATTCATGCTCTGCTGCCTCTGAGTTAACCCTGCGTGAGCCACTGTAAATCATTTGATATTAAATTCAGTGTTTCATTTTTCTTGAGTAAAACCACACGGGGTGAGACTCTCCCATGGAGTTTAATAGCCATGAAACCCAAAGGATACGACACAAATGTAATACAATTCCTTACCACATGTGAAAGCTCCAGAGAATTTAACAAAGGATTACACCTATTTAAGCCATACATCTATTTTTATAAATGAAGAAATAAGCAGCAGGTGTACAATTTTCTGTATAATTTCATAAAGTGGTTCAAATATATTACAAAGATGAATATTTCTCTTGAAATCAAATTTGGTTTTGTATGCAAAGGCTCCCCATGAAAAAGCCATTTGATCAGTTATTATATTTTTGTCATTATAATGCAGAAAACAAATGTAATAGTGTCAAAATCCAAAGGCCAGGTGTGGAGCTGAGAAACTCTTGGAATTAAATAACTGCCCTGTGCTGAGCCCTCGGGGCACAAGGAGGAGGAGGGTGGTTTGGTAGCCCTGGAGAGGCAGGGAATGGGGCTGAGGAGAGAATGGATCCCAGGAATCAGGAGCAGGGCAGGGCTGTGAGGACCAGGTGGGATCTGGTGCCTCCCAGGTAACAGCACCTCTCCAAGAGACACACCTGGATGGAAACATGGGCTGTGCATCTCTCCAGGAGACACACCTGGATGGAAACATGGGCTGTGCATCTCTCCAAGAGACACACCTGGATGGAAACATGGGCTGTGCATCTCTCCAGGAGACACACCTGGATGGAAACATGGGC
>JAWWTY010000072.1:1285406-1323464 GCA_035222235.1 Margarornis squamiger
TCTCCAAGAGACACACCTGGAGGGAAACACGGGCTGTGCATCTCTCCAAGAGACACACCTGGATGGAAACACGGGCTGTGCATCTCTCCTAGAGACACACCTGGATGGAAACACGGGCTGTGCACCTCCAATCACCACGTGAAAATCCAGAGATCTCTTTGCCTTCAGATCAGAATAAAGACAAGACAGCTCTGAATAAAAGATGGGCAGAGCTTTAGAGAGCAAGCTTTCATTTTCTTCCCCCAGAAATTTAGAAATCATCTTCACTAGTCCTCTGGAAATCTACATTTATTTTAATGGCTTGAACCACACCTGTTTCATATGTAGCATTCCTGTTAAATGGTGAGACAGCAATGCTTGGAACTCAAATCATTTTATACCCTCTTTAAGCTGTGCCTTTGCCCATGCATTTGTTTTACTGTGTAGTCCTGGAGCATCTGTATTTTTGGTGCCTAATAAAAACATTTATTACTCCAACAGAAAAAAAATACAACCTGGTAGGAATAGCAAAAAAAGAATATATAGATATATATATACACACACACACACACATATATATATTGCTGTTTGTTTTAAGCAAAAGCCTTGCTTTGACAAGATTTCTGCTGCAGTGAAGAGAAGTTGGCTTCTTTTTAATGACTGAAAGAGCTCAGTTGGGCTGTGCAGAGCTCGGGCCAGAGCAGGGAGACATGGGCAACTACCTGGTTAGATGTTTGGCAGCAAACTTCTCCTTTCTTCCAGAGCAAAACTGACATTCAAATGGCAGGAAGAGCTGCAGCATCTTGAGTGCTGCAAGGGTTTTGTTTATTTTAAGGGTAAGCTTGTGGCTCAGCTTTTCCCACAGGCACTAAAACGAAAGTATTCCCTCCCCCAGCATCCACCACACATCAGACAAGCACAGCTTTCACTTGTGACTTCCTCACGATGACTTTTAAAGATCAAGGCATAATAAAGTCTCGCTGCTTCCCTGCATGTTGGTTAATCCCTTGCAACTGTCAGGTAAAACAGATTTTAGGAACAATGGAATTAATCTGCGCAACTCCTATGACATTTTACGGCAATCTGTGTTTAAATCCTGGGGGCTGCTTGGGAAAGCTGACCCTCGAGGTTCCTTTTAACATGCACTGTGCATATTTATGCCACTCTCCTGCCTCGCTCCCTGATTACATGGCTCCTGTCAATACTGGCTCCCATTCAACTCACACAGCGTGAGTCACGCTGATGGACTGGAGATGGTGTATAAACAGGGAAAGATGCCAGATTAAATACTAAACACTTCTGGGGAGGCGGTGATGGACAGGAGTAGGTTACGGGTCCCAATTAATGCAGTTATCCTCTGCTGCAGACAGGCTTTGAGTAAAGAAAGCCTTTGATTCCCTGAAACCAAACCTTCCTCAGCCCCCTCCTTACCTCTCTTCCCATCTTTCATACTCTAAGGAGCCCTTTCCAACAGACACTGTCCTGTCCAGGAGTTAAAGATGGCAACAATTTCTTGGGCCACCTCACCCACCCTGTCTGATGCACGGCTGAGCATCTTCACTGCCTGGCTTCACTTCATGTGACAAACCTCCTGTTACCTGGCTTGGGGATTTATGAGGTTTGGTGTCACTCTGTCAGGAAGCAGCTCCTGATATTCCCCTTTTACTGACCTGGCCTCATCCTGTACCTTCCCACAGCACTCCCTCAACCCTCCCATGTGACAGCATTTGGAGTATTTGCTCTGTTTCCATTTTCCACTCCTTGCAAAATGCCCAAAAGTCAACACACAGGAAGATCATGAGTATGAGAGAGAAGCTGCTACTACAGCTTGTGCTTTACATCAGACCATTGGTGTTTGCAAAGCTCTGAAGGAAGGCAGAGACTCCTCTTCCTCCCCTGCTGCACCCCTGGTTGTCTCAGACCCCCACACCAAGACCTGAGCCCCCTGTGCCACCCCTTCCCTGGCCACACATCCCCAGCACTGGCAGCTCAGCCCTCACCACTGCCCCCTCCATCTCCCTCCCATGGCTGGCAGGTTTAATTTAGCCAATTTTCAACTCTGCTGCTTCCTTTGAGATCCATGTCAAGGTTACTTTCCCACCTAATGCAGAAGCACATTGAACCCTTCTGGTTTATCACACAATCGTGACCTCCCTGTCTGTCTTGGTAGATGAGACACCTGGGAATTAACGTTCTGCTTTTCTTTTCTTCCCTCCTGGCAGCTCTCTGGGAGCTGCCTGTCAGCTTGGGCTGCTTTTTTACCTGATAGTGCATCAAGGTGTTCAAGCGCTTCCAATCTCCTTCGATCTTGGTGGTGATGTCTTCATCCTGCAGGACCACACGGGCTATCCGGCCCTGCCGCCACTCTGTGGGAGAGGCAAAAACCAGGCACACACGATGGTCAGAGAGGGGCAAGCTCTGCAAACCCCACCAAACAGCCTCTCTGATCGTGTCCCTCCTATCAGGCAGGGGAGCTCCTACCCAAGTCCATGTCAACAGCTCTTGGTCTTTGGGAATAGGGGACGTTTTTGTAGACTGCGTCGAGGATCTTCTCTTTGACTTGGGTGATGGTGTCACAGTTCAGCACCTTCACAGGGATCTCTGGACTGTTCTCGTTATCTGGGTTCACACAGTTTAGGATCTGGAAGAGAAGGAGAAATATACAGTGCTCTAAAGGATAAGCATCCAGGAGAAATGTAACCACATGTCTCAATAACCTTTTCTCACAAAAAAACCCACTGCAGCCCTAACTGCTATTGCATCTAGTATATTTATATAATTATTGCTAAGATAGGAGTCCTGGATGCCTTTTTCAATGCCTGAGGGAGACAAAACATTGCCCTCAAACCTGCCTTTCCAAACCTTAGCTCAGGTTATTTGCACCTGAAAATTAGGGATGCACCTGACTTGGACATGGGTCTTTTTTGCACTGACAACTCTGAGGCCTCCCAGGAGTGTCCTGATCACAAGGGCAGCACAGCTCACATGGGAAGGACAGCAGTGACTCCCTGGCAGCTCCTGCAGCATCACTCACCAGGGTCTTGTACTCGATCTGCTGCCGGATCAGCTTGTCCTCGCTGAGGGAATAGCGGGCTTCTCCTGTGATGGCATCAATGGGACCTTTCTCCATCTGCTGCTTGATGGCACAGTAGAGCATGAAGAGTGGCTCTCCAGCACATTCCTGCACAAGAGATGGACAGCAGAACTGACAGAGAGGTGAAGGTGCTTCTCCTCTGGGCTGCTGGCCCGCACATGGGTTTGGCACACGATTCCTCTCAGCAGAGGCACAGTCCCACTGACTCCTTAGCACATGTACAACCCAGGTTTGGCCCCCAGCAGCTCCAGGAAAGGACAGCCAAACCCACGAGCTCCATGGGTATGTTGTCTTTGGCAGGGGAAATCCCTCCTGAATCTGTGTGGCTGTAAAAAGTGGAATTTGATATCTTGATCTCCTTGTTCACTCCCTCGAAGCAAATTCTGTGGGGTTTCCAAAACCACAAATTAAGTTAAAAAGTATGGAAGCCCAAGCATGGAGACATAAGTGAGAATTTCTCCTAAGTACTAAAGAGGTGTAACAAACTCCACGACATGGGAATTACACCAGGAGACCTGAGGGTTGAGGAGGGCAGTGACCATGGAGCAGCAGCCCCAGGTGTTGGCACCTCCAACAAATTCCCACCTCCCCTGCCTTGCTGCCACTTGGAGCCTGATGGAGGAGTTTCATGCCCAGATCCAGCCCAGGGGTGACAGGTGGGTGAGACACCAAAGTGACAGCGGGGTCTCCGCTCCATCCCTCCTTACCTTGAGGAACTTGTGGAGAAGGAAGGCAAACCAGTTAGTCAGCATCTTCTCAGCCACCGACTCGGTCCTAGGGCAGCCAGGAGGACACACATGTTACACACAAAGCCAGACCACAAACTGCACCCTGGCACAGCTCCGTGGGGCTCAGGACCCTGGAGCAGCAGGATGTGGCCAGCACTGTCCCCCCTCCCTGCCCGGAGCTGACAGCAGCTTGCCCAGCTGACAGCCTGTCACAGCCCTGATGGGGCTGGTGACAGGGAGTCTGGTGACACTCAGCTCCTTGCACGTGGTGCAAATTACAGCCTGGCTCCCTAAATCACTGGGATTTGCAGCAGTTCCTGGCAATCAGGGACAGCAGAGTGACAATGACAGGGAAATTGCAGCTTTCTCCCCAGTCCCACCCAGTGTCCTCTCCCCACATTGTGCCCAAGATTATCTCTAATTTAAATACAATGACTCCTAATGATAGTTTTTAATGCTGGCTCTGCAGGGCCCAGAGACTTTCCTTAAAGCACCACAGTCCCTTTTCCTGGGCTGGGATGGCTGTGGTGGTGGCAGAGTGTCCCCCACTCCACATCTGAGCCCCAACCCAAGCAGGGCAGAGCTGCTGTGCTGCAGCCTGGCCAGCCTGGCTCAGCACCACCAGCCTTCCCGTCAGCCACATCTGGGACCAGGATCTGGTCTGAATCCCAGCAGGCAAAGAGGGATAAATCAAATACCCTTTCCTCTGGGGACTGTGTCCCCTCTGCCCTCACCATGAACCAGGTCACCTCCTCCCTGGCCTGGAGACAGTCACCATCCCACTCCAAATTTCCCCACTCTTCCCCATCTGCTTTGCTGCCTTGAATTAGGGACCGCCTCTTGCTATGAATCCACACAGCATTCCAAATGCTTGGAATTAAAAACACACACTATAGAAGCACTAGGATCTGATCCCAAAGCCAAGCAAGATCAAGAATAAACAAGAGCCAGAGATTTCAGCAAACAAAAACTGACGCCAGTCGGCCAATGGACCTGGGGTCACATTATCCATCATCTCTTAGGATGGAAACATCTGCCAGGAATGCGAGAAAATGCCTGCAGATCCCCAAAGAATTTAAGCCTGAATTGATTAACTGCCTAAAAATTCATCCTACAAATTGACACACACACTGTTCTCCTGTTTGAAATATTTCGGGCACCCAATTAAAGAGGAGAAACACTAACACAGCTCCACACAGCCATGGAAAAATGGACAGGCAGTGACACAAACTAAAGAATAGGTGGAAAACTCAGAAAACAGTACATTCAGTAATTCAGGGTGAATATTAATTTAATACACTACTTTGTTAATAGAATATGAAATTAAGAATTAGCAAGTCTCACTATTAGTCCTCCCAGTGAAGCAATGCTGTGTCCTGTCCCTGTGGGGTGCTCAGGGCCTGACACCAGCTCCGTAAAAATAACTGAAATATGGAGTGACAGAGAAGTTGGGGCATATTGCGTGGGAGAATGGCATTGGATACTCCATGTCTGGCTGTTCCCTTTTATTTCTTTATCAGAAATACCAGATCAGCTGAATGGAACAGCATAAAGAAACACCTCGGAGCATCTCTGTCAAATCCCATTTCTCCTTACCTTCAAGCACTGAATCTCATCTCAACACAGCCTGACGCTGTGAGATATTTGCAGAGCATCAGTCCTGGGGACAGCCAGCAATTGAGTTAATCATCACTGTCCTACACTGGCTGAGCAAAGAGGCAGTTCAGGAGCTCTGTTGCTGCTGGGAGAGACTGTGTAGAGCATCCCTGGCCTCTCCTGCCTTGGAAAAGGGATGGCTGGGTGGGCCATCCCCCAAACTCTGCCTGCCTTCCCAGTGCCTGATCTGTCTTTCTCTCAGCTACACATGGAGGGGTCTGCTGAGCCCCCAGATCTGCTGCAGGGCTTGGAGCTGCCCCTGACTGGCTGGTCTCAGAATGCTGTCAGAGATCTGCTCTAAAATAAAAAATAAAGCTCCTGAAGATTAACATGGCAGCACAGAACCCCTGGACTTGGAGAAAACCCTTCTCACATCGACCACATAGCGAGGGCAAAGCACGATCCAGAGATGGCTTTCCAAAGGAGTCTGACGCCAGCCTTGGCTGCTCCACTGGCTTTCAGAGGCACCGGGAAGAAAACAAACCTAAACAAAATGAGCTGAGAGAACCCAAAAAAATAAATATGTATTTTATTAATTTTCCCTGCTCTATCTAGGTCTCCAAACTGCTGTGTGCTCTGCTCAGTGCCAGCAACCAGAGCAGCTGTTTGATTTAACGTCAACTTTCTTGCTGTCTCCCGTGAGGGGCAGTCGTGGAAGAAAGAGAGAGGGGAAAATGAGGAAGAAAGAGGGAAAGAACTGAGTGTCAGTTATCAACTGCTGCCACCAGAGAGCTCAAAAAATTTAAAAAAAGAGGCATTTCACTTTGTGGCTGATCACTCCTTATTAAGTCAGAGCAAAGGCACTTCAGGCTGGGCTGCTCTGTGCACAAACATCTGGGCACGGGGCTAGGACAGGGCTCCAGCCATGGGTTTAACAGGATCTGGAGTAGCACGACAAGGGGTAAAGCTTTTAAACGAAAAGGGGGTAGATTCAGGCTAGATATAAAGCAGAAATTTTTATGATGAGGGTGGTGAAAGACTGGCCCAAATGGCCAAGAGAGGTGGTAGAAGACCTGTCCCTGGAAAGATCCAGTGTCAAATTCCCTGTGAAATGGGTAAATCCTGGTGCAGGACACACAGCCCTGATTCTTTGCTGGGTAGTTCAGGGAGGAGGGGGCACAGCTCTCCTCATCATCCGTGTGCTTTTTGGAGTGCCACAAAAAGTCATTATTGATGGCTGAGGCAGAAGACACCTTCCCAGCGACTCGTCAACCCACGGGGGAAATTAAGACGGCTTCCTTCGCCGAGATGAGTTATTGCCTCCGCAAACACAGCCAGATTTAAAGCAATTTCCTGTCAAGTATATTCAGTATGGCTGGAGGAATCCCCGAAATGTTCCTAGAGCTGTGAAATCCTCCCCTTGCCCTCATGCCTTCACTCCAGTGAGATGCCAGCAGAGCTCCAGACAGAGCTGATGGGCAGCTGTGGCCAAGGGCAGGCTCTACAGCACAGCCAGGGCCCACAGGGACATGGGACAGAGGTGGCTCATGACATGGAGAACAGGGAGAGCCTGTTACTTGTGGCTGCTGATCTGCCCTACATTAGTACACACTTTTTGCCTTTTCTCTTTCTGCCATTTCCCAGCATGTTGGGTGAGTTGCTTAATCCATTCTTGAGCTCTTTGCCCAGCCGTGGAACACAAATGCTGCTCTCCACCCAGGAAGACCTGGAGGATCCAGTTTGAGACTCTGTTCAACCATCTGTGAAATCACAGACTCGTGGAGACAGGTGAGGAAATATATGGAAGTTCTCCATGGAGAGCAGTGTTTTCCTTTCAGCAGCACCCTGCACCCTCAGTGCCCTTGGATCACAGAATCACAGAATCATTAAGGTTGGAAAAGACCTCCAAGATCATCAAGTCCAAATTGTGCCTGATCCCCACCTTGTCAACCAGACCAGAGCATTGAGTGCCAAGTCCAGTTGTTCCTTGAACACCTCCAGGGGTGGTGACTCCACCACCTTCTTGAGCAGCCCCTTCCAAAGTTTAACAACCCTTTCCATGAAGAAATTCCTTGTAACCACCAAAATTCTTTCTGAATGTCCCTTTTGATGCCACCAGCAGCCTGGCTGTGCCAGCCTGGGGGACCCGCTCCCTTGTCCCCCACCTCACCTGCGCAGGAGCAGCTTGGGGTGGTTCTTGTTTTCCAGGTTCTTCTCGATGAGGTCGGAGAGCAGCTGCTTCAGCACATCCGTGGCGTACTCCAGCTTGCCCTGCAGCCCCGTCATGATGAGCGAGGCCACGTTGCCGCGGTCGCGCATGGAGAAGCTGCGCTGCAGCTCCAGCGTCCGGATGAAGGTCAGCAGGAAGACCTTGTTGTTGATCAGCTGAGCAAAGAGCTTCAAGGCCTTCTCCACGCTCTGCTGCCCGTTCCCTTGGACCTACAGTGGAGGACAGCATGTCCATCAGACAAGGCACAGGAGGACAAGGGGTTGGGGGGCAGCCCTGCATCCCCCTGGGGTCACCCTGCCAACGCTGTGGGGGTAAATCATGGAATCATAGAAGGGTTTTGGGTGGGAAGGGACCTTAAAACTCATCTTGTTCCAACACACTGCCATGGAAAAGGACAGCTTTCACCACACCAGGTTGCTCCAAGCCCTGTCCAGTCTGGTCTTCTACACTTCCAGAGATATTGAGTCCACAACCTCTCTGGGCAACCTGTGCCAGCGCCTCAGCACCCTCACAGGGAAGAATTTCTTCCTAACATCTAATCTGATCCTCCTCTCTTTCAGTTTGAGCACATTCCCCCTTGTCCTGTCACTCCAGTTCCTGATGCAGAATTCACCTCCAGCTCCCCTGTAGGCTCCTTCATATACTGGAAGGTGCTGTGAGGTGTCCACACAACCTTTTCTTCTCCAGGCTGAACAGTCCCAACTCTCTCATCCTGTCTCCATAGGGCAGGTGCTCCAGGCCCCTTATCAGCTTTGTGGCCCCCTCTGGACTTGCTCCAAACAGTACCATGTCCTTCTTATGTTGGGGGCACCCAGGATGGTTTAACCCTAGGTGCACAAGCCAGCACCCCATCTCTCAGGGTCCTTGAACATGGTCCCTGGTCCATCCTGAGCAAACATCACCCTTCCTGTCCTCCCCCAGCACGGCTCCCCTTAATCCTTGCTCTGAGCTGCACCCTCTGCACACCATAAAGCTGCTGCTTCGAGGCTAACAGCCCTGTAAATGACACACAATTCTGCTTGTTCTGCACAAAAAGTGACACTCTTGTAAGTAAATTAAATACTAATTTAGACTATTGCTTTATTATGGGACAAGTGTAAAAAATTAATTGAGGCTTTCAGCCAGTTGCGGATTCAAGTAATTCATTACAAGTGAAAATGATGAACTACATGAAGCAACTCTTTACCAAACATCTTGGAGACTTATGTATTGGTTTTACTAACGTTACATAATTAAGCAACTGTGTAATTGGCAACACATTTATCACTTCTGCAATTCTGTTTTTCATGAGTAAAACAAAAAGCATTCATATTTGTTTGCTGGAGCATCAGCTCAGTTGGCAATTCAAACAGCAAACATAATGCATGGAGCTGGAAAACTCAGGGCACAGGAATGGGCTGGGAGAAGCTGGTTGTGTTTTATCAACACCACAGCAACTGCTCGGTGCTGGTGACCCACTGGAATCAAAATTGAGGCACTCAGGCTGAGTGGTGCCTGCCTGGAAAAGCAATGCAGCCCTGTGGAGCACGAGCAACCAAGACTCCTTCCTCCTACATCCAGCCCCTGATGTGTGTGGAGGCAACAGCACTTCAGGACTTACTGGAGCAATCCCAGTCTCTGAGAGGCAGAGCCGAGCCTGGGCATCCCGCGGGGAGAATGGCAGTCCCATCCCATGGGCAGGATGGCAGCCCCTTCCCAAGTGACAGATGTTTCTTGTACCATCATTCTTTTTGGCACTTTCCCAGGTGAGCAGGGCTTCGAGGTGATCTGATGGACCCTTGTATGTTACCAGTTCTTCTATATCCCCAGTGGAAATATTTTATATATATATATATATATATATATTCACACATCCTGGTGGAAAAACCAGGGAGATGGAAGTGCTTGCTCAGAGGCCAGCCTGCCTGGGCAGGGCATTCCGCTTGCCCTCCTGTGGACACGCCAGGGAACAGCAGCAGGATGCTCCAGGCAGGATGCTCCAGGGATGCTCCAGCCACACAGCCTTCCCCTGCCCTGGGAGGTGACTAAGGAGGACTTTAAAGTACACCCACAACTTTTCTGACGTGCTCTCCTGCTGGCCTATATTAATATAAACCCCCATAAAATAAAAATAAAGCAACACCACAGGGGAGTGGTGAAAGGAATCAGGCAATGTGGGATGAGATAAAGCACCAGCTTCTGAGTTAAGATGAACTCTGGGCTCACCCCACTGACCTCAGGGTCTCTAATAAGATTTGGTGTGAAGGCATAAAGGTGCTTCAGGGTTTCCCACTGGCTTCTCCGAGGGCTCAGGGAAATTTGGAAGGGCTGGAGCACAGCCTGTGTGTTACCTCCAGCTCCCGCAGGACAGGGTGGTCCTCGATGCCAGGGAAAAGGACCCTCATGGCATAAGTGCGATAGTCGAGGTAGGGGATCCCCGAGCGATCCAGGTCACTGGTTAACTCATTGATGTCCGTCTGCAGCTCTGCAAAAGCTGTTCAGGGAGAAGGGAACAGGACACAGAGAGGTGAGCTCTGGGAGCTGAGGCTTGGGGAGAAGGCTTTGGGCAGGGCTGGGTGGCTGCTCTCCCAGGAATCCAGGCTGGCTGTTCCCCCTGTAGACACAGCAGCCACCATAAATGGGACAGCTCAGGAACTGGTTCAGAGGAGACCTGGCCTTTGTAGCTTAGACAGACCCTCACCCTTGGAGACTGTCTCAGCCTCTGAGAGCTGGAGAGCACATGCTGCACAGAGCAGATGCTGAGAACAAAGATGCTGCTTAATTTGTATGCGGTTCACACCTGTGTACACACACCTAAAACACCTTTAAAGACTGCAATAGAAATAAGGATCTATTTTCATAACTTGGTGCCTCCCATTCCTTTCTTCTTCTCCTCCTCCTCTATCAACAGTTGCCAAAATAATCAAATCTGATGCAGATCAAATCCAAGCTGCTGCAGGGGTCAGGAAGGAATTTATCCTTCCTCTCATAACATAACATCACTATGTTATACAGCTGCATGTGTCTCCTCGTGTTCCCTCTCCAAAGGGTGACACGCTGGCTCAGTGAGGCCTCTGTATCCCAGATGGGCTCTGGTTCCTCCTGAATATATCTCATTTTTTGCCCTGTGCTTTCAAGGCTATCCTTGAAATCAGCTGAATGAATCCAGTGCAGCTCTCTCTACATACGGGGGTCACAGTGTGAAATCTGCAGCTTTATTTTACTTTGATTCACTAAGCCCCTTTCCAGGCAGAAGAAAACAAGAGCAGCATCCCCCCAAAAACCCACCTTCACCTGTGCTCCAATGGGGTAGGGAGGTGGGGCCCTTCTTGCAAGGGACAGGACTTGTCCATGTAGAAACTTGCAATAAGCAGGTCTGACTACTCCAAATAACACACAGAATTTCTGGGAAGCAAATGCTTAAGGAGCTTCTTCCTGTCCCTCAGACCTACTCTTACTGCTTGCATTTATAAACTGGAGCAGGAGCTGGGCCAGCTTTCCAGCCCTCCTGCCTTCCTTTTGGGATACATGGTGTTACTTGGGGGTTTGAAACTCCCTCTGTGCTCTCTCTTTCTGTGCCTTTCTAAACATCCCTCACTAAAAAGCCATCAGACAAGGGGACATGCTGTGCAGGGCACCCCGGGGCTCACACCCTGTGGTCCCTGCGATCCAGGCATGTCACTTAAGCAGGATCAAGCTCTAATCCTATTCTCTGCCCATCAGGCAGCAGAGCTGTGTGTGCTGCAGACACACTTGTGGCTGCCCACCCTCCCATGCAAACCTCATTGGGACACACAGCCCGCTCCTCGCCGCAAACCTGGGGGGAACTGGGAAAACTGGGAACCCAAGCACGGAGCCACCACACCCAGAGAGCACCCAGCCCCAGGCAGTACCGACCCTCCTTGCACTCCAGGGCCACCCGGGATTCCAGGTTGTCCATCTGCATCTGCAGCCTCTTGAGGGTGAGGTCGTTCTCCCGGGACTTGCGCTTGTAGGCGATGAGGACGATGATGACGATGATGAGGAGCAGGCTGCCCCCGGCCGCGATGCTGACGATGGCTGGCAGGGTCAGGAGGCTGTCTGAGATGATGCTCACCGAGCCAGGGGAGAAGATGACACCACCAACACGCACCTACAAAGCACAGTGCAGGTAACCAGCAGCTTTAGGGTGTCACCTGTCCCAAAGCCCCGTCCTTCCCACCATATGGGCTGTATGGATCCCTCAGAAAGCACTGAATTACCCCTGTTTAAGAATATAAAACTCCAATTGCCTTCAAACACAGAGGGTGCTGCTTATGTGAACACAGGGAGGCTTCAAGTGATGATAAATGTGCCAGCCCTTCACTATCTGGGCTTTGTTCTTATTATCTGATGGCTCCATTTGACTTTCATTTTACAAGCTTTCAACTCCCTTTTGTAAACCGTGGACATTAGCAACCCACTGATAATTTCACTGACAAGAAACCAGAGTGACTGGAAGGAGAGAGCAGAGAAGGGAACAGAAAGCCCCACATAAAGCTGTGAAGCAAACAGGCTGGAGTTAACACCAGGACAGGCTTTTCTTGGATGTGCCCAGGCCACAGATGCGAGCAGCACTCAGCCAGGTTGTGCTTCTGGAAATCACACTGTGATAATCTGAATATGTTTTGGATGCTGAACTTAAAGGGAAATAAATCACAATTACAATCCCATTTGGGCTCTACTCAAGCACTTCAGCAGCTGCATGTTTGGTCTGTGAGCAGAGCAGGGAAAGCAGCAATGCCCAAAACCAAAGCAGAGGAAGGCACTGACTGTTACCCTGGATGAGGTTGTTGATCCAACCACTCCAGTGTTCAGATGTTCCTGGCTCCTGCTTCAGGAAAAGGCAAAACCTTTCCATCCACTTAGCAGATCAGGTCTGGCTACATGAGCTGATGGAATCCCTACAGGAGGGAAAACACTGGAAATGGTCTCATCCTCATCCAGAGGAAGGAGGGTACCCAGTGCCAAAGGCACTGCTGTAAAGATTTGTTCCTTCTAGAAGGCTCTGATAGTGGGGAGTGCATCTTAGGGAAGGACAAAGTTTCTCTGTGCCAATCCACATCAATATTTTAGGCTTCCAATCAGACAGCCATGAAGATCTAAAACCCTACCAGTCCTTGAACAAGAGGCTGCACTCAGTATCCAGGCGAGTCTCCTGGACAAGGAGGAGAATGGATGGAAAGGAGGGAGGAAAGGGATGCTGACAGAGTGTTTGGTCCCTCACCATCACTTTGTGCTGGCCAGTGAGGTTTGGGGGCTCACACAGCAGCTGGGTCTCAGAGACAGTGACAGCACAGGGTGTTTCTCCGATCAGCACGGTGTAGTTGAGCTTGGCTCCTCCTGGAGCAGGTGGGCACAGGTTTCTGCCCTAGGGACAAGCAGAGAGAACACTGACAAAGATGCAGCACATTTCTCCAGTTCCATCTCACCCCCAGCTTGTGCAAACAATGGGACCCTCCCTGTCTGGTGCACCCCATTCTCCAAAGGAGGGATAGAGCTCCACTCTCTGGGGTTTTTTCCTTCCCATGGGACAGGTAGGGTGTGTCCTTACCTTCAGGATGATGGGCGACCCCGGCTTCTGCTCCAGCACCCCGCTGGGGCTCAGCATTTCAAACGTGGGGTTGGGGTAGTATATGAACTTGGTGTCGTTGTAGACCAGCAGGGACTGCACGTTGTTGAAGATAAACCCAAACTCATCGGGCCGTTCCACGGCGTCCAGGCCAGGACGGTACTCGGGGCTCAGGGGGGGAGCGAGGCAGAGCAGCACCGTGGCATTCACCACCTTGCACACCTGTGGGGAAGGGGATGCTGGGAAAGACAGCAGGGAAAAACCTACCCTGACCTGCACCATGATGCTCTGATTCCCCTAATTTCCCCCTGGGAAGTCGAGAGGATTCAAGTTTAGCTGGAAGTTGTTAATCCAGCCTTGATGCTTCATGATTTTTGAGGGGTTTTCCAACCTTAGTGGTTCTGTGATGCTTTACAACCATAGTTTGGGGCAATTTGCTTCCTCTCCAGCCAGCACCAAGTGCAGGGATGGAGAGTGAGCTCAAAATGAGCTGTGTTTCAATGGAGCTAAAGGTTTGCACAGTAGACCTTATTCCTTTCTCTTTAATTTCTCTTTCCAGTTCCATCCTCTCTGGCGATGCTCTGAAACACACCCATAGGGAATATCTTCCCCCTCCTGCAAATGGGTGGTTAGAGGCAATTCCCAAATGCCAGTGAGGGAAAGGAATGATCATCTGACACTCGTGGGCTGGAGGTAACATGAAGGTCATCTCCTGCCAGGCTGAGGACACCCACAGCTCCTCCAGCCCTCAAAGCAGGGAGATGGCTGATTTATGGGACTCTTGCCTTGTAAAGCAGCAAGAGCCCAACCATTTGGCCTCCCTCCCTAAGTGGAAGATTTAATTTCACTCAATTTCGTGTCTTCAGAATTATTTTTGTAGCACTATAACTGCAAGTGCTAGCAACAAAATTAGATGTCTTTTTAAAAAGAGCTCAGATGAAAAAGGTCTTGAGGGGGAGAAAAGGAATAGGAAAAAACTGCTAAGTGATTTGCCCTTTCCAAGATAATACAGATTCAGTCACAAAGATCACTGCATAGAAACAATATATTTCAGTTTTACTTGATCAAAACAATTTCTGAGGTCCTGGAGGTACAATTCTTACTTGTAGCACACAAGAACATCTCTTAGTTCCCATTTAGCTGGGGATTCATTTCAGTTTCTCACTCATGGACTGAAAAAATACAGATAAAGGAAGGAAATGGCATTCCAGATCAACCCCAAACTTTGCTATCAACTCCTTGCTGTGGGAACATCAGGGTGATAGGAGGGAGGAGGGGAAGGAGGCATAAAACTAACACTCAGCTCACCAAAACACCCAGAGCCTCATGCCCAACATCCTCCACGTGGTGAGGAGGTTGCAGGGAAGCAGCACCTGGCCTTACTGAGACAATCAAGCTGCAACACCAGCCCAAAAGCTCTTTCCAGGGTCCCAAATTTGGGTAAGGTAGGGAAATACCCCCAAGGCAGCTTTTGCCAGAGCTCACCCTGCAGACAGCCCTGGCACCAGTGTCTGCATGCAGGTGGGGGGATGCAGGAGGATGCACTGCACTGACAGCACCTACTTACGTTGACAAACTCCTTCCCGTTGTACTTGACGCGGATCCTCGGCTCCTGGATCACATCCAGGTTGGAGCCTGTGATGGTCAGGGGTGTGTGCCCGCTGTGGAGAACCAGGAGAGACCTGATTAATGGGGCTGGGGCTTGACAGGCAGGATGCTTGCTGAGCTCAGGAAGATGTTTTCTGCAGACACCTGAAGCCCCAGTGTGGATTTGTGGCCACCACCTGAGTCACTGGGGAGGGGTGTCTGGTTCTCTCAGCTGCACCCTCGCCCACCTCAAACCCTGCAAGGCAGCAGGGTGAGGAACTGAAGGAATCAACAGAGCTGAGACTAAACACGTAAGACAATAAATTAGTCACAGTGTTTAATGATTTACATAGTGCTGGTTTTAAGGCCCACGCTAAATGGCTCGTGCAGTGAAGGAACTGACATGTGCTTGCCTCTGGACTGCAGACACAGCAAGTTGTCACACAGAGCAGGGCAGGGCTGGAGAGCCATCAGGGCCACGGGAGATACAACCCCCAGGGCCAGAGTACCCCCATTCTCCTACAGCCATTGCCCTGAGCAAAGCCTTTCACTCTCCTTTCACGTGTTAACTGGAGCAGCACAGCCCAGATTCACCCAGGGCTCCAGCACCTCCACAGCTGCTCCCTCAGAGCCCCTCTGTCAGCAGCCCTGACCAGCCCATCCAACCCAGCTCCTCTAAAACCAGACACCATCCCGAATCTGGACTCGAAGCAAACATCTCCAGAGCCTCCCATGAGACACTTACTTCTTTCAAGGGCAATTTAAAAAAAAAAAAAACAAATTGGAATTTGATATGAATAGCTGTGTTACAGCCCTTGTGAGCACAGCCATTAAAGTGAAATTGCAGGATGATCATGGCCCAGGGTTTTTAGCAGTGACAATGTCACGATGATGTGACAGCACCAGCCACCTTGTTCCCAGCAGTGACTCTGGGATAACAGTACATTCATTTTGATTAACATCAGCCTTTTCCTTTCTTCGTAGTTGCTGGTTTTGTTTTATTCCAGGACTACAAGATGGAGCCTTTAAAGAGCAATTGTGCCCCTCTGCAGCAGATGGGAGTGATCTTGGCTTTATTTGTGCTCCCAGAACCTCGGTGCAGACTGTGGCTGCTCTAAACGCTTTGGGAAACACAAACTACTCTGGTAACTCTGGGCCTGAATTTTGCTAAGTGCAAACACCATGGATGCCCAGCCCTGACAAATCCAGGGTGCTGGGTGGGATGTGCATTCCCAGGCAGACCCTGTTTTGGCCGGGGTGTGCTGAGAGAGGAGACCCACACCGTGTGAGCTGAGGTCCCACTCAGATCCACGTGTTACCTGGCGATGCTCCACTCGGGCTCGATGTGCTGCACTTTGGGGTCATCAATGTACTCAAACTGCAAGGTCCTCTCCAGCTGAGCCCTGTCCACGCTGACAGAGACCTGAACAGCCCCCAGGCCGTGGGCTGACGGGGCAGACACACAGACAATCTCGTTCATGGACCGCCTGTGCAGGAGGGAAATGGGGAAACATTAAGGTGGTGGAGTGACAGTAAAGAGCCCTTTGTGCTGTCCTGGGGCAGCTCACTAAAGGGCTGAGCCATCAGTCAGCCCCACAGTGACACCTGTAAAGGGGACAAGTTCAGGAGACAGACAGGAGGGTTTCACTGGCATGGGAGGGAGGGAGGGGAGCTCTGCCCACCGAGAGAGCAGCGCAGCCTCCCTGAAATCACTCTTTGTGCCAAACTGCAGCCTCCCGCATCCCTCTGAACCCACTGCCTTCTGCTGGGCGTGTGAAAACAGATGGCTGCTTTTTAAATGGGATGCATAAGCTCGCTCAAAAGCCAAATTCTTTCCCTCCCCACCCCACTGCACACACGAGGCTCTTGTGAGCGGCATAATGGAGCCGGCAGCCCCCGCCTGGGAAGGGCGATGCCACGGTCACCGCTGCCTTTGGCTTTGTCTCCCCATCAGAGCAGGGTGACCTCGGCCTCGGTGCTGGCTGGCTGGACACAACAGACCATCTGCTTCCATCAGAGCCCTGCAGAAGGTCGAGGCAGCAGCGTGGCAAAGCACTGTCAAAGCACAAAGGCACCGGTGGGTGGATGGATGGAGAAAGGGAATGAGATCTGAGTATCCAGAACAGAGCTCTGAGGAACCACACGGCTCCATGGTGAGCCTTGACACTGATCCTACAAAAAGGGCTGGAGTGACACCCCTGGAAGGCCAGTGCTCCTGCTCACACCTTGGCACTTCCATCCACCACAACCAAGGAACAGAAACAACCTCCTAAAACACCTTAAACAAATTGTGCTTGACTGTTTCTGTTGATGCAATTACACATCTACCCCTTCCTGCTCTCCTCCTCCTCCCTCCCTCATCTTATTCTCACTCTCCACCTAGGATTAATTTAACCACAAAGGCATCCTTGTGTGAGGAGTGGGTTTCTCCACCTTCCTTGCTGAGTCTTGAAGTGTTTCTGTGCATACCCATGCTGTTGATGAGATGCCTGCTGCTGCCTGCACTGCTGCCTGAACTGCTGCTGCCTGCACTGCTGCCTGCACTGCTGCCCACACCAGACCTCACGGTGCCTGCTTAGCTCTGGCACGAGATCCAGAGTGACGCATCGCTGCTGGCAGAGCAGCTCCCAGCTCCCTGTGATCAGCTAATTAGCTTTCTGTGCTATTATTATGTCGTCATGGTGAATCTACCCACTCCTCCGATCAGAGAGGGGAGAATGGGGGAAGCTGTAATTAGAGGGAATCTCATTAGAAACTGCTTCATCTCATCAGGCTCCCCCACACCCTCGAGTACAATTGAAGTTCATTGCCTCAAAACAGCCCAAGCCAAACAAAGTGCACAGCGTGACCCCACGTGAAGGATGGGGCTCTTCATACACTGCTGCTCGCTTTGTTTAAGTTTCTGCTTCCTGCTGTAATTAGAACATCCAGGGAATCCAAAACTCCTCCAGGTTTTGCAGGTCAGTACCTGCAGGTTGCCTGAATAAAACGGGGTATTTAAGGGATGATATTCCAGGGCTGATTCTGCTCTTCTGCTGCTGGTAATGCTGTTCCTGGAGAGAGCAACCTGGCGTCTTTGTTTTGTATATGGGAAGAAATATTGATGGATTAGTTCCATTGCTTAGAACTTGGAGAACTGATCCACACCAGAAGATCTCAGCACATCCAGACCTCCCAAAGCACCATCCTAGGATGGATACAGAATAAGCACTGCTAATAACCCACCCTGCTCCCCCATCTGAACGCCCACAGCTCCTGTATCAAAGAACCTCTCAATCTTCCAGATGAGAAATTCACCTCCAGGGGTCTTTACTTTCCCAGAAACTTCCTCAGTTCCTCCTGGGAAGCCTGAGTGAAGATCTGACAAGCAGAATCCCTTTGGACACCAGGTTCCCACACAGGCTGTGCCCACTGCCAGCTGCTTTGGGCACCTTGGTCAGTGGGGCAGGGCAGGGCTGTGTATGTGATACACACAGATGTAAACCACACGTATCTTTTTTTTTAACTAAGCCCCAAGAAAACCCATTAAACCCTGCAAATGTCAACTCTGTGTTTACACTGCTGGGTAAAAAGCAAATTTGCCATGGAAATCCCACTGGAGAGTGATGGCTGTGCAAGTTCCTTCCCAGCTCGGCCCCTTACCCGTGGAATTCGCAGGTCTGGTTTCCCAGGAGCACTGACACACGGCTGCCAGCTCCCAGGTAGTGCCCAGAGATCGTCACCATCGTCCCTCCTGACTCAGGACCACGGCTGGGATTCAGGAAACTCACCACTGGAGTCTGGAGAGAGGAAAGGACAAACTCAGTGCTCCTGCCTGCAATGAGGGAGCTGCTGTGAAGCAGCACCCCTGAGCATCTTCATGATTTGGCTGAGGGGCGATATCTTTTTAATGAGGAAAAGCAAAATAAGGATGTGTCCTGGATATCTGGCAAATGTCCTGCTACATTTCCTGAACCAGCTCTGAAAGAGAGATGTGCCCCAACAAAACAATTGCAAATTCAGCCTTAGTAAAATTGTGGATTCACCTTCAACTTTGTTCCTAAGCAAAAGCAAGTTGATTGCATTGCAGTTTGAAAAACTAAATATATCCAAGCAAGCTGCCACAATGGAAATTTGAACCTGAATATTTAGAGTTTGCCAATGTGGGAATGCATCAAAAAACCTCACCAGGGGCTGGTAATGGGAAATGCTGCCCAACTACAACAAAAGGCAGTACCATCAACTCCAGCTCCGTATGAACCACCAGTGATGGAACCCTGGGAGCAGAGCCTGTTTCCCATTGCTGATGGAGAGACACCCTTGGTGGGCAATCTTAGATCCTACTTGGCATTTGATTGGTGAAATCATTGCAGCAATGCCACATCTTACCACACCTTGCACCAGGGTGGCTGGTTGTGTCCTTAACAGAATTTGCAGAGAGCAGGTACCCTTTTATTTCTTTTCAAACAGTGGATATTACCAAATTGTTTTACTAATGCGTTCACATTACCCTCTATTACTCTCATCAGCAAAGGCTGGCAGGCTCCCAGCTCTGCTCCCTCGGGATCACCTGCTTGGCAGCTCCATGAGTTGCTCCTGTTTTCCCAATGCAACACGTGTTTGTTTTCTGGGTGGCACATCATTTGCAAAAGCAGCTCAGACCAAAAGCTTGTTTGACCCCAACTCCTGAACAGACCAGAAAAATACACCATCCACCCTGTTGTGGATAATGGTGGAATAATGTTGCAGGAGGGAAAGATTCATCCTTCAACTGCTCTTATCCCGGCTGGGGTCAGCAGTTGGAATTGATGATCCTTGTGGGGCCATTCCAGCTCAGAATATTCCCTGATTACTCCAGTTCACTGCAATATCAGGCCATAGGAATGGCAGTAGTAATGTTTACATTAGGGAGGCTTGGGAGCATTTCACACAGCCAAGAGGATTGATTCCAAAATGGAAAAAACCTCCAAAGGATGCTCAGTGTATGACTGTCCATCAAAAACCTCCTTCAAAATCAAGCCCAACCCTGGGAACTGTTCCCAGGGTGATTTAGGAACAAGCTGCAATGCTGTGGACACTCCGGACAGTGAGACCCCATTACCAGCCACCCTCCTCCTCCTCCTCCAGCCCCATCCCTGCAGCCACATGGCTCGTGGGAGCCCAGGGACAGACAGGAACAGTCATTTTACACATCCCTGTGGTCCAGCAGTGTCCCCCCCACACCAGTACAGAGTGTACTGGGCAGCACAGCCCTTCTCTGCAGTCAGAATCGATGACAAACACTCCTTGGCTACAAGCATCTGACGTTTCTGGTGTGAGCATCACCTTGTCTGAGCACTGCAATCCTTGGAAATTCAAAGCATTGCTAAAAATAGAAACTCAGGCTGTAACTCTGAGTGGTCACTCTTGTAAATAAGAGAAAAACAGGAGAGCTGAGAGCCCATGCTAGAGACCTAAATAGTCCCAAGGATGGGATGCAGCCGGCATTGGAGGGGGGCCTGAAAGCTGAGGAAGAATTTTCCATCTTCAGCTCATGATTTGGTGATAATTATGACAGATTCACAGACCCAAAGCAGCTCCAAGGTTCCACCTCCCCACATAAAAAGGGTGTCATTAAGATGACAGTGTGGCTCCTGCACCATGGCAGGCACCAGATGAGCTCATGAAGGCACAAACCCTCTCAGGGTCAGCACAGAGCTCTGCTCTGAGGTACCAATCAATTTTACTGCTGACTTTAATGGCATAAACCAGCTGTAATGGAATCTGTGGCGGTGCTAAAGAGAAAAATGGAGGCCAACTAACAAAAGGCAATGATGTGTTGGAAGTTTCAGATGCCTGAGAAAAAGGAACAATAAAACCAGTGTAAGTGCTGGAAATCAGAAGTAACAATGCAAAGGGATAATGCTCAGCAAATGCACGAGGTTGCTGCAAGATACTGCTCCAAGACTCATCTTTGCAATTCCCTGGTTCCTGGTTATTATTTAACAGAGAGCAGGAGAGCATCCTCCTGATGTCCCATGTGAATGTGCCTTTGGATAGTGGCAAATCTGGGACTACACTGGCACTGTCCTGTCATGATCAGGGGGATTTCTGGAATATTTGAGCAAAATGGGCTGATATTTTGCACTCCTGCTGTTGCTGATTAAATGAAATGCCAGGGGAGGGTGTTTCCTACAACACTGATAGCATGGCAAGGGCTGGCCTGATTTATCTCTCAATTAGTTTACAAATTGTGGACAATTGGTAAGTGCTGGCATTTCCCTGCATACAGATTCCACTAAGCACAAAATCAATGGGGCTGGATGAAATGCCCTGTTTAGGCAAAACTGGAGATACAGGAAACCCCAGCTGTGGCTTTTCAGTTCCTGACTCAAAAAGCTGCTAATTAAACAACAGAAAGACACGGTCCATGCCATCAGCAGAAGTCCACCACTGACAGGGAAAGCCAACACTGAACCAGCATCCTGGGAGGGGGAGAAAAAAGCCCCCTGAATATGTGAATGCAGAATATGAATAATATATAATGCAGAATATATAATATAATGTCCCTTGCATCCCAAAAGGCATCATGGGGAAAAATTAAATCTGTAGACACAGAAAGTCAGATATGTTTAGGTGTCACAGGCAGTTGATTCAGCTTTGAGCAGAATTTCAGTCCCTGAGCTGCAGAGGGATGGACCCTGGTGCTTCTCTCCTCCTGTGTGTTTCTGTGTTCATGCAAAAGGGCCTACTGGTGGCTGTGCATATACACATGTATCTATAGAAACATCTCCAAAACCAGCAAGCAGCAGCCCCAGATTCACCCCCAATAACTAAGCACCAACTAGAGCAGGTTATCACATGCTTTGAGGCCCTGGCACAGGTTGCCCAGAGAAGCTGTGGCTTCCCCATCCCTGGAAGCGTCCAAGGCCAGGTTGGATGGGGCTTGGAGCAACCTGGGCTGGTGGAAGGTGTCCCTGCCATGGCAGGGAGTGGGACTGGATCATCTTTGAGGTTCCTTCCAACTCAAACCATTCCATGATTCTATAATCACTATTTTGGAGGTGCAAACGTGAACCCAAATGCTGTGGAAACCCTGAGTTGAGGCTTATTCTTAGGCTTGTGCGAGCTCTAGATCCTGAAATCCGGGCTTGTTGACCGGGCTACCAAAAATCGTGCAACACCAGCAGCAGGAAAATACGGCAATTTCGGGATTGTCTTGCAGAGTTGAACCCCATCCATGTGACACGGGCACTGGTAGGGCAGGGCTGGGACCCCCGTGCTGTCCCCCCTCGAGGACACTCACCACGAACATGTACTGCTGCGCCGACTTGGCCGTGAACTCGGGCTTGCACTCTCCGATGCACAGGAGCACTGGGCCGGAGCTGATCCCTGGAAGCGCCTGGCCCATTTCACAGACGATCCTGGAAGTAGAAATGCCGCAGGGAAGCTTTGGCAGGAGCTGCCAGCAGTGCCCTGCACAGCTCCACGCAGGGCTGGCTTCCTCTGGTTCTTCTTTCTTTCCACCCCCCCCTCCTCTTTAACTTTGATATCTGCCTCTTTGGAAGAAGTTAATTACTGAGTCTATTTTTACCCCATGTAGTAATTTAAAGAAAAAAAAATCAAAATTAGACATAATTATTACAAGCTGTAAACTCCAGAGCAAAGCAGAGCACTAATGGCAATATATTAGCCAGTAGCAAAGTGAGTGCGAAGTCCTTAGAGTAACAGATGAGTTCATTAAGGGAACAGCTCACACTGCAGTCTCCCAGTTAATCAAAACTGGAGAAGCCTGCTTGGGAATGATAGAGACAGCCATGGAGAGCAGCCTTTGCAGGGAGACAGGGCTGGCTACCCCAGAACACACTGCTGCTGGTCACAGGAGGCAGTGGCACCAAAGGATGTGGTCCTCATGCTCCTTGTGTGGTCCAGCTCAGCCCTGTGGGCACATCCTGAGGCTGGGAGAGCTGTAAGGACAGGGAGAACTGCTGGGGTTAACCACAGCTGATCACCCTGTGGATGCATAACCCAAAAAGCCCAGGGCACTGGGGATGTGTAACAGCAGCTGTGGATGGGGTCAAGAGGATGCCAGTCATGCCAGCAGGTTTGAGGGAGGGTTTCAAAGGGGCATCAGCTGGCAGGGCTCTCCAGCTGGACCTAAAGGGGATGGATGCTGCTTGTTTCCTGGCAATGCTGGAAAGATAAATTCAAGAGCATCCCTCCAGCCACTGGAAACATGAGGGTGGGAGTAACCTGCCTCAAGGATGGAAACCTGGGGTAGGAGTAACCTGCCTTAGGGATGGAAACATGAGGGTGGGAGTAACCTGCCTCAAGGATGGAAACCTGGGGTAGGAGTAACCTGCCTCAGGGATGGAAACATGAGGGTGGGAGTAACCTGCCTCGAGGATGGAAACCTGGGGTAGGAGTAACTTGCCTCGGGCAGGGGGTGCAGTAACCCCCATGATGAGACATTTGTGGCTGTCTGACCCCGAGAGTGAGATGAGAGCAAGAGGCAGAGCATCCCCTGCCCAGGGAGGCTGAAGGAGCAGGGGGATCGCTCGCTCTTCTGCCTATCACACACAAATGCATAAAAGGCTCCAATTTGGGAAGGCAGCGCTTGAGCCGCCTTCAGCAGCATTAAATTCACTACAAATAAAGTAAAATAAAAAGACTAAAGGAAAAAAGAACGTGCAGATCGCCTGCACAGGTGATGCCAGGAGGCCTGATGAAATACATACATGCTGGTAAAGAGCTCTAACGTGCCCGTCCTCATTGCTGCACATCAAAAGGGGTTGCCTAGAGAGACGCTGCCTTTGGAGAGCAGGAATTGAAGCATCTCAGCTGTGTGCCTTAATCTGCCACGTGCTCCTCGCTCTGCCTTTCAACCACACAGTGCCTGTGCACCTCTCTGCCTGTTGTTTGATCACTTCTCCTCCTGCAGACCGGCAGCAGGGCCAGGAGGCAGCTGCGCTGTGATTTTGGGTGCAGGGTTGGCATCTGGGAGCAGCAATCTCTGCTCCTGCCAGCCCGCAGGCAAACAAAGCCAGGGGAAGTGATTCCTGACACCCCACGGGCAGCAGAAGAGAGGGGAGGTTTTCTCCCACATGAAGCAAGGACACACCAAGCAAGGAAACACCAAATACTCAACAATTGGCCAGTAAAGCAGCAGCTGCCTCACAGATTGGGCAGGACTGGGTGCGGGAAGGGGCACAAGTGACCTGGAACACCTGATCCTGATTCCTGCTAAAAGCCAAATTCCCAGCAGGTACCTTGTTACAAAATGATGCATTCGGCAGAGCTGTAGGGTGCTGATTGCTGGGCTAAGTGGCCCTTTCACCAACATTAACCTAATTGCTGGCTGATAGATTGTGTGGCTGGAGCATATGGCGAGTCATTACAGTCTTGGAATTCAGTCTGCCCACAGAACCCTTAAGAGGGTCCTTTTATCTGCATTCATCTTTAAAAGGCAGCTCTCATGCTAACGCTTGCTGTTATCTGCCCAGGGTAAATGTTTTAATGATGTTAACAAACTTTGAAAGCTCAAGAGCCGTAATTAGAGTCATGATTATAAAATCAGGGTTTCATACCATCAAAGGAGGATAATTTCATAATCTTCCATCCTTTATTTGAAAAATAAAATAAAACAAAGTACTGCTCAGCAGAACAGCCCAAACTACTTGTAGTGACAGGGCTGTTGGTGCAGTGGTTGGAGCCATTCCTGCAGTCACACCAAGGCACCCTTCACCCAGTGATCCCACGACACCCTGACACATCCTCGCTGCTCAGAATGGGTTATTAATGTCATTTCTGTCTTACAGATGGGGAAAGAAAGACGAGGAGTGAGCAAAAGCCAAGCCAACACCAACGTGTGCTGGTGACAGGTCCTTGCACCACACTGGGGATCTGACTGGGGCTCACCAAATGCGTTTCACCACCAGAGGACAACTGCTTTGAGCTGCTCCTGGAGCTGGGGCAGATCCGTGCTGCTGGGACCACTCCTGGGGCTTGGGCTCCCCCTTATTCATGTTCCTACAGTACAGGACACCTTCCCAATCCTCTTGAGGAGATTAGACAACCCAAGGGGAGATGCCACCTCTTTCTCCTCTCCTGCCCTGCACAAATGACCCCCAACACACCCCTCAGCACCTCTTCTCCAGAGGAGAATGCATCACCTGGGGGTGGTGGTGGGGGGGGTTATCCTCCCATCCTCTCTTACACGCCTATTTTCTAATTTTTGGTTGACATTTTGCTCAGTGAAATAAATGAATTGACTCCAGTGGAGGCCCACTCGGATTAAGCTGCTGTCACCGCCTCGCCCGCCTAACAAATGGCTGCGTGCAGCCGGCAGCGCCGCCGGAATTTCAAGTGCCACGGGGAGCCTCGGCATCCACAGCAAGGTGCTCATCAGCAAAGTTGCTTAGCAAAGCAGGAACCGCGGTGTGGAAGGAAACACAACTCTTAATGAAAGCTTGAAGTGCTGCTTAACCCCCTCGGAGGGAGTGCAAGGACCTCATCGCCTTCCTGCGTGGGAATGGTGCGCTGCTCCAGGCACCGTCCCACTCCAGAGCCCTTCCTGCGGGGCTGGGAGGGTGGGGAGATGGTGATTGGGGTCTGGATGAGGCTCTGTGCCCGTGGGCAGCCCTGGGGATCCCCGGTGGGGACAGGTGGGGTCTGCGAGGTCACTCACTGCTCAGCGACGATGTAGAGCTCGGGCAGGGGCGTGCACTGCACCCCGGCCACCTGCACGCCGTGCGCGATCTCAGAGAAGTCCAGGCCCAGGTTCACACCACGGATGGTCACCCTCGTCCCTCCTTCTGGGGGCCCCGACACCGTCAGGATCTACAGGGAAGCAAAAACACAGAGAAGTTGAGTTGGTGTCCCCCCAGTGCCTGTCCTTCAGCCCCATGTCTGGCTTGGAAACACTCTGCAGGCTGCTCAGGGAGTCTGCAACCTCCTCCTCCTCCTCCTCCTGCCAAACCCAGGCCAGTACCAGCTCCCCCTGACTCCTCTGGGTGTCCTGGAGAAGCCCAAGGCTGCTGAAATCCATCTGTGCTTTGCTCCAAGAGAGGACACCAAGATCCCTGCGCTGGCCAAGAGCTGTAGGCAATGCCATTCCCCAGAAAGCTTTGCAGGAGGGTAAGACTGGCTCCTTTTTAATAAATCCAGAAGATGGTAAGTCACCTTCCAGAAGTAGCCTGCTTCTTGGGAGAACTTTAACTTCTGCCTTGGCTGTTCTCTGAATGTTAATGTCACATTTTATTAGTAAGTTGGCACCTCAAATGACTTACAAATGTTAAAGGGTGAGGTGTGTGCTTTCAAGCTGCCTGTTTATAGCCTGCCTCAGCCATAATCATCTCTGCTTCTGTGGACTTTCATTAAGCACAATATCCTCTTCAATTAGGAGTATAAATTTCAATAATGCATAGTCACAAAATTTGGACCCAAGACTCTCAAACAGTTATCCTGAATCTGCCATCGCTCTGTTGTTGCTCTTGGGTGAGCTACTAATCTTCCCCGCACTACAGTTGTTATTAATAAATAAACACAATCCATAATAATGCAATTTAATTAATTTAATGGATAAATCTTGTTTACGCTTGTTTGTTCCACCCTTGTCTTTGGCAAAAGGCTTAAGCTCTTCAAAATGTTTTCCTTACTGTTTCCAGATGGATGTTTCCTTTCTTCCACCTTCTTAAGAGGGAGTTAGGTGGTCAAACACCAGCCCCAGCAACCTGCAAAGCAGCCTTTGTGGGACCCCCTGCACTGTCCAGGACCACAGGACACGTCTCCCCCTTCCTGTGCCCTCAGGATATCCCTGTTCCCCACATCATCTCCCAGCTGAAACCAGTTTCCTCCTCCCTTGTTTATACTTTGTCACTTCACAGAATCATAGAATGGTTTGGGTGGAAAGGGACCTTAAAGCTCATCCTTCCCATATCCTGCCATGGGCAGGGACACCTTCCACTAGCCCAGGTTGCTCCAAGTCCCATCCAACCTGGCCTTGGACACTTCCAGGGATGGGGCAGCCACAGCTTTTCTGGGCACCCTGTGCCAGGGCCTCACCTCCCTCACAGGGAGAAATTTTTTTCCTAATATCTGATCTAAACCTGCTCTCTGTCAGTTTGAAGCCATTTCTCCTGTCCTGTCACGTGAGGCTCTTGTAAAAAGCCCCCCTCCATCTCTCTTGTAGGCTCCCTACAGGTACTGGAAGGAGACAATTAGGTCACCCTAAAGCCTTCTCCAACTCTGCTCCCCTTCAGGGTGTTCCTATGGAATTCCATAGACTCAACATCATTTATGTTGGAAAGACCTCCAAGATTATCAGAGTCCAACCTCCAACTCTATCCCACCATCCCCACTACCAAGTGCCACATCTACTTGTTTTTTGAACACTTCCAGGGATGGTGACTCCATCACTTCCCTAGCAGCCTGTTCCATTTTTGGCCCCATGTGCTGAGGTTCAACCTGCTCCACACATCCAGCAGATCCCCTATACACCATACCACCCCCTCCTTCCTCTGCATATGCTTTAATTCCCACCTCCCTCTCCGACTGAGGTTTTTAATTTATTCACCATACACTGTCTGTTGTGCTGCTGTTCCCTGTAACTCACACTGCCTGGCGTGTCTTGTATCATTTAGCTCTGTGTGAGCCACTACATGCCCATAAAGCCACTACAAAATCAAGCTGTATTGCATTACACCGAGTCCTGAAGGCCTGGGAATGTTTACATTGCTAGTTGGGAATCACCTGAACTTGGCACTTCATGTACTTGACAGTTACAACTGTCCTTTGCAGCTCGAGATTATGTTAAAATGCATTTACTGGAGCACTTACACCACTGGGCTCGTTGGCTCATCACTGCTCAAAAACAAGTCACCGCTTGCCATTTCCTGACCTGACCACAACCAGCAGAGCCAAACGGGCTCCCCGAACAAAGCTGAGCTGATGCTGTATTTTAAAAATGTCCTGACCTGGAAAATCCCCAATATGGAGCTCCACTCGACCTAGATTTTAGTGGCCACTAATTGAACAGTTTTGAAGTAACTGTGCCATAAAGCAGCCCCAGGGTTAGAACAGATGCATTCAATTAATTACAGCTGGAGAGATTCAGTCAAAATTGCAGAAAGAAGATAAGTCTTAAAGGTCCCGTTGCACCAAGAGCTGGGGACCCCTCCAAGCAGCATCCCTGGGCCCTTCTTTGGGGTGAGGATTCATGGGTGAGGCACCTCCAGCAAAGCCAGCCCCTGGTCTGCCTTAATCCTGGCTGGGCTGTGCTGGGAGCTGCTCAGGCTGCAGGGCTGGCTGGTGACAGTCCAGATTTCTGAGCCGAGACAGACAGGATTAGGAAGAAATATTCCCCAATTTCAAGAAAATCACTTTACTAGACTGGCTTTTCACTCAGAGGTCTGCAGAGGATGAAAAAAACCTGCAATGGGCAGCTGAGGAAAACCAAGGAACTGTACATTTACTGTTTAGGAATCTGCACCTCCACTGGAAGTCTTTTAGGTTGTTCAACTGAAGCAGTCTGAAAGTCACTGAGATGTGAGTGGGGTGTGGGAGGCAGAATTATTCTGAGCAGGTCACCTCTCCCTTCTGCACCAGCCTCACCTCGCATGGAACACGACTGCAATCCAGCACCTCTAAAAATGCCCGTCCCTGCTGCTCAGGGAAGGATTTATGCAGGTGTGCAGCACTGGATAATTCATAACAAGGTTCCAAGGACAGAGATGAAGTGGGTGGTGGAAGGAGCTCGGTCACCCCTACACCCTGCCCTTGCATCACATAAGGGATGCAGATATCCCAGGGCATTTCTCTTGTTGCTACTTACTTGAAACCAAGGTAGGGACCATCAAGGCTGAAATCCAAGGGATTCCAGGGGTCCCCAAGGTTGGAATCCAAGGGATCCCAGGGGTACAGGTGCCCCAACACTCTTCCCTCCCCAGCCTGGAGAAGACACTGCTGTAATGATGCAGGATAAACGTTCTCAGTCTCACGTCTTGCTGTTGCATCCTTCAACATTTCTGACATAAAGCAATATTTAGCTTCCAGAAGAAGTCTGTGATGAGAGGGGAGACCTGGAGACAAGGAGATCTGGAGAAAGGGCTGGCTGTGACTTGGACAGGGCTTTCCTTCCAGAGCTGGAGAGAAACCCCGAGCCAACAACCACTCTGCACAACAACCACTTGGCATCTGTCAGGGTGCAGAGAGAGCACCCGGCTCCCCAGTCAACAGCACAACCCCTGCCCCCTCCCAAAACCTCATCCACCTTCATCCTCTTTGTCTTTTTTCATCCTGCTCTAAGCTCGCTGGATCCCAGCTGATGAGCCCAGCGGGGAACCGGCACATAAGCATTGTCATCCCGGCATGATCCCTCCTTGTCTCTGCCTCAGCTGATAGCACATTCAGAACCTAATTGTTATCTCGGCAGAGCAACTCCATTATTCAGCCTGACACTGCCCCCCCTTCAGCTGTTTGTTGCGCTGATGTTATATTAATGAGGCCTGCAAATAAATGAATAGGAGATCAGAGTGCCGCTTGTTCGCCAGAAAACTGATTTTTATTTATTTATTGCTAAGACCACAGACCGTGTGGAAGTTTGAAGCTGCTGAAGGGACACTGTTGGTGATGGCTGGGCCTCTGAGTTAGTAAAAGAACTGCAAATATCCCACTGCTCATTTGCTTTTATAACTATTAAAACACAGTCTCTTCTTGCTTAGGCATCCTCCTGAAGGCACTGGCGCCGGGGAGCCAGGCCCTTGACCTCAGGCTTGTTAGAAAGAGTGAACCTGGCCAGATGAAGCAAAAGAAGTGGAAACCAGCCCATATTAAAGGCTCTTTTAGTCTGAGTGTGATGTGAGTCCCAGTATGAGACCAAACGCTGCTCCCCAGCTGAGCCTGGCAATGTTGGTGCCTGCAGGATGGAGGATGTGCCACCAGTGCCAGCTCTGGACATGCCAGGCTGGTCCCAGCAGGGCAGGGTGTTCTCCTCCCAGATTTACAGCTCTGCAGCACTGGGCATTGCAAAATCCTGAAAATCCTGGGACCCAAAACCCTGAAAAAACTCACATGCCAGAAAAGAACTCAACAGCAACAAAGGCTGTAAAGGTCTCATGGTCTCCTACACATCTCACATGCTTTACTGGAGGGGAAAGGGGATGAGAGAAGTTAAACTGTGCTGTTGAAGGAGTTGAGTTTTAAGAATATCGACCCTGTGGGGTTTCTAATGCTCAAGAACTTTGCAAAATTCTGCCAGAGTGTTCAGCCCTATCAGTGCCCTTCCCATCAGTGGATCTCAAAGCACACAGAAGAGGTCACTAGTTCCCCTCTGCTTTCCCCCTTTTCTACACAAGTGAAAAGTGCAAACTTGACTTTCATTTAAAAAAAAAAAAAAAAAAAAGCTGTGAATTCAAAAGGAAAAAGGTGGAGTCGAAGGGAAAACACCAAACACCACAAGACCTGTGATAAAATCACAGCAGCTCACAGCACTGCCAGGGTCAGCAGAGCCATGGAACAACACAGGCCCCTAAAACCTGGATGTTTTATCGCTGATTCTCACTGTGGAATAAGCCAACAAAAGCACAGACATTCCCCACTCGATTCTCTCATCTACAAATCCACTCAGGGCAATCTCCTGAGACTCAAAACATCCCCCAGCGAGGCACCCTGCGCTTCCCACTTTGAAGGCTGAGACACAGACCTGGTTATGGAGACAAAAAATGTGCAGCAGCAAAGCTCTGCTCTTTTCTCCTTGGACAGAGCCCAAAAGTATTGCTTTCAAGTTGGACAGTGATAAAACACTTGGTGGCAGTGCCATGCCTGCAGCCAGCTGCCAGAGCCAGCCTGGCACCGCTGAGATGCAAGTCACTTGGTGGCTGGAGCAGAGTGTTTTTCCCCTTCTCTGCTTAGCTCAAGGAAGGGGAAAGAAATAATTCCAAGCTTCCTTCAATGTTACAACTGCCTGAATGGTTTATGGTGAGGAAAATCTCAGGCAGGGGCTGTTTTGCTTTGTGCATCTTGTAGCACAACCTTGTGCAGCAGGACAGCACTTGGATAAGAAAAGTTTGGGTTCTGTCCACTGGCAGGACAAGGTGGATATCCAGGCAAGCTTTAGGGCTCATTTTATCTCTTGGTAAGATAGCTGTGACTTGGAAAACAAACCAAATGAACCAAACAGGGAAAGGATGGGCTCTCAACACTTTTAATGCTTTCCCATCTCTGCCCAACCAGCTCCATCACCTCTTCTGCTCCCTTGCAGCCTCACCAGCTCCACTCTGCAGTGTGAAAAACACTGCACAAGAGAAATCTCTCCTCATCAAAGGTATAACATGGCTGGGCAGAAGGTCTAGGAAAGGAATATCAAAAGCCTGGTAACATCCCTAGGGGCAGGATGGGACCTTCCTCAGCACCATCCTCCTCCAGCCAGCCCCAGTCCCTGGGCTTCCTCCTCTCCTCTCAGAGGGTTTGAGCCAGCTTAGCTAAACTGGTGTGAAAACTAACTTGAGTTAAGAGGAAACTTCCACATGCACTTGGGTCCCTATTCAGCTGGCAGAAGTTTGGGTGCTGAGCAGCCCTGCTCCTGCCCTGCCATGAGCATCAGTGCAAGAGGCCCCTTCAATCCAACACTGCTACACCCTCCTGCAGCATGGACACATGCTCAGGGCAAGGGAGGCTGTTTTTGGGATTTAATTAACTGAGAACCCAAAACCTTCTTTCATTCCCACCTGATAAGAGTGTCACTCCTAATAGCAACATTAACAGACCGAGTGCAGTTTTACTGGTAAAAAACGCTCCTGGGAGACATTTTGCATCCCTCAGTGGTCTGAACAGAAATATCAGAAGCATCAACTATGGACTAATTAGCTCCCTGGTTTAATTAGCATTCTTGCAACAGTCCATAGCGGTCACCCCGGCGCTGGTGGCACCGGCAGCAAGTGCCAGCTGCCTGGTGGGGCAGGGCTGCACACCTGGCCATGTGCCATTAATTCCACTGAAAAAGCACTGGAGTGTTTTATTCCTGTTCTCCAGAGCCGGGTGGCCAAGGGTGGGTTTCCAGACAAGACAGAGATGGACCAAATCCACCCTGGAAGGAGTTAGGAGACCAACAAGGGGAAGTGGCGGATTTCTGCAGCTGGGATGGGGTAACCCTGGGTGTATGGACAGAGTGGGGAAAGAGATGATGGAAAGCAGTGCTGGGAAATGGATCTGGAGGTCCTGGTCGATGGCAAGTTGAATATGAGTCAGGCAGGAGGGTCAACCCTGCCCTGGGGGGCATCAGGCCCAGCATCACCAGCCGGGCGAGGGAGGGGATTGTCCCACTCCCCTCTGCACTGGGGTGGCCTCAGCTGCAATGCTGGGGCAGTTTTGGGGCACCACAATATAAGGAAGATATTGAGCCATTAGAGAGTGTCCAAAGGAGGGCAATGAAGATGGAAAAGGGCCTGAAGGGGAAGTGTGTGAGGAGCACTGAGGGCACTTGGTGAGTTCAGCTGGGCAAGAGGAGACTGAGGGGAGACCTCATTGCAGGGACAACTTCCTCAGGAGGGGCAGAGGAGGGGCAGGCACTGATCTCTGCTCTGTGGGGACCAGGGACAGCACCCAGGGAATGGCTGGAGCTGTGTCAGGGCAGGCTTAGGTGGGATCTCAGGGAAAGGTTCTTCCCCCAGAGGGTGGTGGGCACTGACCAGGCTGCCCAGGGCAGTGGGCACAGCCCCAAGGCTGCCAGAGCTCCAGGAGGGTTTGGACAACAGGACAGGGACGGGATGGGATTGTTGGGGTGTCTGGGCAGGGCCAGGGGTTGGACTCCTTGTGTGTCCATTCCAGCTCAGTGTGTTCTGTGATTCCATGATTAATGGGCTTTATAAAATTAATTGTTGCTGCTCAGCCATTGCCATTTTCATTCAGTTGGGTCTGCTGGGTGTCCCTCATGGGATAAAGCAGGGAAGCCTTGGAGGTGCCAGCAGGCACGAGCACGTGGAACAGAGGAGTGGGCAGGTAGGAGACTCCTGGGCATTCTGAACCTCAGTCTGAGTGCAGGAATGGGAAGAGCTTGCTCCTTTCTTTAATGTGTAATATTTCCTGTTGGATTAGGATGAACTGAATGGAATCACTTTGTCCTTGTGCCATCATTCTGTACAGCGTTTGTATATATGATGGTTTTTAGAATGTTTTCCTTTTTATGGTGCCTGCTTTTCATGTAATAATGCATTAATGTGCCTGCAAAGAATGCCTTATGTATTTTTAATTTCCTAATTACTGAAAGTGTAAAAAAAAAAAGCATTTTTTTTTTCAGATATTAAGCTCTGAGAAATATCAGACAATGATGGGATGGGGTTTGGGGAGGGAGGAAGGAAACTAACTTTATACTCTAGTGTTTTTTATTGTCATCACACTTTTGGTTTTTTACTATCTACAATCTTTTTACTCTTAGAGTAGATTGTTTTTAAATATACCACTGACTCCAAAAATAAAATCCTATTTTAAAAACTTGTGTAAGAAAATGAATACATTTTTCCTGGGTATTTTCCATCCTCACTGCAGAGGTTCAGGAGCTGTTGCACTCTATAGAGGGCTACATGTACACTCACTTCTTTTCCAAGTAATTTTGGGGGGAACTCATGATAAAGCTGAGGTGTTTCATTGTGCTGATGTGATTATTCCTGCAGGTGGGAGCTCAAACACACAGCAGCCCCAGGAACACCCATCCCGCATGCTGCCCATGTCCATGGTGATGGCTTATGTTTCTTTAAGTTATCTGTTGCTGAACCCTTCAGAAAACAAATGAGTTTTAGGTAATATTTTCCACCTCAAGTACCTGCTACATGATGCAAGTTGCAAGCAGAAGTGACTTTACACGGCAGTAAAACCACAGTGTTGTTACAAAGGCAGAAAAATTGCCTTTCTCATAAAAAGTGGCTCCAATGGTCAATTAGATATTCTCATCTTTTTTGCCTTAAACCACCGTGTCACTTTGGATCAAACAAACACCCTTTTCCTTGCTATAAAATCAGCTACCAGAGCATCTCAGAATGTACTCTGGGATACCATGCTGCAATTCCCTCTTTGTTTTGTTCACGTAGTGTCTCTTCAGGAGGAGCACTCGGGGCTGCAGTCGATCACGTACTCGTTCCGTACACAATCAATAATGTATTACAGCTTTAATTCTATAAGTCTTTTATTTAATTGAGAATTGCAGCTCCTGTTGCTGCCTGGGAGATGGCTCTGGGATGCTGGTGAGTTTCCCTCTTTTCTGTTCCATTTGCTTTTTGAAGGATGGGAAGAGCTTTCACGTCGACCTTTAACTGGATGCCTGTAAATTGTATTTCTGATAATGTGTTTGTTTTCACACGTCCTTTGCAAATTCCTGTGCTCATGCAAGTGTTATAATTTGGCCCTGTGAGACTCCTCAAACAAGAGCTGCACTTTCAAATGGGTCTTGCAGTACAAACTCTAAATCTCTTCTCTGTGTGTGTTTTACAAATGCACACCCTGAGCCTGGGAATTGAAAATCAGACTCTCAGGTTCGCTCTCAGACCCAAATTGTCACTGGTTTTACAATCTAGCAGCTTCTGGGCTGTAACTCCTATAGAACCCAGTGGGAACAAATCATTGCCCTCCTCCAAGTGTGGTAAAAACACACCTCAGCAAATCCAGGGACTAATTTGGGTCCAGGCTCTGAGCAGTGAGCAATGCTGGGAAGGCTGTTATTTCTCCTGGTTTGCTGCCTTCCTTTGCATTCCAGCTGGGGGTCAGAGCATCCCAGTGCCATGGGAATTCCTTGTCACATCGTTTGCAACTGAGCTGATGCACAAGAGCTCCATATGAAACAACACGGGACAAGAAGGTTGGTTGATTTTAACCAAAGTGGGGGGATCTCCTGTGATTTGCACCTGCCCTGTTTGTGGGGGATTCATCCCTTAGAGGCTTCAAGTGAGTCTTTGGCTTTCCCCACCTCAGTGCCTTGAGTGGCCATGGTGGGATTGGGATGGCCAGGTGTATTTATCACTGCTTTGTCCTCCTGCCAGCTCTCCTGGTGCCTCCACGCCCGCAGGTCCCACTTCATTCAACTCAGTATTTCTGCTTGGAAAGGTGACCACAGCAAAGCTTTTCCAGGGCTTTGGCAGAATCCACAGGGGCCAGGGATTTACCTCCCACCACAGGCAGTCCCTTTGCTCAGCCCTGAGAGCAGCACCACGGGCCTTTCCAACACAAACACCCCGAAAGGAGAAGCTCAGAGGTGTCAAGTTCCTCCATAACATGAGAAAACACGTTTCAGTGGGCAGTGATTTTCACTTCTTGAGGAGCAGCTTGAATGTCCTTGGTGCAAGTTAACCCCCAGTGCCAGTGTGAGAGGGAGGAGCCCTTGGTGCCATTGTCCTGCCTGGTGGCAATGGGACCCAGAGCAGCTCCTGTCAGTCCCACACAAAACCACAACACATCTGTTTGGCTTTTAATCAAATTTATTCGCAGGGAGAAGCTCAACACAAAGGTCACTTCTTAAGCTGGTCCCCATAATTGACATTTATGATTACTGAAATGTCTCTGAGGCTAAGAATGTTTTTAAATTCGGTTTTGCCTTAACAAAGGCATTTTTCTTTACCTTGGATTTCTGCAATATGTGACTTCACAGAGGAAAATGATAAAAAGTGTGCAGGGCATATGTTTATGCTTATGCTGTATGAATGAGGGATTCATGTGAGTGCACATAGGTGTATGTATTCATGCACACACATCAAAACACGCATTTTTAATATAAAATAGCTCATTTTACTGTCTAATTGAGGTGTCCACCTCCTTGCTTCACATTAGACATCTTCCCTATCAATTCATGTGGCCTTTTCAGGGATCATTCCGTGCCAGAAGCTTCATGTGGTGGTGTTGATGCCAGTGGACCCGTGATGGATGTTCATCATTACCTAATTTTGCCAAGGGTTATTTGTCTAAACAAGTCATTTCTTGTGTATGTATTGACAAAATCAGGTGAAATAAGCAGAAAAATTTCTTACAATATTTACAGCTGGCTTGATGTTTAAATATAGACTCAGTACTTGGTGTTACAGGAATCATCTTCTTTTGACCCAGCAATTCCCATCCTGGATCTGGCTGTGGAATACTTTTGTATGCTTTTGGGACAAAACAAAGCCCAGGGCAGGGGTGGATCCCCATCCCTGGAGGGTTTTTTTTTATGTGTATTCTGCAGACATGAATAATTACTGTAAATTGTGTTTCTCTATCAAGTGACAGACTTAATTTTTTTTCATTTCAAGTGTGTGTGGCATTGTATTCAAACAGTTCAGTGAGAAGTTGCTTAGTTAAATGACGTGCTTATTTAAGTGGCTGTGGCCCAGTGTGCTGGGGACATGATGAGACTGAGCTGGGACAGTGGCTCCATTCCATGTCCTGCTGTGTGGAGCCAAGTGGTTTCCAAGCTGACCACCTCTCACTGCTCCCCAAGCTCCCTGCCAGCCATCCCAGACCTGCTGAGATGTTGTGGGTGCTGAGATGCTGCTGGTTTGGCTCCAATCCATGTTGGTTTGGCCATTCCCTGAGCTTTTCACTGCACAGCTTGGCTCTGGTGCTGTTGGACTCCTGTGTGAGCAGCCCAAACTTGCACAGCTGGGGCTCTAAACAGGGAACATGGCCCCTGGCATATTAGTTAATTAATGCAGATCCAGTGATGGAACTTTGTGTTCTTCTGCTTAATTCCTTTGTTTCACAGCATTGTAGAAACATAGGATGGTTTGGGTTCAAAAGCCACGTGGATGTGGCACTTGAGGACAGGGTTCAGTGGTGAGCACAGTGGTGCTGGTTGGACTCGATGACCTTGAAGGTCTTGTCCCACTCAAAGGATTCTCAGATTCTGTAATTGCCTTTTCTCCCACATTTGCAGACCAGGAGCTCTGGATGCTCAGCAGATGCTGGACCGACAGTGGAAAACTGAGGAAAGGAACTGCAAAACCTGGGAAAAGTGATACTAAACAGAATATTAAACAACCTGTGGGAATGAACAAGGACCCGGGCACCATTTTGGAGAGGGGACACACGGGCTGTGTCGAATCACAAGCAACTAATGTAAGAGGCACGGAAGAGTTGGAGAGGTAAAACAATCCCACCAACTTCTTCCATGAGTTTATTGCTCTGTACAGTTGGCAAATGTGTTGGCTGTTGCTTTTTTTCCAAGCAACGTGTTATTGTTCATTTGCTCCTCAGAGGGAAATAATAGGAAAAAAATAGAAATGCAAGATTTTTAAAGGAGTTTCTGTCCTCACAGACCTCGTGGTCCCTGTGGAGGTGGGCAGAGGTCTGTGGGAGATTACATGTTGCTTTTGTGGGCACGGTGGCAGGAAAGGGTCTTTGGGAACATTAGTTTCTTTTCTCCTGTGGGAGGATTTCTGGGACGTGGTGTTTGTGTCAGGTCAGCAGCAGAAATCCTGTCTCAAGTTAAGCCAGCTCTGTTTGAGACCTGAGAAATGTGGGGTTGTGGTTGGTTTGGTGGCAAGCATGGAGCTGGAGGGACAGGCTGGGAGAGCTGGGGGTGTTCTCTTGGAGAAGGGAAGGCTCCAGGGAGACCTGAGAGCCCCTTCCAGTGCCTAAAGGGGCTCCAGGAGAGCTGGAGAGGGACTGGGGACAAGGCATGGAGGGACAGGACAAGGGGGATGGCTTCCCACTGCCAGAGGGCAGGGTTAGATGGGATATTGGGAAGGAATTGCTGGCTGGATGGGGCTTGGAGCAACCTGGGATATTGGAAGGTGGAACAAGATAGTCTTTAAGGTCCCTCCCAACCCCAACCATCCCATGATTCTGTGACTCTGTTTCCATGATTTCCTCTCCCACGTCCTCGGTGCCTCCGAGGCTCTCCCAGAGCAGCTGCAGGACAATTCCAGCTCCGTGTCAGGCTGGTCCCACAGTGGGCCCCCCTCCTGGCACATCCATCCCCTGAGAGGGGCTGCTCTTTGCTGCAGCAGCGCCGAGCTAGGCTCGGGCAGTGTTACCTAAGGCACAGTTACCCAAGCACAGCAGGGACACTTTCCTTTCCTGCAGGCCATGCTCGTACCATTAAAAACAAACCCCAAGTCTCTGCGTGGAACTTCTTTTTCTCCCGAGCTCCTTGTTTCTGGCTGACAGGGAGCATTAGCTGGTGGTGGCAGCTAATTGGAAGTGACCAGTGACCGCAGAGCCCCGCGTGGCAGCGGGAGCCACATCCCTCTGCTCGGAACACTCTGATGTTTGCATTTAGGATGCTCCCTTCCCTTCCCTTCCCTTCCCTTCCCTTCCCTTCCCTTCCCTTCCCTTCCCTTCCCTTCCCTTCCCTTCCCTT
>JAWWTY010000072.1:1323564-1373136 GCA_035222235.1 Margarornis squamiger
GCACTGACCAGGCTGCCCAGGGCAGTGGGCACAGCCCCAAGGCTGCCAGAGCTCCAGGAGGGTTTGGATGATGCTCTTGGCCACAGGGTGTGACTCTTGGGGATCAGCAGGGCTCAGGGCTGGACTCTGATCCTTGTGGGTCCCTTCCAATGTGGCATATCCTGTGGTCCTGAGGCACGAGTGGGTCCTTACCTCGGTGATGCGGGGGTTGGAGCACTTGACGTTGCGGCTGGACCAGTCGAGCCAGGGCTGTGCCGAGGGGGAGCCGCAGTGGGGCCGCAGGGTGCACTTGGCCTCGCCGCTGCACCAGCCACACTCGAACTTGGGGTCGGCTTTGAGGCAGAGCCCGCAGCTCTCGCGCTGGGCTGCACACTTGTACAGGTGCACTGCGGGAAGAGGGCATGCAATTGAGACGTTCACGTGGGCTACAGCTGCTCTTGGACTGACAACCCGCAGCACATGTTGAGTTTTGGCTTAACAAGCCGCAGGTGGTTTCCAAAGCCGCGGTGGGATCAGCGGGGCTTAGCGAGCGGCAGGAGCGGTGAGCTGCTCTCATCCACAGCATGATCCACGAGGATCACAACTTCTCTGCCTGCAGCCACAGTGCCGGCAGCTGACACTGCTCTGCCCCAACAACCCTCTCCAGCCCTCACCTCCACCCTCCTCCCCGCGACCTGAAGCCAATTCAAGCAGACATTACCTTTCAGATCCTCGGGGTTGTCAATAACAAAGTTCCCATTCCAAACCACAGCAAAGTCCACGGCTAAGTTGCTGATGTCCATCCCATCGTAGAGATACTGTGGGAGAAGATGGAGAATGAAATGTTTGGGAGAATGACCCTAACAGAAAAAGATTTGTTGAAAGGAACCATCATTATTCTCTGCTTAAAAACATGTGTTGCTGCCTGAGGCACCACATTTCTACAGTTCTACTCCAGGGTTCTGCTTTGACTCCCTTCTCCTCACCGGGAAGAGATAATTAAATCAGATCTAGTCCTTGTGAGAGGCAATAGATTAATTATTCCACTCACAGGGGTTGCTCTTGTCACTCAGTCTCTAGCTTATCAATACAGCCCCTCCAGTTAATCAGACTGGGACTGCTGCCTTCAGGCTGTCTTCTTCCAGTCACTGTGCACCCCAGTGTGAGTGGGAGCTTAAACCCCACCCTGCAGAGCTTTGGCTGATGGAACAGTCAACACCTGAGCCAAAATAGATGGTCCCTTCCCAGCCATTGGTTCAGCCTAGACTAGGGCAGCACTGGTTTGAATTATTCCCCTTCTTATGGACATCCTGGGGGCTGTGCCTGAGTGAATCTGGATGCTTTAGCTGAATTCCCAGTGTATTCTGAAATTTCCATTATCACAACCAGCACTGATGAGGCTTCACTCTGATGCTCTAAGTCAACCAAGAGCTGCTGAAATGACATAAAAAGGTGAGTGAACATTGCCATTCTCTTTGGGATGAGGGGATGGTGATTAAACCAAGGCAGGCTGCTCTGACTGTCCCTGTGCAGTAGTTTTACAGTTTTAACTCACATTTGGCTGTACTGATTCACCTTGCCTGGGTTTTACTGAGTTGGTGTGAAACAAGGTCTTCTGTGCAAGTGATGGAGCTGTGAGTCCAGAACTGCCCTTGCATCCTCTACCTACCATCTCCTATTAGCCTAACAGCAATAAAAGTGCTTCTCTAATGTTTATAAATCACTTTGGATAGGAAAAGTACTACATAGTATTAATACATTTATTATCCACCAAAGCTGCAAGACCCAAAGATGGCCAGTGATGTATAAATATCCAGTGAAATTTTTAAAAATTCAAAACTTCATTAACAATTTAAGACCATCTGCACTGAATATTAAAGTGGACCCTGTTCTGCTGCCTAAAACAAACTGACTGTGCCCTGTTTGCCCACAGACCTCGTCGAGCACATGGTGTGGAGAGAGAGGACCTGCTCATCCTGTAGAGTGTCACATGAGACCAAAACATGGGCTGTGGCTCGAGCTTGGGAGTGACTTGCCATACATGTTTTGGCATCTCCAAGTACCCGCTGTGGTGACTTTGGGGTGTTCTGGGATAAAATCCTGCCAGGTCCACTGACAAGGCTAAGCTCCAAATTACAAAGGAGGCTCATCCTCCTCTGTCTGCTCCTCCAGCAGCATCACTCAGGTAATTTCCCTCTCTCCACTGGGCTCTGCTCTCTCCCCTGGCAGTTTTCCTGTCCCCCTCCTTCCCTGCACAGTGCTGCTTTTCAGCACTACTCTATTCATCCAGGCACCGTGACCTGGAATTCGACAGCTCCCCAATAAGGGGTCTGTGATTCTCCTTATCTCTCTGTGTGAATTAGCCTGCCTGAACACCTTCTGCCTCCCCTCCTCCTCCTCCTCCTCTCCTTCCCCTTGCTGACCCTCCACAGGCAGACAGGGGGACCTCCAGATAACGCAGCTTCTCTATGATTAAACACCCCACATGCCCACGGCATCTCGCTCCCACCTGGAACTCAGCATTACTTTAACTCCAGGAATTTCCACTCTCCCCTTGGCTGTTCGGAGCTGACACCCATTTATTTTTTGGCAGGTCCCCCCCATCCTGGCCCTCACCGAGCTGTTCTGGCACTGGACGCTGGAGCTGTTGAAGCGCAGGGCGGGCACGCGGTGGATGACGCCCTGGATGCTGAGGACACACTCGTAGCCACGCTGCCCTGACTGTGGCTGTGGCAGGTTCCTCGCCTTCAGCGTGATGGGCTTCACCTCTCCCACTGGGATCAGGATCTCCTCCGTGGGGAACAGCTGGGGGCAGTCCTGGGGGGGCAAGAAAGAGAGAAGGAGGTTACAGTGGTGATGGTGCATCTGCAGGTCTGGCCAGGTCTAAGCCCACCTGCTCCAGGTGGCAGGGTTGATGTACCAGCACATCCCCAGTGCCCAGGACATGCCACTTCCCAGATGAGCTGGGAATATATTATATATGTAATATATTATATTCCCAGTATAAGTGGAGGAATAAAGAAACCCCCATGACAGCCCCTCTGCCCTGGGGCTGGCACTGATTTCCTCATTGCAGGAGGAACACCCTATTTGGGGATGAATCCAAGGTGTCCTCCCCACTCCGAGCTTGCCATGGGTTTTATCTGCAGAGCCAGAGGCTCTTGCCGTGCCCTCCTGCAGCAGCACAGCCTGTTATCAGCTGCTCCAGCTCTGCTGAGCACCACTGCTCTGGAGGGAGATGGGCTGCACTCCCTGGGCCTCCTCCTAATCCCATTTCACCCCTTACACCCCTCGGCTCTGTGCTGCGGTGAAGTCAGAGGGATCAGCATGGGATGTTCTGCCCTCTCACCACCAGGCACTGTTCTGCTCTGCTTTATCTGAGTAAAATCAGGCCAATGTGCCAGTAATTGCTGAGGTGACATGAAGTTCTTCTCTACCTGCTCTCACCCCTCACCATGCTCCAACACCTCTGCCTGCCTGAAATGCACACCCAGCTTGCTGGAATGCTCAACTTCACTGAGAAGTGTGATTTATTTTGACTTCTGCTATTATCTGGCCAAAATAATGTAATTGCAAATTAATAGCAAGTTTTAATACTGCTGCAGCTCAAGACTTTGCTATGCAAGATGCTGTATGAAAACCAAAAGGAACAGGAACAGACACTGGCACAGGGTGCCCAGAGAAGCTGTGGCTGCCCCATCCCTGGAAGTGTCCAAGGCCAGGTCGGACAGGGCTTGGAGCAACCTGGGCTAGTGGAAGGTGTCCCTGTCCCTGGTAGGGGGTGGGATGAGATGATTTTAAGGTTCCTTCCAACCTAAACCATTCTGGGATTCTATTTGCACAGACGATCAGATCTCCAGTTCCTCACATAAATGATATGTCTGAATGAAACTCTGAGATGAACCACCAAAAATGACCTATCAGTGCCTGGTAACTCTGTGACATCTGTTCCATAAGACCTCAACATCCTAAACATTATCTCTGCACAACACACCAGGAAATACAGTTTTGATTCAGCGTCACTATTGGGAACTGCAACACACCGAGACAAAGGCTCTGACCATCAGAAGTATTTACATTCTGCTCAGCTCCAATTTGCTTTGATCTAATGGAACAAGGTACCTAAGTACCTGTAAGCACCTGACACTAAATGATTAATCCCAAGCTAAAGTAGATGTTTTAGAAAACATGGCCTGACGTGTCCCTTCCCTCTGCCAAATCCCAGACTGGCATTCCAAGCCCTTTGCTACCCAGCCTAGTGATGAAAGGAAATCATCCTGATGGCAATGAAAGGGGACCCACCCTCACCAGGGTTCCACTAGGACTGTGTGTCCAGGGGGAAAATCCCCACCTCTCCCTGCTGGCCACAACGTGTGCCAAGCCACAGTCCCTCTCCAGCTCAGAGCCAGGGCCACGGGATGTTGTTTCACTACTGGCTCATGCGAGTTGTAAATGAGAAACAGATGCTCCCCTGGTTTGGAGAAGCCAGTAACTTAAACTGCTGCCTCATAAACCTTTTTAGTGGCACTTTTCCTTATATATATTTTATTTTATTTCTAACGGGGACTTTCACGGATTAACAGCCAAGAGTGATTTTAAACTCCATCAGCCAGAGAGCAGCTACCTTGGGGTGGGAAGAAAAGCCCTTTTCTGCAGTGGAGTGGGTTTACAGGCTGGAAGGGCATAACCTAGTTCCCACAGACCCTGGTACTGTGGATACAACCCCCATCTCAGCCTTTGTGCTACCACCAGCAGACTCCTAGGATTCCTGGCATTTTCCATCCACTCCCACCTCTTCCAAGCTGACTCTCCACACACATTCCTTCCTCCTTGTTATGCACCACACACCTGTGGTGCATAACTTCCACTCAATATCTGGCTGCATTTAAGGTTTTGCATTTAACCTCCAAGCCCCATGGAGGACCAACAGGAGACAAATGTCTCCACTCCAGAGAGATCCCCAGCCTTGTGGAACGCCCGTGTTTGGAAGGAAAAGCATCCTGGAGCTGCTGAATCTTTTATCCCATTCTGACTGAAAACAAAAAAATCTCCAGTCAGATCACCAGTGGGAGAACCTCAGTGCACAGTCCTGAAAATAATGAATATGTTATGGACCATTATCCTCCCTGGCCAGCGCCATCCGTGAGGCGACTGCTAAAGAAACGCTCCTGCCTTCGGAGACAGGGGAGAGGACTTACATTTCCAGATCTGCTCTCTGGTGCTGAAAATGCTGGTAGCAGAAATTGTTCTGCCGTCATTAGAGATGAGTGGGACATAATAGATTTATTTTTATTTTTTCCCTTTGGTTCCAGTGGAAGAAAAATGTCACACTGGGATTGCGGTGCAGGCGAGGCAGCCAGCCCGTGAGCCAGGCAGTGCTGGCTGACAGCTACAGTGATCACACTAATAAGGGATATACATTTTGGGATGGAGTGATACGTAGGGAGATGGAAAACCCGGGATGCTCGTGGGGAGCCACACTGCTGCGGGCAGTTGCTGCTGAATTTATCAGATGAGCGAGCGAAGCCGCGGGAGCTGCGGAGGGCACGAGGCAGCTCGGCCACTGCACGCCTTGTTGGAGCCCCTCTCCTTCCTCTCTCTGCCATTCCCATCCAGCCTCATTGCTCAGCTTGCAGGTCTTTGGGGTTTTTTTTTTGTAATTTGTTTTTAAAATTGCTGCTGCAGTGACGTGCACCCACAGTGCTGCTCACCCACATCCCTGCTCACCCAAATCCCTGCACACCCAAACCCTGCACACCCAAACCCTGCACACCCAAATCCCTGCTCACCCACATCCCTGCTCACCCAAATCCCTGCACACCCAAACCCTGCACATCCAAACCCTGCACACCCAAACCCTGCTCACCCACATCCCTGCACTCCCAAGTCCCTACACATCCAAATCCCTGCACATCCAAAACCTTGCACACCCACGTCCCTGCACACCCAGCCCTTCCCATGGAGAGTGTGTGAGAGGGTTTGGGTCTCCTGTGGGTGCTCCTGCAGTAGCACCCTGGTCCCACACTGCACACACAGAGCTGGATGGTGATGATGCTGCAGGAAAACAGCCTGGCACACTGGTTTGGCCATTCACCACCCCTTCTACCTGTCCCCTGATCTAAAAGAGAGCGCTGACATGAATTATTTTGTTAGGGGTGTATCATCAGCTTTAGCAATGCCTCTCTCAATGCTAATTCCCCCTATAGGAATTTTGGGGTGAACTGGGAAGTGGTTGGCTGCACCAGTCCTGCTGCTGGGAGCAGAGCTGTGTGGCTGTGGCCAAGGTTCCTTGTGGTGGTAAATAACAAGAGCATCCCTGGTTTGTTGGGCTCAGCCTGGGTGCTCCATTCTGCATTTCATCCCCAGGATGAGCTAAACATCCAGAAAACACCAAATAAAAGGGAAACTGCAGCCGGTGGAATATACTATTTGTTCCATAATCAGTTTACTTTGTTTTTTAATTCATGAGAAGTAAATCCTGCAGTGAGTTAGAAAGGCCATTATTGCCTCCTCTTGCTAAACAAACACGCCGAATCCTCTCATTATCCTTCTTGACTTCCCTACGCCAGAATAAACACAAATCAGAAGATCTGCTGGAGAAAGACAAGGCTCCAATGCATGAGTGGCACAGACTCTCGGGGAATATTGTGCCTATGAAGTATCATCTCACACAATTTACAAAGACATTTTATGCTTCTCCAACACTTTTTAGCCTCAAAGATTCCAAGGTCTATAAATACCTTAAAGACCCGCAACACGCAGCTGTCTCTGGAGCAGAACAGAGCACCCATGGTTATTATTTGTGTTTAACTGAGCAGTTTTAGTAGGTCAAACCTTCTTGCTCTTATTTGGAAAAAAATTGCCTAGAAATCGCAGGCAATTCTTTTGACTAGGGGATTTAGCCCAAATGGCAGAAAATAGACTGTTTTCATACTTTTCATCTTAAAAAAAACTCCAAACTCTCCACAAATGTTAACTCGCTGCACATATTTTAAAGTTTCAAACATAAACGAATCTGGCACGTGAATGTAAAGCCCTGGCTCGCAGTTGTATTCCCAATGATATAAATTACAGGCCCTGTCACTCATGGAAACACATTATCCTTCATTTCTACCACTGGAAAGGAGAGCAGACCTTGCTCCTTAGAAACCAGACATGAAAGAAAGGCAGCTGGAGCCAAACCTTTCTCCCTGCTGAATTCCTTCCCAACAGCACTAGTGCTGAGCTCTGTGCTGAACACACGTGCTGTAACCTGGGTCTTCTCCATTAATTTGTGTTATTTACAGCCAGGGAAGGCTGGAGAGCTGCTTTCCCTTCCAGAAACAACCCTTTGTGTACCAGAGGTGAGCACAGCAGCAATTCCCTCACACATGGACAGGTTACAGGTGGGAACACTTCCCTCTGTTCCCTGCAGCCCTCCAGAGCTCTGCCTTCCAAACACCAAACACTGCAGGTTACACACCCCATAAAGCTAGAGATGAAAAAAAGCATTGCCAATAAGCTCAAAGATGAGTTAATTTTGCTGAATCTGGGGGTTTTGTTACTATTTCAGGCAAACCCTGTGGCCCAGCAAAGTCTTTTGCTGATTTTGGTGGCCTGAGATGTGGCTCTGAGTTACCTCCTGCTCATCACAGCTCCCATACAGGTATTCAGCACTTGGGATTGTCAGGACAGACATGAGGAATGCTTAATTTGGGGTTATTTCCTTCAAGGCACATCAAGCAGCATTCAGCATCCAAAGGCACAGCCAGGGGCAAAGGCATTGCTCTAAAATCAATGGAAATTTAAAGGAGTCGGAGCTGAAATCTGGCTCAGCACTAAACTCCCAGAATCTGAAATGCTCCATCCCCAAATCAGCATCCCACATGTGGAAATGGCATTATCTGCACACAGTGGACATCAAAGAGGGATGGCATCCCACATTCTGGGCAGCTAATAGGATTTATTTGGTTCTAGCTCTCCACTAGGGTGGGGTGTAAGGATATATTTATGCATCTATATTCCTCCTCATCTGAAAGTTTCAAACATTTAGAGACATCTTATAGCCTTGCACAGACACAAACTCAACCACCTTAGACACATTAAAATGATACCACTGGCCTGATCTGAAGCTTTGGAAAGTGAGACAATCAGTGCTCCACAGCCATGAGACTGGAGAAACTCTGCTTTAGTGGGAGCAAGTCACCCCCAGACCTTTGCATTCCCGTGGCTCTCTGGATGGCAATGTCCAAGCAGGCACATTCTGCTGACAAATGAAGGCTGAGGCTGAGAAAAGGCTGTTGCTTATCTAGTTATTAACTCCTAAAGAACTGCCTACCTGGAAATGGAGACCTCAGAAGAGCTGGGTTTACCCCATGTCAGAAACTTCCCAGGAGATGGAGGATATAGGAAAAGCCAACTTTGTCCTGGAAGATCCCTCTGTTTCAAAGGCTGTGAAGGGCTTTGTGTTTATCTACCTGTGACCCCAAACCATGTTTTCCATATTTTCACTTTTCCAAATACAACAGCATGATGCAGAGCAGGGATGTGCCAGTCCAGGGGCATCTTTCCTAGTGTCTCACCAATGTCTCTGGTTATCACTGATAGTTTCAGAGTCCAGGACAAAGCACCAACCCACATTCTGGGTTGTCCTCTGCATCCTCCACATGTTCCCCTGAGCTTTGCCCTTAGAACTGAGTAAACAATTCCTGTTGACGGGGCAGGTGGAGGGATGGAAAAACCCTCTAAGCTGTATTTTCATGGAAAGCAGGACAAAAAAGCAGCATTTTGCTCAGTCAGTACAGCCAGAAGATTGCAAGGAGCAATGGCAGAGCTCATGAAGAAGGGCTTTCTCTCCCCCATCACCTTGAGAAGTGACTGAGGCTTTGAGCTCTTTTTCCTCCTCAAGACAGACAACTCCTAAGAGCATCAAAGGGAGCTTGTTACACACGGAATCCCACTGGGACACAAATTCTGATGGGCCAGGAGTGAAAGGGAATATTCAAGATATTTTCTCTTAAATTAAATATAAAGGCACGAGAAAATTTCCAAGCCCCTGTGAACACGTGTGTGACTCTTACGTAAGGAGAGGCACATGGGACTGTAAGTAGGGCAGCAGGCTCTGGGCTGGCACTGCCACGGTGATCACCAGCCCCAAACACCACTGGGAAGGGAGTGATGGTAAGCACAGGCAATTTCCTAATACATCAGGCCATGACACAATGAGAACATTGTGATCTGAATTGTTTTAGGAGAGGAAACGCTTTATGAGGCATTTATTTCATGTCTGTGTTAGCCGCAGTGAATGAAGTGCCCGTAATAAAGGCATTAGCACTGCACTGTGTGCAATCCACGGGCCTTAAATAAGCAAACAAATTCATTTGGGTGGCTGGGTTTGCCTAGTTCTGAGGTCTGGAGAAGTCATGATGAACAGTGGGGTGTCTGTATCATTATCATCAGCCCTTATCAAAAGTAATCCCCAGGAAGGTGTTAGATATCACAAAACATCCCCTGGTAAGGAACAGCCTCTACAAGAGGAAGATGACAGAGGAAGTTCCTCGGAGACACCACGGTGCTGTGATCCCAGCAGGCACTGGCAGAGAGACCAGCTCCTCCATTCCCTCCCCTCAGGCAAGTCCTGTGTGCTCCCAGGAGAAAAACAGAGATAATGGGATTGTCCTACTTTACCAGAGACTTGTCAAACACTTCTGAGATCGTGGGGTTGAAGACCTGCAGAAAGGAGAACTACAGTTGTAAAGCCTGGGAAGGCGGTGATGCTTTGAGTGTGAAGGAGAAAAACCCCCACATCACTCAAGAGGAGGAGAAGCAAAGGATGTTCTTTCTCTTGGAACCTTGAAAGGAAGTTTCTTGACTTTGAACTGGATTGAGAAGGCTTTTGGTTTGTCCTTGGGGTGGATGTTTCTCCTTGGGCATTCACTCCAATCCCTTGCTGGCAGCAGTGCCTGCTCCCAGTCACATTGCCCATCCCTTGGATCTTGCAGATTCCCACTGAGGTATTTACACAAGCAGTTCATAAAAGTCTCTTGCCTTGTACCTCCTTGTCTCCTGGCAGCATTTTGACCAGGGAGACCCATGAGTTAAGTTTACTATTGGTTTAGCAGCAACTTGGTCATTTATTTTTTAGCAATTCAGCATCTACTCCACTGACTGATCTCTTCTGCTATTCTCAGTCTCCATTACTCACTGATAAGGCTTGGTCCTGATGCTGGCAAACCTTCCTCTCCTTTCTTTTTCTGATATTTGTAGATGTCCTCACTGCTGCCTTTCCCATTTTCCAACACATTCAGGATTTTCAAAGCACCTTTAAAACCATTTTCCCCTTGCAGCTTTAGTACCTACATTCATTTCAAGTGCCACAAAGATACATGTAAGGGCAAAGACCAGGACCCTGCCAGCATTTGTAGCTGCTCTGGACTTCAGGAACATGAAGCAGGGAGCAGCCTGGGAATCAGACACCATAGGGATGCAGGAACCCCACACCAAGGGGTTAGTGGTAATCAGCAATCAGCAATTTGTGCTAACAAACCCCTTTCCCCCACGGATCCCTCTGCCCTGGGACAAACAGAAGAGCTGGCAAAGCCATTAATGGGCTGAGCCTCTTCCGACTGTTAAAAGCATTTTTGGATTTGAGCCCCACACCTTTTATGAACTGCTAAGAGAGATGGCTCCTGGTCCACAGTGCTGGAACCCAAACCAATTCTCTTCTCCAAATTCTGGGGCTGTGCACGTTGGTAATTCCCTTCTTAATCAGTTTACAGTCAGGCTCCTGCCATAAATTCCAGACCTGCCAACACAACCCAGTGAATAATCTCACCAAGACCTGCTGGCCAGCAGGCATAACACACCCCTGCACACAACCAGAGCTGCTGAAAGGTGCTGGGTTTGGAGGAGTCTTTGAGAGCCCTGAAGGAAAACACTACAGTAATTATCATTATTAAAGAACCTAGGCATTCCCACACAGCAGAGGTGGGGTCAGCTTTGGTGTTCAGGTTAAGAACATCACAAGACTGACAGTCTCCTGCTACGCTCCTTTAAAGCTGCATCTGCACTTCTCGATGGAAAGTCAAAAAACCTCACATAAGCATCGGCTATGCTACTTGTGCCACGGAAAAGCAAAGAATAAAGGGATGAAATCGCAGTCTGGTACCTCAGAGACGTTGATCCTTCCCTCCTGAAAGGAGCACGTGGTGGGGTCGTGGGTGCAGAGGTTCCTGTACTTGCACCAGTGGCAGCGGAACGCGCTGTTCACACAGGACAGGCACCTGGGGGGAGAAAGGAGAGCTAAGCACAGAGCTTCTCCCCTTGGGAGGTCTGTAGGGTTATAGACAGGCCCTGCCAGAAGTCCAGGCTCAGGGTCCTTCATGGGAAATTAATTTCTTTGGAGGGATGTTTTGATACAATAAAAATAACAAACAGGTTCAGGAAAACACACACTCAAAAGTGTCTTTAGGCAGCATTCACAATTCATTCTGTAATAAAATGCAAGCTGGGATTTATTGCACATCATTGGATTTGCATAGAATAAAGCACGACATTGCACAGACAACAGGCTTGATTTTTAGTTTCCAGAAAGTGGAAAACAAGGCAAGCTTGGTGAAAATGGGATCAGTTGTTTTACAAGTCAGGAATGCTTCAAGTCAACGGCAACACTTCTGCTTGGCCTTGGAGTGCAAAGAGTCCAGCAGGCCCTTTTGATTCATGGAGGAAAAAAATAAACTGTTTATGAAATGTTTTTGAAAGAACACAGACCCTTTTCAGACCCAGAGGGCCCAGCTGCCAGCAAACTGCTGGGTGGGTTTTGTTCCCCACTAACTGCTGCCAGATAGAGGCATGACCCGTGACAGCTGCTAATATTTACAGCAGCCACCTCCTCCATCTCCCAGGCCACCCCTCCGTGCCACGGGGCAGCCTTTTGGTGACAGCAGTAGGAGCTGTGCCCATGGCATTCAGCTCTGTGTCATAACCTGTGGCCCCAGAGATTGTGGGGCTGCCTGGGGTGGGCAGGGATGGGCTGGAGCAAGCCCAGGGTCCGTGCAGCCAGATTCCTGGCTTTAAGCAGGAAACTCTGGGAAAGAAGGAAAACAGGTCTCAGCAGCTCTCTTGCCAGCTGGGCACAGGGACCAGGGCAATGCCTCTTGTGAGCTGCTGCCACGAGAGTGGGTTTTAATAACTCAATTGTATTCTCCTTCTGATGCATTCGTAGTGACCTTAATAGCTGAGGAAGCTTATTCTAATCATGCACATGCAAATCTGGGGGAGAACACCAAGTGCTGCGAGCTTATTTAATTACTCATTTGTCTGACCCATTTCTGCCTCCCTTTGGCTCTGCAGCACTTCACCCACCTGCCCTCACCTGGCCTGGCCCTGCTGTCCATCTGGGACTGGTGGGGCTCCCTGCTTTCCCCTGAAGGAGGAGGATCTCCCTGACCACCCAGGCCAATGGCTTGGTTTGGCACCTCTCACTGCTCTGAGGTTTCTGTGGCTTCCTGGCTGCTGCTTTCAACTCTGCCCAGCCCTGGCAGAGGGACAAGGGGCTCCTGGCAGGATCCTGAGCTCCCAGACCTGCACCAGGTCACCACCTTTGCTTTTTCATCTTGATCCAGCTTTCTTAAGAACCACTGTCTTTCCTTTGCTTCAGAAAGTGCATGTCTCCAGCTCATCTAGTCCTTATTAAAAGACACATAACAGAGAAGGTTCCCTGACCCACCTGCAGCTCCCTGGGGACACAGAATTCATACACCTGAGCACTGAACCACCTCACCCCGTGGGTTCCCAACAGCTGGATCCACCATGGGAGGGTTCACAGCACCAGTGTGCAAAAGCAGCATGTTCCTGTCCATCCCCAATCCCCTCCTTCCCCTCTTTCCCTAATGCCACCTTCTTGAGACACCACAGCCACCACTGCTGCCACACAGCCCCAAAGGGCTCTGCTGCTCCCTAGACACCCTCCCCATTGCCATAAAGAGCCTCAGGATCAATAGGTTCTCTCCTCTCCCTTGGCTGAGCCCTGGATTCCTGCCTCCTTTTTGCACGCTGCGATTCATCCCTGCCAGGCTGGCTCGTGCCCTTGTTGAACTCCCTGATAACAAGTCTGGGGTGATGTAAGTGCTGCAGAATTTACCACCCTGTAAGCACTTTATCTCCAAACAAGAGCTGGGAGAAAGGCATGGCCAGATGCAGCCAAAGGACAGGCCAGGAAGGATGTATTGCCTCTCCTGATTCAAACCTCAGCTCCTCAGTGAAAACAGGGGTCCCTGGAATGTCATTCCTCACGCAAATTCCAAACCAGGTGAATGCAGAGGAGCCTGGAGGGACTGCAAGTGCTGGTAGCAGAGGAGAGGCTGGTGCTGCTCAGCCTGACAGAAGGACAGGGACCTAAGGACACAGCTGTGCATGAGGGGTAGCACGACAGGAGGCAGAAATCCTTGGGATTATGGACAGAGAGCACCACAGGCAGCAGGGGGGCACCGAAGGACTCACAGGGCTCCTGTCATACCTCTGCTCTGTGCCATGGCTCACAACAAAATTAAAACACAAAATGAATGCATGCCTAGAAAAACCACAGGCCAGCCAAGCCCATCAGCACACAAACCCTCTTCCAAGTGCAGCACGAAAGGCCATGTAGCTTGAGGCTTCACATGCAGCACAGAAGGGCTGGGAATGACCCTGCACTGACACTTGGTGGCTCCAGCAGCAGACCAGGCTCCGGGGCAGTGCTGGCAGCTGCCCCTGCCACAGGAGGTGCTCCCAGCCCTGTGGTCAGCCCTGCCATTCCCCATCCAGCTGCTGGCAGGCCCTGCCCACAGTCCATTCTGCTGCTTTAGAGCTTGCTTTGTTTCCAGGGAGAAAGCCATAAACGTTTCAGGTCTGTAAATGTGTTTTTAAGGCCAGCCAGCTGCCTGCTACCTTCCAGCAGCAGATGTGCCCCTGGGGGATGTATTTCCATGATCCTCGACAGCACCAAGCCCTCCAGCTCTCCATGGAGCAGCCCCCTGTGCCTGAGACATGCCTGGGCTGCAGCCCACCCTTCTCTGCCTGCAGCCCACCCTTCTCTGCCTGCAACTCACCCTTCTCTGCCTGCAACTCACCCTTCTCTGCCTGCAGCCCACCCCTTCTCTGCCTGCAGCCCACCCTTCTCTGCCTGCAGCCCACCCCTTCTCTGTCTGCAGTCACCTTCCCCTGCCTGCAGCCCACCTCCTGCTGCCTGAAGCCCATCGTGCTGCCTGCAGCCACCTCTCCCTGTCTGCAGCCCACCTCCCAATACCTGCAGCTCCCAATACCTGCAGCCCACCTCCCATCACCTGCAGCCCACTTCTCCTGCCTTCATCCCACCTTCTTCTGCCCTCATCCCACCTTCTCCTGTTCTCATCCCACCTTTTCCTGCCCTGGTCCCATCTCCCCCTGCCCTCGTCCCACCTCACACTACCTGCAGCCCCCTCCCATTGCCTGCAGCCCCCCTGCCCTGCCTTCCCCCGCTGCCTGTGAGGCTGTTTCCGAGTTCTCAGTTGCAGGATCGCGCAGCTTGGGGGCACCAGCAGGTTAAGGTTGTTCCAGGCTCACTCCACCTGTGCCTCACAAGGCACAGAAAGCTCCACAGGCACCCAGAGTTCGGAGAAGACATGGACTGGTGGGCTCCCCTTGTATCCTCCCCGTGTCTGGTGGCTGAGCCAAGCTCTGTGATAAGCCCCCCACTGCTGGTCAAGGAGCCCAGCACCCATTTCCCAGGCTTTTTGTCTAGTTTTTGGCTCTGCTGGGTGAGGGAAGGGAGCACTCACAGCTGGTGGGCACTGCAGTTGTAGAACTTGAACTCTGTGCTGACGAACGTCCTCCCCGTCTCCTGCGACTTCAGCTGGAGCACCACGCCGAACCAGTCTGGGGATGCAAACCAGAGCCCATCAGAGCCAGCAGGAATGATGGGAGCCCCAGCAGACAGGGGGGCACCCACTGAGCCCCCTGCTGCTGGGGTACCAGGTGGACTGAGGCTGCTGTCATTCCCTGCTCCCCCAGCCATCAGGACCCCCACCCGCACCCCCCTTGGCTGGACCCTGCCCTTGAGCACCCCAGCAGTGCCTCCAAACCAAAACAGGCTTGATGGCAAAGTGCATTGAAGACACGGGGGCTAAACACTGCTGTGGGTCACAGCTGAAACGGTTTTGGAAGCTCACCCCGTTTCCTAAAGGATTCAGCCTCCAGTATAAAAATCCAGTCTATTCTGAGGAGCAGCCCGAGACTGGAATCACAGAAGTGTTTGGGGTGGAAGGGAAAGATCATGGAAGGGCATGTTCCCCCTTGCCATGCCCTCAGGATATCCTTACTCCCCATCGTTTCTGTGGTTCCAATTGCCCAAAGCATCTCCCTGTATTTCAGATCCCCAGCTGAAGCCAGTTTCCTTCGCCCTTGTTTATACTTCATCATTTCATATAATCATAGAATGGTTTGGGCTGGAAGGGACCTTGAAAATCATCTCATTCCAATCCCCTGCCATGGGCAGGGACACCTTCCACTAGACCAGGTTGCTCCAAACCCCATCCAGCCTGGCCGTGAACACTTATAGGCATGGGGATCTACAGCTTTTCTGTGCAACATCTCTTATAATCCTCTCCTAGAACAGGAGACACTGCTGGAAACAAGGGAAGCACCAGGGAAGCTCTTCAGGAGCCTCAGCACTGGGTTAATTAAGAGCAGATTGCTCTTTTGGAATTGCTGTGGGGAAGTCTATCCCAGCCCTGCTACCGTGGGACTCTGGGTCCCCAGTGTTCACTGACTCTCAGGCTCCATAGAATGCCTTAGAAATACAAAGATATCAGCAGGGAAGCACCGTTGACACCTGGAAGGATGCCAAGGAGAAAATGAGTTTTAAGCGAGTAGCATTTTGGTTATGGGAAGAGAAAATATGACAGCAGTGACATTAATGAAGAAACAACCCAAAGATCAGGACCAAAAAATGGAAACTGCATCCACCTACTTGTGGGTGCTCAGCCAGGCTGACGGGAGGGCTCCTGCTTTCCAGGCTCACCCAGGTTGGCAAGGCTGAGAGCCCCTGCCCACTCGTGAGCCACCCTGGAGGGGACAGACGGCTCCTGTCCTGTCTTGGGAGCTGTCTGGCAGTTCAGGGAGGGTGTGAAGACAGGGCAATCATGTGCTGCTGCCTGCTCCCAGTCTATCCTTCCCTGTGTGGGATGCATTTCTAAAGGATGAAGCACATTTAGCTCCCTGGGTTCAGTAGTCTTTGAGAGGAGCATGAATTTCCCCCAAAGGCTCTGCCCCACTCAGCAGATACTTCCAAACCTACGCAGCACTGTCTGGTGGCACAGACACCACCAGAAGTCAGCTACTTACCTTGGTCCACAGGGATGGCAGGGACATCTTTTGCTGGTGGTGACACACACACCACTTGGCTGCCCGAAACCTGCCCTTCCACCTCCGTCAGGTTTCCAAAGAGGCAGGTGACGCCGGCTGACAGGTCGGGAGCATCACTCACCAGCAGGCTGAGCTGCAGCGGGGACAGGAGCAAACAGAACAGCCAGAAAATCAGTTAGCAGGCAAATCTGCCCAGGTTTCCTTTGTATTTCCAGTCCCTGCTGTTTTCCCATTCCATACAACCCCCTTAAATTACTCACCTGCCCACGGGAGGTGGCCAGATGCCCCTTAATGAGAAGGGGAGGAGGAAAAATAAAGCCAAGGAGCAGGTCTTTATGGATTAAAAAACCACCTCACTGAGCCTTTGGGCACTGCAGGTCAGGAGTGGTGGCAAGGGCAGCTTTTAGTGCCCTGGTTGCCCTACAGGAGCATCGCCACCCCCAATGCCTGGGAAGCAGCAGCAGTGTGTTCCCTCTCCTGCACGACAGCAGCAGTGACCATCCCAAAACCCCTGAGCTTAAACCACCTCCTGCCCCACGGAATGAACAGGAGAGACCACCCTGCCCCGTGGCCATCAGGAATGAGCAAGTCCCCACTGACCCCATCACAGATGGGGACTGTCCCCATGGCAAACAGCTGCCTGGAGGGGTGGCTGTATCCCAGCAGCCCCACACCATCTCCACATGGAGTGTCACGGGGGTATGCCAGGATGGGGAATCAGCAAGGCCAGGACCCAGCTGCCACGGGGTGCTGGGGGGCTCCGGGAGCAACAGCTGGGATGCTTCGGCGAGGCAGCCCTGAGCACAGCTCACAGATGAGCTTGTTGGGAAACAAAGCCCTTCCTTTCACCGCCTAATGAAACCAGACCAAGAGAAATGTGAGCTGAGGCCCAAGGGGAAGGGGGATTTGGTCCTGCCACCCCCTCTCCTGCTTCGTCCCCGGCTCGGATGACCCCTTTGCTCCCCAGTCCCGCTGCGAGCCTGACTTCATGAGAAAACATTTGTGCCAACGGGAAGGGAGAAAGGCTGGAGAATGGAGTGTTCCCTGGGAACCTGGAAAGTGCTGGAAGTGCCTGTGGAAGTGCCCCCCGTCCCTCTTACCGGGAGGCTGTGCTCGGACACGGAGATGCTGCTGGGCTGCACCGTGACGCTCATGCACTGGCTGATGCTGCCTGCGAAGCGGAACGGCTCGTGGGCTCGCTCACAGCTGTCCCTCGGGGAGCACCTGCCAAACACCACACCTGTCAGAGCACGGAAAACACCCGGGCAAGGTGTTCTGCACCGGGACCTGGCGGTGCTCTGCGCCGGGAACAGGTATGGGGCACTGGGTTAGGACCAAAGGGCACTGAAAGGACTCTGTCAGCAGAGGAAAGACAAAGCACAAGGATGTCGTCAGCAGTTCCCAGTCCTGCCTGCACTGGGACACAATCCAGAGCTCCAAGTTGCATGTGCTGGGGGTGCCAGCGGGTGCTGGGGGTGTGGGGTGAGCCAGGAACTCTGCAGCCCATAAACTCTTCAACTGCACAGAAACTACACCAGAAAACAATAACAGGCACGAACAAAATGGTGCCTCTATTCTGAATGCAGCAAAACCACACAGTTCACTAATCACCTCCTCCTGGAGCTGAGGGGGGAGACACAGCCAGGAATGGGACTTTCCAGCTGCTGCCAGCGGTGCTTGGCTGGTTTTCATGCCTTAAGCTCCCAGCTCTCTCCCATTCCCACCAGCAGGAATGCAAAACCCTGAGCATGCCAGACTTACTAGGACTGCTCCTAGCATGCTGTGTGCTCCAGGATGGCTCATTATCCCTGTTTTTCTATTGCAGGTGTCCTTGGAGTAGAGTGAAATTCAGTTGCTTCCAGCACAGAACCCACTGGGAAACTAAGGAAAAATTATCAGTGTTTCAAACCAGATATCTGAGGCTGCAGCACTGGCACCCCTCCATGATTTACTGTTTTATGTCATTTGGGGAAAACCCTTTTCTTCCAACCCCTCTCCCTGGGTGCAGATGACATATTTGTATTTTATGTTAATGTTAATGGTTAAAAAGCCATCAGCAAACTTTGTCACTCTTCACTCACTGCTGATCTTGGACCCCATTTCACAAAGGCCAGCAGGTCAAGCTGCTGTCCCAGTCCCAGGTGCCACCAACAAGCTCCCTCTGACAGTTTCTGGAGTGGATGTGGCACCTGAATTAACAAGGTGCTGCTGTCACACTGCTTGTTTTCCTGGCTCCCTGTGGAGCAGCTCCAGCAGTCCCAGACACACAAACACCTCAGCAGAAACACCTCCTGCCCACGAAGAGGCTGCATTTTGCCATCTGACCACTGGCAAGTGCCTGGCAAAACCTGGCTCTGGAATAGGATCATTATTCACAGAGAAGCTGTGGCTGCCCCATCCCTGGAAGTGTTCTAGGTCATGTTGGATGGGGTTTGGAGCTACCTGGACTAGGAGAAGGTGTCCCTGCCCATGGCAGGGGAATGGAACAAGACGGTCTTTACAGTCCCTTCCAACCCAAACCATTGTGAGATTCTGTGATTCTATGAAACAGTGGGACTACCACACTCCTTGTGAGGCTGTTTGTTTTAGATTAAGATTAAGAGAAGTCTCCACTTTCCCTTTCCAAACCACCTGTGTGATCCCTGGCAAACGCTGGTGCTGCTCTCCTCATCCTCTCACTTTTTCTATCTTTTCCATTGGAGTATAATGGAGCTAAATATGAATGCTGCCAAAGGAAGAATTATCGAGGTTTAAGTGAATCTGTAAGATAGCTTTAAAGTGAGCTCTTGACTGGAGCCTTTATCTCATTGACTCACTGGAATGGCTCTTTTTTATCATACTATTTATGGCAACAGCCCTAACAGAGATAAATAAGTCTATAGACAATAACACACTTGCAGAGAGCAGCGCATGGAAGTCTTGCAGGTTTGAGATCCCACTGGGCTGGAGAGACTCTTTAACAATTTCCTTGAGGGCTCTGATCACTCCCAAAGAGCACTTGCTGCTTGTAGAAGAGAAAGAGCAAAGAATCTGCTCTCCATGCAGAGGATGGATTTGCATGGGAAGCAAACCCTGGCAGGGAGGACACAGCAGAGGCTCCAGGCAGGAATGGGCTGCTCAGCCATGGCCTGCTGCCCCAGGGACCCCCAGGTGAGAAGAAGGGCTGTCCTGCAGAAGAATGAGCATCCTGCTGGTTTTTAGCACCTTCTCAAATGTCCTGCACTCAGAATTCCTCAAATCCCAGTGCAAGGCATGCACTGCTCACGGTCACCACCCCACCAGCCACTAGTTTTTGGGAGTTAACAACCTGCTTTGGGATTCTCCTGGTTCAGCTTCATGGCCAGAGCCTCCAGCATGACCAGCTCCTGCTTCAGAGCCCACTGATTTCTCATAGCTCATCCATCAGCATTGCTACAACCACAGTCCTTGAATTCCAGGTATGCAAACACCCCCTGTGCCACAGAGCCTTTAGCCTCACTCAGGCCTCCAAGAGACAGCACCACACAATGAGCACACAAGGAAAGCTGTATTTAATATTGGATAATGGAACAGCCCAGGACAACCCAGAGCCTCTTACTTTTCCTTTATTCCTTACTATTCCATTATTTCCTTCCTCTCTGGCTGGTGGTGTGGAAGGCAGGACACACAGCCTGATGCCTCCTGGGATGGGGTGATCTCTCCATCTCTCTCATGTCCATCCATACTTGCTCAGATCCCAAAGCCAAGGAGCAAAACCCCACAACAAGCAGTGGGGAGAAACATCTGGATTTCAATCCCCAACAGACACTCAGTGCTGGTGTGTATCAGCCCCACACTTGCTCAGGCCACCAGCCTGTTTCTTGTTATTTCAAGGACAAAATCATCTCCTCTTCTGCCCCCTCATCCTTTTAACACACCCTCCTTTTAGCCATCTTTCACAAAACACAGTTTGAGCATCATACCCTGACCCGCCAACCTTCCACTGAGCAGCTGGTCCAGCTGGAGGAATGTGTAAGAATTAGGGGGGAGAGATGACAAATTAAATACAAACACTCAAGCACTTGGGGCCTCCAAATAAATATGGCCGAGGCTTCAGGAACAGCAAGATAAACTCAATTATTTACACCTAAAACAAAAGCTAAGAAATGATCATTGCTCCAAAGTGCAGATGCTTGAAGGGAGAGTTGAGAAATACCACCAGGGAAGGAACCCTTGTTGGGAATAGTTTAATGCTGAAATGTCATGGCCAAAAGGGCAGAGGAAATGACACTTTTCTCTCCTCTTGACACTGAGGGTTTTCTCTCTGCAAAATGAAGATAACAACCTTTACCTGCTTCCCAGGTGGCTTATGAAGATTCAGTTCATTAGCATTAGGAAAGTGCTCGGTGATCCTTGCAGAGGAGCTGCTGCAGGAGGCTGAAGAGCACACCAAGCACACCCACCCACAGGTAGTGAATGCAGCATCCCCATCCCACCCTGCACAGCTCTCCCAGCCTCTGGAAAGGCACACAGGGAAGAGCCAAAGGGATGGGAATCCCTAGGGATGGAAGTCACTCCTTCTGACAAAGCAGCTGTGATAGTAAAGACTTTCAGACACAACTGCACATAGGGTGGCTTAGCTTTAGGGTTGGACAGGCTTGTCTGAAAAGGAAAAAGCTAAATAAACCAACCCAAATGATGCCCAGGGTGCCCTGGGGTGCTGCTGGTGGGATGCTCAGGGCTCTGCTGCTGCCCTCAGCCCCTGCCTGTGTGGAGCTGGAGGGATGCTCAGGGCCAGGGGCTGAGCTGGTTCTCCGGCACCTCCCCAAGCGTGGGCAATAAGCTAAAGAAGCTGCGGGGAGCTGGTTTGCACCCCAAGGTGCCAAATCCAGGCCGGATTTGCACAGGAGCCTGGTGTTCCCTGCTCCCCTCCAGCACCTGCTCCTCAGGCAAGTGGCCAAGTGCTGCTGTGCGGGTCCCTGAACTCTGCCTCCCCCCATTTCCACGCTTTCCATGCATTTAACGGGGCTGCTCTGCAAGCTGGCACTCGGCCGGAGGGATTTCTATTCCTCTCCTCCAGCCTCCTCGAGGCTTTCCCCTCCTCCCCCGATCCGCCTCTGCCTGGTGGTCTCCCTTCCGCCTTAGGAAGTGATCCTTATTATGGCAGGGGAGAGAAAGGAAGGGCACGGACACCTCCTGAATGCAGAGAGCATTTCCTGGAGCTCCCCACAAAAAAAACACCCACCCTTGGCCCTCTGTGCCTGGTGATGCACATGGGGGGCTGCCAGCCCCCAGCCCCACACTCCTGACTCCCATGGGGAATGGCTGGAGCACAAGCCCTCTGACCTTTCCTTGCAGCATTTAAATATCTCTTCCTGATGCATTGAAAAGGGCTCAGTGCTCTGCTCTGATGCTGTAACCTCACTGAAAGCAAGTCCCACTCATATAATCAAGTCTACGGTTGCCTTTTAAAAATTCCCCATTATCTGGGAATTGCAGCTTGGGCAAGCAGGAGTGTGCAAAACACGAGGCCTCCATTCCCACCAGTTTAAATTCTGGTTTTCCATCGTGTCCACATCCCCCTCTCCATGTAGTGAGTGACCCACTGCTCCTAAAGCAGGAGCTTATTTTCCTTTACCTCTCCACAGGAGCTCAGGGATTTCCAATGGCATTCACGCTGCAATGCAGGGAATGCCCAAAGAAGGGAAAAATGGATTTAAGGAACTTCACCCTAACTCGTTTAGCATGGGAGGTGCTTGGTAGCTTTGAAAGCTGCTTTTATCACCATGAAGTGGTCAAGGCTGGACTTACATGTGGTGGAGGGAGCACCAGCCACAGTGGGGGTCCCCCGAGCTCAGGCACTCCCCGCAGGTCGTGTACTGCTCGCAGGACTCCACGGGCACTCGGGACACCTGCAAGGGAAGCAAACACACGGCTCAGGGCTCCTCACACACAGCACACCAGCAAAACCAGGGCGGCTCCAGGTCCTGCTCTGCCAGCTGGAGCCACGTAACACACCAGCGATTCGCTGCCTTAAATGAATTTGTGTTCCAATAGCCAAGAATAGGAAATATTGGAGACTGAGACATGAAGTCACACTGTCCCTTGGGGTGAATCATGAGCACAGAGAGCCCCAGCTGGGCTCCCACCACCGGCGCCAGCTCGCCAGGACCCCCCGACCTCCCTGCCCAGAAATGCTCCCATGGCTGTTCCCTCCTCCCTGATTTACAGTTTGCTATCTCACACTTCCCCTGGGGGAAGCTGCTTCAGGGAGGAAAGCTGGCAGGGAATAAAGTTCATTGGGATTTTGTCAGCTTGTTTAGTCTAGGTGGGTATTTCACTGCTTGCTCCTCCTTGGCCACCTTGAGCCCTTCCAAGACTAGCATGGACTTGGCCCCCCAGGCATGACCCATCAGGGGATTCCCATCCCTCCCAGGCAGAGATGCCAGAGAGGGAAGTTCAGGTGGGAACAACCCCAAACACTGCTGCAAACCCCTCCTTGCACTTCAGGCACATGCACAAGGTCCCTGCACGAAGCTCAGTTACAGCAGTGCCCTGACCTGTTTAACAGCACTGAAAACCCCAAAGGCTCCAAAATGACACCGAGTTTTAACCATAGATCACTGCTTGACAACAACAATGACATTTTTAACCTTTTTAACCACTTTAACCTTTACCACCCTTCCCTTTGCCACCTCCAACAGGCACAGTAGGTTTGCATCCCCTGTCCTGATGCCACAGTTCAATCCTCCTGCACTGGCTCATACACACCATGAATGGAAAAAAATCCTTTCCTGTGAGGGTGGTGAGGCACTGGCACAGGTTGTGCACACCCAGGTTGTGGACACCCAGGTTGTGGACAGCCTGGACTTGTTCAAGGGCAGACTGGATGAGGCTTGGAGCAACCTGCTCTGGAAAGGGTGGAACAACCTGGTCAGGGGGGTTGGAACGCGATAAGGTCCCTTCCACCCCAAACCGTGGTGTGTTTTATGATTCTATTTACGCTTCCATCACCAAACCCTGTAAATAATTATTCCCCAGCCCTGCTTCACCAGGGCCCCAGGAGTGATGCCTGCAACTGGCTGGAAACTCAAACAACTGTCGGCATTGCACTCGCTCTGTCCGTCAAAACAGCACCCGGCTCCCAGCAGCTGGGAGGGAAGGCAGCGACCAGCAGTGAAAGGAGCAGTGTCTCACCAAACAACGGCCACTTTCACGCCAAGTGCTGTTGACACAGTGAGAACCCAGTTCCTCTCTGAAGACGACACCAATAGGGCTGCTATTCTTCTTGTTTCCTCAGCCCCTACTCAACAGCTTTTCCTGAAACAAAAAAAAATCGCCCGGGGATGGGTGAGGGGGTTTTTTTGCTGTAGTGAAGGCCATGGGATGGGTGCAGGGGGTGCTGAGAGCAAAGAGACGCTGGAGCTGGAAATGAGGGGTGTGAGGGGCAGAGTCAGGTACACCAGGAATCCATTTGGTCTGCCACAGATGGAAAGAGCTTCAGAAATGGAGAAGGTGATAGCAAAGAGACGGAAAGAAAGGGCTTGGCTGGAGAAGGTGCCTGGGATATCCTCTCGGAGTCTGAGCCTCAAGGGGCCCGTGTGATGGAATTTTACCTGCTTTGCTTCTGCCTTCTAAGCAGCAAAAAGCCCCTTAAGGACATGATAGTGGGGTGGGAGTGAGCCCAGGAGCCTGTTGATAGGCACAGCCCTCTCCCAGCATGACCCCCACCCTGCCCAGTGCTGCCACCATGCCCACACCCACCCCAGCACCAGTGGCCACCCAGCATTTCCCAGTGCAGAGCAGTGATGCAGCATCACACTGCTCCTGGGTGGAAAACTAGAAGCAAACGTGTTTTTCAAACCAAAAAAAGCATCCCGTGGGAGCTGCCATGGCTCTCATCCCCTGTGGGAGACACCAGCCACCACAGGATGCATCAAGGAAGTTCACTGGGTTTCCCCTAAAATCTTCCCAGCATGTGCTGGTGGGTTGGCTCTCACCCACCCTGGAGGTCAAGACAGCCCTTGAATCATCTGGCATTGCTGATCCCCCTCCTCTTACCCACAAAGTGAGGCTTGACAGGATCTCTCCCCGTGATTTATATGCAGCTCAGGGCTTGTTTCATGTTTGTGAGGAGCTGGATGCTCTCACAGCACTCTATAAATAACAGAGGATTTGAATTATATGAATAAGAGTTCATTAGAGATGATTTTATGTTATGCGTTCGGGTTCTTTTTCCGCTCAGAAGCTGCGGCTTCTGCACATGACAATTCTTTAAAAACTGCACAGAAATTGGGAACAATGCAAAGAGTTGCAGGGTTCCAGGCCAAATGGGACCATTTTATCCTTTCTCTGTAGTGCTGGAGAAACGCAAGGCAGAGAATTTCACCCTTTCAACCTCTCTGCAGCATTTGGGCACCAAAGCAGACCTGGCTGAGGTGTGTGGGTGGGCTTGGTCCTACCAAGCCCTGAGGGTCCCTCTGGATCAGCAGTTCCACAGCCTTGGATATGCCCTGTGCTCCCTGCCTAGAGGAAGGACTCTGACTGACTTCAGAGGGCAATTTCTTTCTCCAATACTTATTCCTGTGTCTTTGAAATTCACCTTTCATAAAAATTATTGCCCCAATATCCAAGTAAATGTTTAAATGAAGAAGTTTAAAAAGACTGTGATCAGAAACATTTAGAATTGGGAGGGTTTGCAGTATTTGCCCAGCTCTCTCAGCACTAACACATAAACCACCCCCTTACCAGCCACAGTCCAAATATCAAAAATATTCCAACCCTCCACAGAATATGTTTCATTTTAATGGACAAACAAGATAAATCCTATTAAGAGTAGGATACATCCATACATCGTCCCACACCTATCATGAACACAGAAGACTGAAAGCTGTATTTCCTTCAGAGACAACACAGCAGTAAAACATTGCTGCCCTTACTCTTCCTGATGGCAGGTTGGAAAGACTCTCTTGGCTTTAGGTATTTTTAAACTGTTCTCTGACAGCCTAATTGTCATTATGAGACCAAAGAATTTGTGCTGTTCTGGGCAGAGAAGACAAGGAACAGCAGTGCCTGCAGCTGGAAGGAAAAACAAGATGGATCAGGGAGGGGGACAGGGGACTCCCAATCCAACAACTTCCTCCCATGTCCCCTTCAGCCAACAACGAGATGAAAAAAGAGAGAATGGGGGCAAAAGAGCAGCAGAGTAGGAAGGAAAGAGTAAGAAAATGAGACAGAAAAGCACTGAAGGGAAAACCAGAAGGAAACATAAAGAAGACAGCAGAGGGATTGCTGTTGCCTCTGGTACAGCAGCGGCTGTCACTGCCACACACCAACATTCCCAGTGATGGGAGAGACCCTGCTTGGCTGCTGAGGAACCTTCCTGGGAGCCCCTGCTCACCTGCCCCTGCCCACACCCCCTCCTGTGCCCACCCCAGCAGCTCTGCTCCCCAGCCAAGGGCAACGAGGATCAGAGGATCAGCCTCGGCACATTTTATGGCTCAAGAGAGGATGGAGATGTTTCAGCAACCAGATCCAGCAGAACCAATGGAGTCTGGAGCAGTTTGCTGCCCATGGCAAGGCAGTGGAAAGGGCAGGGAGGGAGGAGAGACCCTGTCTATGAGCTGTGCAGTGTCAGCTCTGCAGGCCACAGCTTTCCAAAGGCAGGGAGCAGGAGAGGGGGGTGCAGTCACCAGCTACCCACTCGGGAACCCCAAACTGTGGCTACCACAGCACTCATGGCAGCCCCATCCCAGCAGGCACCAGCACCTCGCAGCTCTGCAGACCCAACGTGACTCCCATCTGTCACAGCCTGGTCTACTTGCTCTCTCGTCCTCACCAGCCCCGGGGCATCTCTGTGTGCAGCAGAATGGTTTATTTGGGAAGGACTTGGGATGTCAGTATGTAGTTTTTAAATGCAAATACTTCTCTTTGCTTACACTAGGGAAGACAGGTCAGAGGAATGCTCCTGGCACTCCGAGCAAACATGTCAGAAGGTCTATCACCATGGCAGGAGTGTATTCCCTACCCCAGACTAAGCCCCAAGGAAGCTGTTGCCTGAGCTGCTGAACTCATCTGCAGAGCAGGGGCAGGATTTCCTGGGGTACCCAGAGCTCCCAACCTCAGCCCATCCCAGACCTCACAGCAAAGCCTGAGGATGCCAGTTTGGGTTGCCCTGGGATTTCTGCCCCAGCTACCGGCAACATGAGGCATTCAGGGATTTTCCAAATGCAGCCTCAAATCCTGCACCTCTTCTCCTGTGAGAGGGACTGCTGCTCCCCTGCACACCCCTGCTAGGCCATGATGCCCCTGCTGATGCAGGCAGCAGCTCATTTTGGGGGTGAGAAAGGGTGTCAGGCCCTCCACATCAGTGTGGTCACGGCAAATGCAAAGCCATGAAGCAACTCAGCAGAGCTGAGGAGCATCTGCAGGAAGGACAACAGCCAATAAACCAACACTCCTGGGGAATCTCCTCATTCCTGGGGGCAGAGCCCTCCTCTCCCAGCCTGACTGCTACCTCTCTTCCTTCCCTCTGTGCCCAAATGAACTGGCTTCTCAATAATTAAATCATAAAGTCTCATTACTCCCTGACTGCCTGCCCCATAACATCAGCTAAAAAAAAAGAGAAAAAAGAGTAGCTAAAATCAATACATCCTCTCCAAAACGCATGAATTCCAACTCAGACAGCCCCCAGAGAAAATAAGTGCAAGAACCCAGTTCCAAATAAATAGATAAATAAATAAATACCTAAAATAAACAAGGAAAGCAAAGTTTCCATAGCCTGTGCGTGCCACCAGCCCAGGCCCCTGACCTCCCCGGCTGGAGACAGCCCCCAGGGTGTCCCACCACCACGGCACGCTGCCCACAGACCCCTCAGGGGGCTGGAGTTCAAACAGAAAATCTATTTTTAATGACTTTGGGGAGTGGAGTAGAGATGCCAACTAGTTCAATGTAATTAAAGCTATCTATCACTCAGTGAGCAGGAGCCCAAAGTTGATGAACTTTCCAATGAGATTTTATTCTTCCCTTTATTCATGAGAAAAAACCCACTTTGTGCTGGTGCAGGAGACGTGAAAAAGTGTGGGAAGGAGCAAGGAGGATGCATCAGTTCCAGCCGTTAATGTGTCAGGGTGACAGGGAAAATAAAGTCAAACTTTCTCAGCGGGTTGTAAAAAGTTTGACAGACCCTTCTTCCCACTGTTTGTCCTCCCTGGAGCCTCCATGAAGAAATCCAAATGGAGAAGCCCCCTGTGGTATATTTGCCAAGGAAAAGACAGTGTTGCAGGGATGGGAGCACTTGTTGTTTTGCTGAGCAGGATCTGTGGGTTCAATCCACCCATGCTGTAGGAAAATTCCTACCTGGAAAAGACTTCTTGGCTCAAGCAGAGCCAGTGGAGGTCTCGGACATGCTAAGAGTGATGCCAGCAATGAGCACAGCAACAAGAGGGGTGTGGGCAGTGCATCCATGGGGCAGCACCAGGACATGGGGGAAGGCGGCAAAGGGGAGTTCTAACCAAAACCCAAAGTGCTGCTGAGCCCCTGGGGACAGAAACTCCTGCTCCAGCCATCAGTCCCTGCACAGAGGAAGGCACCGACCCCGGCAAGGAGCAGGTGAGGGGGAGTTCTCCTGACAGGTACGGCAGCTCCTGGAGGACCCAGCTCTCGTCTCCCACGCCGCTCAGCAGAGAAGGATTATCAGAGCTACCAACGGGCTGTCAGAACCAAATCAACGCCTGTAACTTTTGGCAGAGAGGCAGCGAGTGGGAGAGGACACAGAGACAACGTTTCCATGGCTACAAGGGGATTAGTTAATTACGGCGCTGCAGATGCATGTGGAGAAAGTCCCTTAAACTCTGATCCAAGCAACCTTTTCAATGAGTTTGGCTTTGCTGCTATAAGAACCTCATTAGCATCTTAGGAGGACAAGCTGTGTTGGAGCACAGGGGACCACATCACTTCCTCACTGAGGGATCAGACCTTCTCCAAGCATTCCTGTTTCCCTGGCTCCCTGCTACCCTCCATGCACAGCGCTAGGCTTCCAAGGGAGGTGATGAAAGCAAGGGCAGTCTCCTCTGGGAAGCAAGAGGGACTGAAAAAATAGCAAATATCCCAAAGTAAGGCTTGATCAAGCTGTAAAATTGCCCTCAAGCCAGAGTTTCCTCCATCCATGCAGCCCAGCAGCAGCCAGCAGGGCTCGGGCTCGGAGCAGCCTCATGTTCTGGCACACAAGGAAAGCACACAAATGCTTTCCTGTGGTTTACCAGGGCTCGAGTTAATCATCGCATCAATATGAAACATCGGAGCGGGGTTTGTTGGAATAACAAAGTGCCAGGCAGAGATGCCATCCCCGCTCCCAGGAGCAGCACAGTATCATGGAAACCTGGGGGAGGAGAGGTGGGTTTTCATCTCCAGCACGTGACCCTTCACGGAATGCTCAGTCTGTTCAATCTGGCAGCAACTCCTCTGCCCTCGGCAGGTGACAGTGACACTCGATGGCTGCAGAGTGGGCTCCTGCAGGAGGTGGCACAGGGATAGGATCCCCCCTGCCTGGCAGGGCACTGGGTGTCCCAGTCCCTCACCCTCCCTCGGGTGGGTGCCCAAATTCCGTGCCCAGCATTTGGGATCCCACGCTGGCATCCACGTGCCCACCGCCCCATGCTCAGACTGGCACGCCAGCGCCAGCTATGTGTGACAGTCACCACTCCAAAGTGTCTTGGCAGCCTCAGCTCTCCCTCCTGCTTCGCACGGACCATCTGCACCCGGGAAGGGAAGGGAAGGGCCAGGGATGCACGGCCGCCTGTACCCGCTCCGTGTGCCCACTGCCTCCAGAGCTGGGAAAACCTTGGGCACGTACAAAATCGGGAAGCGATTCTTTCATCTCCAGTGTTGAAAAAAACCCCCACTGGCTGAGGTATTTCACTCAGGCTTCTGGAATGAGCAAATACAGCAAAATGTATGGATTATAATTAGGTCAAACCTGGCCACAGCGTTGTAGCCACACGCTGCTCCTGCCCCACATGGTGCTGGTGGGAGCCCAGTATCCCCTCCACAGGGATGGCAACTGGGGAGGACAGGACCCTCAGCAGATCTGTCTCGTTTGGGACACTAAAACACTGTTCTCCCACAGAACCTCTCCTTGATGGTGAGACAAATGTTTACACGTGGTAATAATGAGGAATGAGACGCTAAAGGTCTTCACCACAAGAACAAGGTTATGTTGTGATATATCCACGTGTTTCCTCCCCTGGAAAACCACCACGCCTCAGGGGAGCTGCAAATTTGTTCTTGACTGCAAAAAAATGCTCAAATGAGTTTCTGGAAATCAGGGTCTGTCCACTCAGCAGCTTCATCCAGGCAGGAGATCATCCTCCTCCTCCTCAGCTATGAGTGCTGCTGGCACCAGCCAGGGTGACACAACTTCTTTGCTCCTGTGGGAGTTCCCTCTGGGCTTGCTCTGGATTTCAGGATGATGTGCCTGGAGTGGCCACATGGCACAACCAAGTGTCCCTGCCAGGGGATATCACTGCTGCCATCTGAAGTGGCTTCTTGAAGTGTTGGCACCATCTTCTGACGCTGCTGGGCGAGACCACCCTGCCATGGCCACGCAGCCAACGAGCACTGCCCTTTGCAGCACTGATTAGCCCAGGCCTCAGGGGAACTAATTAATCAGGATAAAAGGGGGGCAGCTTTCCAAAATTTCCAGGCTCAGGTGGGGATCAATCCAATGCAGCAAACTTTCATCTCGCATCAGTTCATGGCCTCTGCATTCAGTGCTTTGCCTCGCCGCCGTGGAACTCCTGGTGCGCTCCCTGCAGTCATTTAAAAGTTTTAACAGAAGCTCAGAAAATTAATTAAGGTGAATAATTATAAAGTGCGTGCTTCTTCCCCTCTCTGTTTTGCGAGAAAAGTGGCAAAAATAGAATTCGGGATAATTCTGGAGTTATAACCAGTGTAATTAGGTGTTCAACGCACACTCACAATTGGGCTGTGCTTATTAAAATTACTGTTTTAGTCAGAACATTTTGCCAGAGAGTCATTAACAGCACAATGCTTCCATTCCCCGGGACTCTAATTAGACTTGGACGCCTCCAGTGCAGGGATGCCCGGCTCTGCTGCCCACTCAGCACTGCAGGTGATGCACTGTGGGCACCCTCACAAGGCTCCCAGGGCACTTCCCAGCTCCAGGGTGCAGGGACGAGGACAGGAGAGTGAGGACAGGGACAGAGCTCCCGGCATCAGGCAGTGGGAAGAGGTCACTCTGTGACATGGAATGCCTTGATCACAGCTCTGACTCGGTGCTTCCTTCTGTCTGCAGTGATCACACTGGACAGCCAAGCAGGGGCATCAGGCTCTGCTCTTTCCCCCTTGGAAGAAAGAAATCCCTTTATTTCTTCTGTGCAATGCTCTGCCTTAGGCAGAAGAAGGCCAGGTCGGTGTTAACTCGGTCCCTACATCACACAAATGGACAGCAAATGGCCACATGGTCCCCAGGGCTGAAGCAGGTACAGTCAGGACATGCCCAGCTGGGAATATCTGCATATCACCAGATGTTCTGGGGGTTCATATGTCCATGCACATCCCTGTGCCCTCATCAGCATCTCCCTGGCTTGGGCATTGAGGAGCCCATGGGATGAGATAACAACTGGAAGATTGGAATAGGTTGCCCAGAGAAGCTGTGGCTGATCCATCTTTGGAAGTGTCCAAGGCCAGGTTGGACAGGGCTTGGAGCAACCTCAGCTAGTGAAAAGTGTCCCTGCCCATGGCAGGGGGTGGAACTGGATGGGCTTTAAGGTCCCTCCCAACAAAAACCATTCCACAATTCTATAAACCTATGATCTCTTGAAAGTGGGGATACCTTGGAGTGGGGAACACCTTGGCAGGAACGAAAGCACCCATCTGGAAACACCCTGAGCATTCATAAACAACATCCCTGGTCCAAGCAGCTCCCTAGGCTGGTTTGGGAGGGATGGAGGCCTCCAAGCAGGTGTTCCTGTGTCAGAGAAGGGAGCTCCGCGCTCCGAAGCACAGACACGCAGCTCTGTTATGAAAGACCTAACTCTCCGTGGTGTGTATCACAGGAAAGCTCCATGCCTGCTGCTTGCAATTGCCTTCAGCCGTCTGTTTTTCCTCTCTCCCCATAAAAACCACATGCCAGACAGCAGAGGCCCCTTCCCCCAAGCTGCTAGCCTAGAACTCATGAATTCACTTAAGTTGTTAAAAGGGATTGTGGCAGGCTAAGATAAAACAGAGGAGTTTAAAATGACAAACAGACTCCTAAATGGGACTAGAGTCTTAATGAAAACAGTAATGAATGAATGAGGCAACCAAATATTACCCATTAATATTAGACAGATAGATTAGATCCCTAGGCGCTGCATTTAAAACCGACATGAAATTACTTCAATTACTCTGCATTGATAAATAACAAGGCCATATTTACTGTTAAAACACATTTCCTCCACCCTCCCCCATGCTTGCTTTGGCTTCTGCTTCCCAAGAGGGAGAGCAGACCACTGGGAGGCTGGAAAATGCACCAGGCTGGAAGTTTCCACCTCTCCCTTCCTGACCACAGGAGAGCTGGGCTAGTCAGCATCCAGCACAGGTATTCCAGGGCACCTGCCACAGAGGAACAGTCCCATTAGTCTCAATTACAGCCATCAACGCTGCTATTTCAGCCCTGGCATTCCTGTGCAAGAGCCAAAGCAATCACTGATGATCCACTTAAAACCTGATGCTCGCAGCATCCTTCCCTCTCAGAAATTCACTCTACTTCCCCTTGCTGGTGGGTACAGCTGCTCAGCATCCTCCTTTCCACACAGGGAAAGTGAGATTAACCTGATCAGAGGCCTCTCCTAATGAAGAGATCATAGGTGGATAATTCCTGGGTGTTCGGTGGCATTTACATGCTAATGATGAAAGGCACTCTGGTAAAGGTAATGTCAACACGAGTCCCTTGTCCTTGCATCTCAGCCTCCAGCCCAACCATCTGTTTGTTCTCAGGCTTTAGAAAAGCCCTGGAGGACAGGTTGTTGCTAGAAAAGCTGCAAAACATCCTTTCCAGCTCTGCTGCCTCGCCTTGTGAACCTCTGTGCCCTGATGAAGTCTCCGGGATGACTGGGATGCTTCCCAGTGGATGCTGTGCTCAGAGCTGGATGCCCTGCTGATGGGATAAACAGAGCACGACTGTAAGCACACCGGGGCTGGTGTGTCAAACCACTGATGCTTTGCTGCTACAGGAGCTTAAATATCTGCAAAAAACCCCTCAGTCAGCCTCATCTCATATATCAGTAAACAAGAAAGACATAAAATATCTCATTTCAGAGATACAAGAGGAGCTGCCTGGAGATGGAGCACAGAGCAGTGTAATGAGCCAGAGAGCCTGAGCCCAAACCCAATCCTTGCAGCAGTCAGGAGACAGAACATCTCATGTTTTCTTAGGGAAAGGAGGGAAATAACCCCTCAGCTTCCCCCTAGTTGGGATGCAATCCCTTGGGGAAAGGCTGAACAAGGCTCCTGGTCACTCCAGTTGAAAAGCTGCTCTGTGGAGGATTCACTGAGTGTGGGAATGGGGAGCAGGAGGGCTGAGGGGGCTGTGTGTACCATGCAGATATAAATTACCTTCCCAGGAAGACAACAAAACCCAGCCTTGGTGCTTTCCCACCCTGAAACAAGGGGCAAAGCAGGGAAGTGAAGAGGGAGGAATGCACAGAGCTCTTCCCACAGCTTGGGGGATGGATGACCTTTGCAATACTATACCTGTATAAATCTTATTTAATGAAATAATAAAAATAAAAAAAAAAAAGAAGAATAGATGAAGGTTAAATCATTCCCTGAAGCAGATTTACATTGAAAACAAAGTCTGTTCAGACAGCAGTTGGTTTACACAACAGGCCCTTAACATTCCTTTCCTAACTACTGGGGTGACTCCTGACCAGCTCTAACCACAGGATGAGTGATTGGAACCCTCGAAGCCAAAGGCAACTTGCCAAGACAGAGGCAAAGGAAACAGCACTAGTCTGGGGTTTACTTTAAACACACAATTAGGGGTTTCGCTGGGTCACAAGTCACAACATGGTGGTTTTCACCCATCAAACCTTCCCCACAACATTCCCACCCCTTGGGACATGACTTCATTTGCAGTGCCACCACAAGTCAGCACTTTAAACGCCCACCTCCCCTCCCTTTGTGCACCACAGAGCAAACACCACTGCCTGCGGCTTGGAAGCGCCCCTGGGAAACTGGGAAAACTAACCAAGGGCCTCCCATTATGTGAAATAAAAGCTGGAATGGTTTTTTGGAGCCAGAGAAGGTCGGGCAAAGAGTTTAGCTTTCATCTTTACCTGTTTTTCCTTGGGCTGCTGTTTTGCTGCATGGGAGATGGGGAATCAAAGAGCAGTTCCGGGGCCGTGGCACTGCTTTGACGAAAGGCAGGGCTGATATAAGCTCAGAGCTCATACATAAACTTCAGAATTGCTGCATTAATGCTCCCAGGGCTGCAATGCGAAGCCACTTGTCCCTAGAAGCCATATCAGCTCCTGCTGTAAACAGTTCCTTTGACATCAGCTTCTCACTGTCCGGATACAGCACTCAAAACGGTGGCATTTTGGGCAAATAATGCCATGAAACTATTTCTGCTCCATCAGAGCCTGAGGAACTTCTGCATATATTTCCATAAATATCACTGGCGTCAGTACAGCAACAGACCCAACAGACTGCAAGGGGGATCCTGCAGACTGCTGCTGAGCCTACCTAAAGATCAGCTCCAGGAAAAGCTATGGGGTTGGAAGGAATTTGAAAGGACAAAATAAACGGACTTGTGTGGGAATTGGAAGCCCTCAGCTCCTAGAGAGGCTGGAAAGGAGGGGGAATGTCCTCCCAGCGATCAACACGTGCAAATCATTGCCCCAGGAGGCTGAAAGTAGATGGCATTGCACAGACTTGCACAGATCAGTTCATTAAGGACAACTTGGGAATGCCAAAACCCAGGAGAAGGGCTGGTGGATACATGACCTGCTCTGCCTGCTGCCCCTGGCAGGGAATGGGGCACAGGAACCACTGTGGTGGTTCTCTCTGCCATGTGAAAGGCACGATACCATCACTTCTAGATAACACGTAGTCTAAAATTGTGCTTTTCAGCTACAAACCTCCCAAGGGAAGTGAATCCCCACCTGTGCTGGAGCAGCAGAGCTGGAAGGGGATCTTCCCTCCCCTCAGCTGCCTTCCTGCTGGAAAGCCTGCACTGGAGCAGCTGCTCCAAGGACATTTCTCCACAGGGTAGCTGGCAAGGGACAGGGTTAATAGGCCCACTCCACGTGTGACCTCTCTTCCCTCTCTCTGAGAGCTTCTAATTACCAAGCTAAAGAAAGAGGGGCAGCCGGCGGGCCCTGCCAGAGCCCGGTGATGGGATCGATCGCAGCCCGCCGGCACAGGAAAGGCTGAGCTCCCAGGAAAGGCAGCTTCTCCCACCCTACCCACACGGCTCAGCAAGGCCAAAACCACCCTGATAAAAACAGGACCATCAGCAGGGCCCTCTTTCCAAAAAGCAGAGCAGCTTTGGGTGGGGGCATAAATAAATTACGGGGCTAATGAAAAGATGCCGGCGCAGTGGGGGACGCAGAGCGATGGCTCTATCCCTGATGCACCAGCAGCCTGACAATTGGCAAATGAACCTCTGCAGTTATATGTTTCCCCTCTTTATTCTTTTCTCATAAAACTGGCAGGAGCAGGGGTAGGACAGCGATGCTGGCGGCAGCTGTGTTCACTATGAAAAATGAGCAGCATATGCACGGGAGGCAGCTGGAGCCCGGCATGAGGGACCCCACGGCTCCCTCTGCTTATTGCCCTCTCTCCAGTGGGGACCTGTGCTTAACCCTTGCCTTGCTCCACTGCTGTGTGGATTGTGATGGAGCAAACCAGCCCAACCCAGAGACCTGAGGCCACACCTGATGGTCGCCAGCAGCCGATGCCCCGGGACGGCAGCGCGTTCCCGGCGTTCCGGGGAGATCAGAGAGAAGTTGCAGCCCTGCTGGAATGGGCACCATGTGTACACACAAAACAACAGAGCACAGCTGCTCCCAGAAGCACATGAAACATTATCCTCAGCTTGGAGCTGAGGGACCGGTGTTGGCGAGGGCAGCACAGTGGGGCACGGCACGAAGGCTGTAGCAGTGCCCTGTGTCCATTCCAGCTTTATCCAGAGCCTGGGGGGCTGAAGGTCTCTGCCTGGCACTGAGGCAAGGTGTGCCCAAAAATGCTCGTAGCCCCCTGTTTTGATGTCACTATGCTAATGCCCCTCCTCTCCTGCTCACCTTGGAGGCAGAGCTGGAGTTCCCTCTCCCAAATGCCTTCTGCGCCCCCCTTTGCCTGTACAGAACCCCCTCCTTGAGCTGCTGGCCACTTGCCACCCCTGGCACGCATGGGGACATTGAAGGCCACATTCTGTTTACCCTCCTTGCTCAGGAGAAAGCCCAGGGCTGCACGGGGGGACGTGTCCTGCCACCCACCTCGAAAGGGACCCCACGTGTCCCACTGGCCGTGGCACAGCAGGGTGGGCAGCGCCGCATCTGCCCGCTCCAAACAGACTCGCAGGCTGTGCTGGGCCACAATGCCGGCTTTGTTCCCGGCTCTGGCACGTCCGAGGGTGTCAATGACACTGAAAAGCTTTGACTGGCCCTTTCTGTTTGTTTTCTTGGCACACGCAAGGATCATTTAAATAGCCCAACCTCGGCTCTGCCCTGCACCTCGCGTGTGACTGACATGATTATTCAACAGCAGCTTTGCCCAGAGAAGGGGCTGAGCAGAAAACGAGGGTGCCCAGCCCCTCCAGCTCCTTCAGTGGCCATTCACCTCTGCCTGCTTTCCCAGCACAGCATCACACATCCCAGGCTGGGCGACCAGTGGTCAGGCACTGGAAGAGGCTCTCCAGGGCAGTGGGAGTGCCAGAGCTTCAGGAGTGTTTGGACAACGCTCTCAGGGTCAGGGTGGGATTTTGGGGTGTCCTGTGTGGGGCCAGGGGTTGGACTCAATGATCCAAAGGTTCTTCCCTCAGATGCCCACATTCCATGGGATGTTGCTTTTCCTAGGAGACAGTGAGCTTTGGGGCAATGTTGGGGAGATCCAGTACAGCCATCCCAGACCCTGCACAGGTCTTCTGCATAGCCAGTCACAAAGGTGTGCTGCATGCAACACAGGAACATGGGCAACCCTCAGTTCCCCCTTTATGAACCATTTCAGAGTTCCTCAAATTGTTTAAATACTGCAGAAACCTGGAAGGAAAGTCACAGGCACGACCTGTTTGTGTAATTTTATAGAGCCTTGAAAATCCAAAGTGTTTGAATGCCTTAAGTAGCTTTAAAGGTCACAGAGTTGTACCACTGATGCTTTCACAGGCTGATGGTGGTCCTACTCCTTGTTTGCTCCAGCAACACTGCCACAGTCTCCACGGCTTTTTAGCAAGGATTGCTCTCTAACCACATTACACTGTCCTTGCCAGTCAATTTTCTGCTACTCCATCACTTTCCCATTTGTATATCATTACATACGGCTGTCAAAAATCATTTAGGAACCTGACCACCAGTGTGAGAAATGAACCCTCCTAAGTATATCCCAAACTCTCTAATTCTGAAAGAAAATGAGCTTTAAGCCCTTTTCCCCACACAAGAAACCCACTGTCCCATGGCGGCTGTAGCACAGCGGCCCCTTATCACACACAGGCACGTCAGTGAGGGGGTGAGGACCAAAAAGAACATCTCAGGAGACAACACAGCAAAGCTTCAGGGCCACATGAGAACGGAGGGACACAAAGAGCTGTCAAAACACCAGGTTTTTTCATTCTAAGGTGTTGCATTTGCTTCCAGCACAGCAGGTACTCACACAGTCACTCACACCTCCTGCCCAGGCCACCACAGAGCCAGTTTGGGCTGCAGTTTAACATATTGTTTGCATTGAAGACTCCAGAAAATGCACGGCATTATCCCAGTTTACTACTCAGACATGGCTTTCTACTTTCCCCATAGGGATGCATGGTGACCCTGCCTGTGGTAACCTTGGGTGTCTTGCCCTGTGATAAGGTGCCAGACTTACTCTCCCAAGGCTAGAGAGGAGCCTTGAAGGAATAGTTTAGACTCAAAGAGCAGATTTAGACTAACAGGAACATCATGTTACTCTGCCTTGATTCCCAGGCTGTGGAATTCTGCAGGACTGCTCTGCCTCACCAGCCAGAGGTGCACAGGCAGTGTGGGTTGAGCCACAGCAGCAGTTTGTACAAGCAGGAAAAGAATCATGGAATGACGGAATGTCCTGAGCTGAAGGGACCCACGAGGATCATCCAGTCCAACTCCTGGCCCTGCACAGACACCCCAAAATCCCACCCTGTCCCTCAGAGTGTTGTCCAAACCCTCCTGGAGCTCTGGCAGCCTTGGGGCTGTGCCCACTGCCCTGGGGAGCCTGGTCAGTGCCCACCACCCTCTGGGGGAAGAGCCTTTCCCCAATATCCAACTCAACCCTGCCCTGACACAGTTTCAGATCAAGCTGCTGTGTCCTCTCTGAGCATGAAGGACACCCATAAGGTAGGAGCAGGCAGCTCCTCCTTTTCCAACAAGTTATTTGTGGTTATTATAATGGATTTACTGTTGTGCAGCATTTCCTCCTGCAGAGGTGCCACCAAGGACCTTAACGCCCATCACAACCCCTACAGACAGATCCAGCTGGCATCCCTGCAGCTTCCATTCCTTGGAGGCTTTTCCACTGTCTCTCCCCTTCCCCTCACTCAAAAGATTCCCTGCTTGTTGGAGAAACCTGCAGGGTGGAGAACAGGCTGGTGCTTCCCACCCGCCGTGGCACAAAGATGCTGCTGGTGCAACCCTTTAACTCATTTCAATACATTTATGCCGAGACTAAATTTGTCGCTGCATATTTTCCTCCCAAGCCTGGTAATCAGTAGTGGAAATAATTTGCTGTTGGCTGCTCTGATGTTGCCATCTTTTGCACATATCGAAATGACAAAGACATCAGGCCCTCAAAGTCCGATTGAAGAATAATTGGAAATCCAAAGTGGCACTAAATGTTATTTTCTAAATAAAACGCATTCAATTACAGAACATGAGGCTGTCAAGCATTAAAAAAGATTAGTTAGAGGCGGAAGAAAAATAGTATTCAAACCTTCAGAGACTTCATTATATGCACAGGATACCCTCTGTTCTTTGGGACAGGCAGGGGTAAAGGGAATGCAAAACAATGGAAATATTTCCAGCAGCCTGTGTGTCCCAAAAGGGCCTGGATGCTTCTATACTGCTGGATTTCCATGTAACTGTTGGAGATATATACATATATATATATTCACATACATATATATATATATATACACACACCCCTTGTGGGTCCTTTCCAATTCAGGATATTCTATGAGAGATAGATATATATATATCTATATATCTCATCCTACTCAGGGTTGTATGTTTTCCTTCATCTCTGGCAGGAAGGCACAGTTGATTTGGCTTCCACCAATCCCTTTTGTTACACAAGCAAACTAGCAAATTTCCCAGGTTGTTTTCAAACAAGGAAAAGTTTGTCTCATTAAATCAACCGCATGTTTACCAAACACTGACGGCCTGGAATGCTCCACCAGCAACTTTGGCAAGCCCCTGTGCCTGCCCACAGCCCTGAGGGGCTGTGGTCTGTGCAGGGATGTCCCCAGTGCTGGGCACTGTCCCCCGGCCCCGAAGGCTTGGTCAGAGCAATAGGCAACAGACACTTGGAGGATGCACAGCAAACCCTGAGCAAGGTCTGGACCAGTGAGACATGAAGGGGAAAAGGTCCTCCACATCTGAATGCATTAGGATATTGGGAAGAAATCCATCCCTGTGAGGGTGGGCAGGCCCTGGCACAGGGTGCCCAGAGAAGCTGTGGCTGCCCCATCCCTGGGAGTGTCCAAGGCCAGGTTGGATGTGACCTGGAGCAACCTGGGCTAGTGGAAGGTGTCCCTGCCCATGGCAGGGGGTGAAATGAGACGGTATTTAAAGCCCCTTCCAACCCAAACCAGTCTGTGATTCTGTGATTAGGTAAGGCAGGTGAGAGAAAAGCAGATAAACCAAGAAAAAGCAGAGAGCAGAGCACATTCCTGCCTCCGTGTGTGCAGTGAGATGCTGTGATGGGAAGAGAAGGCACTGGCACACGAGGGATTACAGGTCTCTGCAGGTATGGGGATGGCAGCAGTCCCTGCGTGTCACGGTCTCCACATCACCCCCAAACCTGCAGAGAAGGAACACGTCCAGGCACAGACCCTGCAGCTGAACACCAGAGCCTGTGTCTCTGCCACATTTTTGTATTAATAAGACCAAACAATGCAGCAGATGCGCTCCAAACTTCAGCAAACACCATAATGGCCATCCAGCACAGGAGGACAAAGACAATCGTATTTCACGCAGTAGGAGCTGGTAAATTCACGCTTAGAGCAATAAAGTCGCAGCCAAACAAACATGACCCCAAGTGGGATCTATGGCTGTTCAGGCACATTCTCAGCCTACACAAACAGGGAAAGATGAGATGCATTTATCTCAGATACTTCGTTTCAACAGCTTTCCTTAACAGCTCTGGCCCCTGGAATTAATACATATTGCCCAGCGAGGTACAGAAGCTCCCCGTGGGGGAGGCAGAATTATTTACATGTCTGTTCTCTGTTTCTACAGAAGGATTAAAAATCAGGTAGAATTCTTTGCACACCAGTGTTTGTTTTTTTAATTATTATTATTTTAAAGAGAAGATAATTATCACTTGAAATTATTCAGGTGCAAATGCAGCAAATTGCTGACCTGCAGCTGATCTCACACGGCTCCACCAATAAATACACCCTCGCGCTGGGGGGAGAGGGGAGAACAGCCCACACATAACTGAAGATGGATTTATTCCAGCCTTTGCTACAAGGCTGAAGGCTGGGAAGCCAAATCCCTCTCTCCCAGGGTTTCATTAGCTGGGAATGGCTTTCTAACGAGATTTACACGATCTAGCCTGGAGCCTACACATTTTGCTCTGCACCCAAAGACAATAACAACAGGGAGCTCAGGAGGTGCCTTCTGCTCCTCTCATCACCCATCATTCAGGACTGTTACACTGCTGCTACCAGTGTGATTACACAGTGCCCGAAAATAAAATCAAAACCCGCCCTTGCTGTAGCATTAAGGCTCCCATTTGAACTGATCCAAGCCAGGAAAATTTATGGTTATGGGGACCACATTCAGTCCATTAGGAACGGGTAGGTAATTGCCAGCTGGGATCTAAATGCCCTTCTCACCTCTCCTTCCAGGAGTCCAGCTGGAGGAGCATCACTGCTCCCATGTGTCCCCCATCCCCACAGACACCACAGGAGGGGACCAGGGGGGCTATTTGGGGGCTCTCTGTGCATGTGGGGTGAAAATGTGGTGCCACTGCATCCCTGTAAGGACAGGGAGAGCCCTAAACCAGCCATCCCAGCCTATGGATAACACCACCCCACTCTGAAGTGGAGCCAGGGAGGGCAGAAGGTACCCTGTCATTGCCTTTGGTGCCACAATTTCAGAATTGTTTGAAATTCTCCTAAGCCCAACCAAAGCCCAGCATTTGGACAATGCTCTCAGGCACATGGTGGGATTTTGGAGCTGTCCTGTGCAGGGCCACGAGTTGGACGTCAATGATGCTCGTGGGTCCCTTCCAACACAGGATATTCTGTGATTCTTTGATGCACTTTGATGGATCAAGGGCCTTTGTTGGATGGGATACAGTTTTTCTGCATTGGTGCATCCTCTGCTGCAGCAGATCCATGTCTAAACAAAGACTAAACCCTGACACCCCCCTCCAGTCCCACACTGCTGCCTTACAGGGATGCTTCTTCTGCAAATTCAACACTTCCTCCAGAATCCCACTTGGATGAGATGCCAGGGACCAAACCGAGTCCCAGACCACCAGCCTGGCCCATGCAAAGACCTAAAATGGAAAAATCCAGCCTTGTTTTTGACTAACTGGAGCTTGCACACTCCTCTCTGCAGGCACGGGAATGCTGTTTCTGGCACGGTTTCTCCAAATAATAATGTGGTCAGCTCTTTTTGGATGGATTTTAAGCACAGTGTTTTTGTGGGCAGGACTGTCAGCTCACTCACACAGAGGCCCAGCCACACGAGGAGGAGTTATTTTTTAAAACCCCTCCTTCCCGCTGATTTCTCCCCAAATAAAATAGAAATAAAAATACTCCGAATCATGTTCTTACAGGGGTATTAATAGCACCCAAGACACTGACAGTTGTCTGCCTGTGAGTCACTTAAATGGATGGGAAAAAGCCTAAAACAACTGTGGCTTGTTAGGAGGCAAAGTAAACATCATTCATGATCTGGAGTGCTCAGTCCTTATTCCAGCAGACTGGGGGGGAGATGCTCCTGTGTGTCCACTTCAGCTGGGTCTAGCAGGGGCTGACCCAGTTCTAGGTCCTTTGCCCAGACAGCCAGCACAACCAGATGGGCAGGCAGCAAGCCTTGACCAAATCCTCCCCAAAATGTCCATTGATTTTGGCCATTTTGGTCTGGATGTGGCACTGGAGGCCACAGCACTGACCAGGACCCTTGAGTGTGTCACTAATGAAGCAAAAGGCACACCCCTGACCCTGATAACCTCAGAATCCTAGAATGATTTGGGTTGAAAGGGACATTAAAGATCATCCATCCCATGGGCAGGGACACCTTCCACCAGACCAATCTTTTTCAAAGCCTCCATGCATCTCAGCTGCTGAGAGACCCTCAGTGCTCGGGGCTTGTTTCTGGCCCCCAGTACTCCTCAAATCTCCTTATTTCTCCACGGCTGGAATGGGATTCCAAAAGAGTCTTTTAATTCAATTATTTGAAAGCATCTCTGATGCCTTGACAAGCTAATTTGGTCTCCTCCAGGTCTTTCACTACCACGTGTGTGAGAGCAGCAGGCACCATCCCGCCCACGTGATGCCCTTGCCATGCAGTCGCTCCAGCTCTCTGAGCACTCAACTCAATTTCTATTTGAAAGGAAACATGAATACTAATTAAACAGCCATAAGGGCACAGAGCAGATAAATATGTGTTGCAAGAGAAACTGGAGAGACACACTCTGAAGTGGAGCCAGGGAGGGGAGGAGGCAATGTGTCACTGCTTTTGGTGGCACAACTTCAGAATAGTGCTCGTTGCTTAAAATACTCCTAAACCCAACCAAACTTGGTGCAATGCGAGCGACTACTGCCTTAAAACCTTCCTCCTCCTCCTCTGAGGCATCCATGGCCACCCTGATTTCAGCAATACACGTTTCAAACAATATTTTGCTCCATCTGAAGGCCAGATAAAGCAGCATTCACATGCCAGCTTCCAGCACGCTCCAAAACGCTCGTGCCAACTCCTCTGCAACTGAGCAGCCCTCTGGGCTGCAGTCAGCAGACTGGAAGGATAACCAGCATCTGAAGCACAGTCTTTTCCTGCCACCTTAGAGTAAAAAAACACCCAACACTTCCAATTCCTCCCTAACAAAGAAAGGTGAGCAGTCACGGCAGGATGAGTGGATTATGGAGTTGTTCTGCCTGCCTGTTCTCTCTGCAAACACAGCAGAAACCCACTGGCTGAGGCCTTAGGACAGTTTTAAGCACAAAATTCTCTGTCCTGCTTTGTCTGTGATGCTGTTCTGTACATACCTGGGGATGACAGAGCCACAGAGATGCTCTGTGTAACATGGGTGCTTCAAGACAGAAACAGCAAAACCCCACTTGAGGGGTTTTTTTTTTGCCATCAAACCCAGAAGTTTGGCTCAGAGAGTTCAAGGAGGTTTGGAGGAAAAAAAAGAAAATTCCCAGTCTGGGAAGAAGAAGAACAACCCAGAATCTATAAATATTCACAGGTGTATCTTGGCAGAAACAACACACACGAAATCTCCTCTGAACCTCAAGGGCTGCCACGATGGATCAACCTATTGCTCAGTCAAGCCTGGAAACTTGCCGCTGGCTACGGCCACTTCCAGCTGCTCTGCTGGGATGGGAACGTGCTCCCCAAGCTCCCCAAGCTCCCAAGGACCTGTCCAGCTCCACTGCACCTCGGTGTCCACCCCACCTGCATCACCTTCAAGGAGCATCCCCCTTCGTGACAGGCACTTGGGTATTTACTGATGCTTTCAAGGTGATTTTGTGCACTGGAATCACCTCCTTAGGAAAATTTATTCAGTTTAAAGGTGCATTTCTAAAAGTCCATACGACCAACCACTGCTGGGAAGGTGATGCTCAAATGGATGAAGTCTTTATAAACTATTTGTCACTGCAGACCATGCCTTCTCTTCCAGTATTCACCTCACTGTGACTCTAGAGCATCGACCTGGGCTGTGATGAAATGAAGAATGAATGAAATGAAGGTCCTTGGTTACGGGGCTAAGGATTTGAGAGGTTTCACAGATTTCCTGTGTGACTTAGGATAGGTCACGTAGCATCTCTATGCTTCAATTCCTCATCTAAAAAGTGATATTGCTGCTCCATCTCGTAGGGCTTTGGGGAGGATAAATCTGTTAGTGGAGAGCAAAATGTTCACAGGCTGCTGGGGTTTGCTGCAAAAAGCCAGTGAAAAAGGCAGAGGAATAAAAAAAGAGGGAAGACAACAATGTGCCTGGCTGAGGAGCACGTCCTAAGCTTGATTACAAGAAGAATTTCTTTAACACCCACACAGAAACCTCCAGGTTGTTCCCCCTCTCAGTCTGGTCCCCAGCAGACCTGGCAGGGCCAGTCCCAAGCACAGCCCTGGGCACGGCTGGGGCTGGCAGGGAGCCCCCCAGCCCCACGGCACAGGGGGAGGATGGAGTGTTTAGTCTGCTGGGCACATTCCTGCACGCTGCTCAAATAAATAGAAGATTATTAATGGAGCCCCTTTTCCTCACCAGCATCAGCCAGAAATGCCAGAGTTATCAAGTGACTCCCGAGGGCAGCACAGGGATGGGGCTGGAGGGGTCCTTGGGGATGGAGGGACCCCCAGGGAGAGAGGGGTTTCTTGCGTAGACAGCTCTGGTCAGGACCTGCACCAGGTCTGGTGCTCAGGATTTTCATTTGGGATGATAAACATGCCTCCTTTTCCAGAAACATCCCAGGGAAACCTCTGTACCTCCTTCCATACCCAGGCTCTAATAAAAACCCTCAACATTTTTTGCTACCAAAAGTTTTGACAAGGAAAGTATTTTTCCAGGGAAGAAGAACAAGAGCAAATATCACAAAAAGTTGGTTTTTTCTGCTTTACAACCCTCCTTAACTTCTATATTTAGTCCCAGCTTGCAACACCATTACAGGCAGATTCCCTGGGGCACATCCATCACTTTCAACCTAACTGGAATCTGCAGGAACTTGATTCAAGTTCCACCTGATTTTGGGGAACTTTTCAGAACCTTGAGGGGAAAAAAGAGAAAAAGGCAAAGGATGCTCAGAGATTGAGACTCAGGCTGGATTAGAACTCTTTTAAATCCTTCTGCCCCTTTAACCCACAGAATTCAATCTGGTGCTCACACTGAGGTGCAAGGAAGAGCTGGGAGCCAACCTGGCCTTGAACACTTCCAGGGATGGGGCAAACACTTCCAGGGATGGGGTAAACACTTCCAGGGATGGGGTAAACGTTACCAGGGATGGGGTAAACGTTACCAGGGATGGGGCAAACACTTCCAGGGATGGGGCAAACACTTCCAGGGATGGGGTAAACACTTCCAGGGATGGGGTAAACGTTACCAAGGATGGGGCAAACACTTTCAGGGATGGGGCAAACATTTCCAAGGATGGGGCAAACATTTCCAGGGATGGGGCAAACACTTCCAGGGATGGGGAAAACACTTCCAGGGATGGGGAAAACACTTCCAGGGATGAGACAATCCTCAGGTCTGAGCTCACAGGGAGAAGATCCAGCGGGGAAAGCACCTGCACATTGTCTGTGCTTACTTGCTGCAAACCCCATAATAATAAAGTGATACTCCACACCGTATCCCTTTTTCTATTTCACCCTTCACTGGATCATTTTATGCATCTATTCCCATTGCTAATTCAAACTAATTAAAGTATAAAATAGAATAATTTGTGCAATTTCAGAGCTCCCCTCAGCATATTGTGAGTTATGTTTCTTTTTTGTTAGCGCCCGGTGTGAGCAATTCCCCTCCTCACCGGCTCAATACCCGCCAAACTCATTTGCTGGGAAGACAAACTATTACAGCAGCCTAGGAAGGGGGGAAGAGAAAGTTTAAGGAGCTCCACAAGAGAGGAAGAGGCAGCTGAGGTTTGGTTTAAATTTCATAGCTGAGCACTGGGTGTGAAATTTCAGATTTCCCCTTCGAGTCATTATCTCTCTCGGGAATAGAGTTCTCTCCCCCTCTCATTGCTGTTATTAAGGAAGGAGATCTGTGTCTGTCTGTCCATCCATCTGAACAGGAAACCCTGCAGCAAAGCCAGGGCTCTGCAGCATTCCCTGCATTGCTCAAACCCAGCCATCACCCCCAGAGATGCACCAGGTGGGAGGAGGCTCTGAACAAGCTGGGCTAGTGGAAGGTGTCCCTGCCCATGGCAGGGGGTGGAATGAGAGGAGCCTTAAGGTCCCTTCCAACCACACTATTCTAGGATTCTAGGATTCTGTGACCTCAGCTTGCTTTCAGGATGGAGCAGAGGTGGTGACATCAAATCTCGAGGGACATTAGACCTTCCTGCAGCCACTGAGGATGTCAAGAGTCTCCTTACAAACACCCAAAGCACTGGTGAGCTGAGGACTTGTGCCTGTGTATGTGCACGTAAGGGAAATTCTAGGAATATTTCAGCACTGTGGTTGCTTGCATGAAAAGCAAACAATAGGTCTGTGGCAGAGGAGGAATTGGAAAGGGAAGCAAACACCGAAGCAAACACATGGGAACCCTGTGGCTGTGACTGGCAGGGGAAGAAACAGCCTAATACAAAGAGAAACCAAAGCAAAACAAACAAACTGAAAGCAAAGCCAGCCAGCACTTGAAAGAAACAACCACATGAGCAATGTCTAAAATATAACTCATCTAGAAAAAACAAACCCACTGACCCCGAGGTTACACTGGAGCATTTTTTACCACTTCTTCCCGGAAAGTTTATTCTTCAACTATTCGTTACCTCAAAGACTTCTGCACTGAACTCTCCACACTTGGCTGGCTGAATGTCTCGTGTGTGTACATAAATCTCAGCCAGCTGGGGGGCTGTAGGGATGGACTGGAACCAGTCTGGACACCACTACGTCAGCCCCAGCACGGCCAGAGCTCTGCAGGCCTGACAAATGGACTGTCAGCAGGGCAGGAGATGAGACAGCAGGTTGTCCCACCTGGCTGGGCTGCAGCTTTTTGGTCAATTGATGTTAATTAACACATCCTTCTTGTCAGGTAGATATTGTTAATGATCTCAGACAAGTTTTTAGCTGAATTCCTTAATTATTCCTAATTGACTACAGGGAGGGAAGTGGAAAAAACCTGCTGCAAGGAATGAATTTTAGGAGAGTGGAGCAGGAGCAGGTGGTGGTGGAAGAGGATGGCACAGAGCTGTGCAGAGCTCCCTGTGGAGCACAGCCCATCCTCCAGGATAGAATAGGGATGCTCTCCCCATCCTGAGCTCCCTCTTTCATCCCCCCTACTCCATTCCCTTTTGTCACAGCTTATAGGAAAAGGCTGGATGAGGCTCAGAGAAACCTGGTCTAGTGGAAGGTGTCCTTGCCCATGGCAGGGGTGGAATGAGATAAACTTTAAGGTCCCTTCCACCCAAACCATTCAGGGATTCTGGCAGTGGTCATGGAGGAAACACAAGCTGGATAAGTGTGTTCCTGCCCCACAAAGTGCTGGAGCAGCAGGAGGTCCCAGCCAGGCAGGTGACAATGAGGGACACACCAGGACAAGCTGTGCATGGGGCCAGCAAGTCCCAGTGCACCTGTGATGATCCACATGAGCACTGGCAGAGGATGAGCAGGGGGAGATGTTCATGGAAGGCAAGATTTTGGACACCTCTGGTGGGATTCAGCTGAGCCTTTTCTCCTGTGCCAGTGTTCAAAGTTTGTGAAGATTATGTCCAGCTAACTGGCTGTTCAACTAGCAGATAATGTAGTTAAAAATTTAATCAGTTCATTTTTTCCCTCTTGATTACTCCAGACCCTTTTATCCACATCTCTTGCATTTTTTATTGTGTTTTCTCAGTTCTTTTCAGGACACCATCAGTATTTACAGCATCGCCACTCCAGGACTGATGGACTTCCTTGTTTTTCCCAGCCCTCACTCCAATTCCAGCCTCTTCTAAATCATCTGGGCAGCTCCAGTCTGCCTCCCTCTCAATCAGCATCCAGAACATTCAGTCTAAAACAAAGCAGTTTCCACAGGACTTAAGCATCTCGGGGTTACAGGACAGGCAGACACACAACAAATCGTCCCTGCACATCTGCAGCTCCTGACACAGGGGCATTTGCAAAGCAAATATTTCACAGCCCTCAGTGCAGCCTAAAATACATTTTCTTTACCTAAAGCCACAATGATGTATGTGGAGAGGGAGGGGGGAAATTCAGTCGGTGGAAAAGCAACAGGTCTGAGAATAAATAAAGAGGAGCTGTGGCTGCCCCATCCTTGGAGTGTCCAAGGCCAGGTTGGACGGGGCTTGGAGCACCCTGGGCTAGTGGAAGGTGTCCCTACCCGTGGCAGGGGGTGCAATGGGATGAACTTCTAATCCAAACCATTATAGGATCCTATAAAAATACATAAAACTGTGCCCTCCAAGCCCTCCCTGCCTCCCCAAAGCTGAGGTTACTCTGCCATGGGCATGGAGCAGCTCAGCACCATGGGCAGAATGATCATGGAGGATCCAGCCCTCACTGGAGGAGCAAAGGATCTCCCAGGGCATCCCAGGCTGCAGAGGGCCATGGCCCTCTGAGCTCTGCTGTGCTAATTGATGTTCACTGGGTGATTACATGTTATTACTCCTACCTGGGGAATGGTGAGGTTCCCAGCCAGAGCAGGATGCTGCTCCCTTACATCTAAAACCAGAATGAAATCATCCCCCTGTGGCGGAATTAACCACGAAGTAACTACGGCTGAGCTGAGAGCAGCAGCATTTTGGAGGCAATGAAATGTGCAGGGGGGTTGGAGGATGTTTATGGAAGATGAATTTTGCATTTACAACATCCTGGCCAAGTGCTTGGTTAGGAAGGTGCTGCTTCACCCATCAGGGAGCAGAACCACGTCGCACGACCTCAGCACTTCATCAAGGTATTTTACATGATTAGCACAAACAAGTGATAGATCATTAGATGAGAAAAGTGTTGGGAAATAAGGAAGGGAAAATATGTCTCGGTACTGTGTGTTGTCAGGTGGGAAAAGGGCAATGAAAGGAGGGGCAGCTCCTGTGCCCCTACCAGCACCCAGCACCCAATGCTGCCCCCTGCACCTGCAGGAAGCCCCAGATTCTGAATCAGGGCTTGCAGGGAAGCAAAGAGACCTTCTGGCCCTTGTTTCTCTCCACTAGCACAAGGATATTCCTTCCAGGAAGCCCTGGGAGTATTTTGATCACGCTGTTTTAAATTCCATGTTTATAGCCCTTGATTAGGTGGTGAAATCCTTCGGAGCCGGCAATCCCTGCCCCGGTGCCACCACGGCTTTGATTGAGCTCTGCTCACTCCCGGCCCAAAAACAGCAAAATCTGTGCTTCTCCCAAGAGCTGCAAAAATCTTTGGCCCCAATTCTGCTGATGCTTATATAATCTCTGTGCTGAAGGATGCCCACCCCTCCTCACAGGGTGAGCCCGGCTGGCTGGGGGTGGATGTGGGAGCCAAGTCAAACCTGCTGCGTGTGGAACCAGCCCTGCAATGGTCTGAGCTTGCCCAGGCAGCACATACAGTGAGGAAAAGGGGTTGTTGCAGCCTTGGAGTCATAAAATCACTCTCATCCTGCAGGGCTGATTTAATTGAAATGCACTGAGCTTTCATACATTAAAAAAACCAAGCGTCTCCCTGACACCCAGACAATTAATGCTTCAGGACTGAATTATAAAGCCACTTTTCCTCAACACAACCAGCACTTTTCCTGTAAGACTCTGTCTTTGCCTCTGAAAGCAAGAAGGCAGAGATTTTCTGCACATGCAGGGGTTGTTGGTGAGGGCTCTGTGACAGACTCAGAATTGAAATGGTGACCCCACATTTGTCACTGCATTGCCATTGCCCCCTTGCCCACTGCTGGCTCATTGGGGGTCCCAGCCCTGGCTGCATCCTCACATCTCACCAGTGGTCAGCAAAGCAAAGCAGCCAAAACCCC